>CP137676.1:20072321-20295741 GCA_037976565.1 Mesocentrotus franciscanus
GATGGAGAGAAAAGAGATGAAAAGAGTGATGTTGTAAACCTGAGGTGACCTGATGGCCAAGACATTAGGGAATGCATGCTCACATGTACATAACACATATTTTAGTTTATTTTAGTTTAGTTTAGCTTGTTATTAACTCAATCACTCAATTGGGGTATGTGAGTACATGATAGAAACAATACAAAATTTTATCAACATATGTACAAAATAGCAATGGCAAGATCAATTTGACATTAAAGGGATCCAGTAACTTTGTCTCAGATTCTGAAACAAAATCCTGGATTTAGCTCATGCTATGATAATTATGATAATTATAAACCTTTAGGTCAGTCAGGAACCCCATGACTTTTACGAGCCGATCGCCTGTTTGATTATCAAGATATTTATGATTGGAAATCGAAACCAAATTTTTCATAACACTACCATCTATTGGGGAAAACGAGTATGGTAAAACTGGTCACTCAAAGATTTTTACTTTTTTAAGGCACTTCTTGATCATTTTGAAGCACAATTTTTTTTTAGGGCTTCAATATTACACCATATCACAGACACTGAAAGCACGTAGGGCCGTGCATCTCAGATTTAACATTGTGAAACGATGCCTTTAAACATATATATATATATATATATTTTTTTTTTTTTTTTAAAGAGTGGGAGAGGGGGATAGGGGGTTGAAGAGGGCTGGAGTAAGGTTCGGAGATGGAAAAAATGGGACATCATTTACACGTTGTCTGTTTGGTGCCAGAAGGGCACTTACAACTGTACATAACGCCCTTTCAGCTCCAAACAGACAAGTTCATGTTGTGCTTATACTGATTGTAGAAGTTATTAAAGCATCTCTTTTGTAATACATGTCTTGCTCTTTTTAGACAAAGGTATGATGGGAAGAGGGGTTTACGGTAGGGTTTATAGAAGAAGCAGGGAGAAATTTGTTGCCCCAGTTACAAATAATGCTTTGTTGTACACACGTGTAGCCAACTAGCCAACGTAGGTGCTGGTTGGGGGTCAGGGGAGAGCACTTGGATAGTTTGTGATCTATTTCTTAGCAAAATAGTTTTCTAAATAAAAATTAGCAATCTATTGCAAGCGCTTGAAATTTTGGCAAGGCATCATCCAATGGCAAGAAATTGTCTTGGAGGGCATCTTTGAAAGATAAAGAACCGGGCATTAGATGTTTGGAAGAATAAGGAGACCTTTAAAAGGTAATTAATGTCATCTTACATTTAATGTACATGAACTTTGCTCTCCGAACATGCATTTACTTTGTTTTCCGCCTCTTTGTAGGTTAATGGACATCCTAACTTTCTTTAAAAGGGTCAGAAGAGTTCAAAACCAGTCTTGAAATACTCTTGAAAATGGGGATTTAATCACTACAAAGTCAGAGAAAATATTGAAAGGGATAATTTACAAATACAGAGTTAGGACATTGAAAGAGAGAGGGATGGGAATGATTAAAGTAATAGAGAAACTAGTGACATTACTTAAATATAGGAAAAAAAGATCGAAATTCCATTGTAAATGTACTTGTTTTATTATATGATTGATTACATATTAGACTTATTTGATAGTGACAATAAGCAAATGGAAGGGAAGATTAATCACCATTATCAAGAGAGAAAAACATATTCAAATAGCAGAGGAAATGATAATAATTCAAATAAGGGAGAAAGTCTCAACAAAGAATAACAGATCAATTTCAATATTCATCCATTCACACCAATGAGTATATGAAGAGACAATGCTTTCTTATGAAAGTTCAAAAGATTCCAACAATATGACCTCTCAATCCTTTCGTAGTCATAGACCTTTTCGAATTACAGAGAGCTTTTGCATTTTCTTTCATATACATGTACATTCGTTTACGACTAAACTGAATGGAAGGGCTCTTTGAGATGATGCCATTTGGCAACCTTCTGAAGTTATCTGAAATTGCTGATTGGTAAATAAGCCTTTGATTGAGCTTAATAGAAATGTATTCCAGGCAGAACCCGACCTGAGATGGTGAGAAAGAGATGGAAGATGAAAGCGATGGGCTATCTTCCTCCTTCCCTCTACCCCAAGTCATTAACACCGATTTATTGATGAAAAGCCACTCCAAGACGCTTGGTAAATGGCTAAAATATACATATGTACTCAAGTCATTTAGCCCTGATGGGTCTGGCCATGGCAGCGTTTCATCTCGTGGATCGTGAAGGCCGTTATCGCGCGAGAACAGTCAGTTGGGCCAGGCAGGAGGGGAAGTCAGTAAAGGGTCTCGCGCTGATTGCAGCTAACGAAATAGTCTGTGGCTTTTGAATTAATGTCTCTCTCCCTTTCTTTCTTCTTGATATCGTTGCGTCTTCTTTTATTTCTGCTAATTAGATTCTGATTGGTTGTGCAGTATTGTTTTTCTTCTCTTCTCTTCCTTCCTCCATCCAAAGTTTTCTTGAGAGATTATTCATTGGACGAGATTGGTGAGTGCTCTGATGAGGCTAAATAACTTGACAATTTCACTTCACTTTGACAAAGTGTGGAAGCAAACATTGGAGGAGAAGTTTGATAAGCTTTAGTGGGATCCAGATACGACCACAGAAAAAAATAACCCAGAGAGTGATTGTTCCTGAAAAGCTGAAATTAAGTTGAAAAGCAGGTATTGTGAGGAGGCATGACACTCATTATCTTTCACCGTCTTACTTTTTTACTCAAAGAGTAATGAAATTACTGAGATTGAAAAGTTGTTTGTTATCTCTTCTGAAGAAGCTTCCATTCTCATTTATTTCGATTTGTTCTAATAGAGAAAAGATGATAAAGTGATAGTCCACACTAGCCGCATTTACACTGCAGACAAAAATCATAATTTTCCTCACATTCCAGACAAACACGACGAAAAAAAGAAAAATCCAACTCTGGAGTGTATTTTTTTTTAATGCCGGCAGAAATTCACTGATTTTTGCAGTGTAAATGCCCGCTCTTGAAACATAAGTAAATGATTCCGGTTTTGGGTCACGGGTCTCTCCTTGCTTCCTTGCGATCACATGCAGAGCAGCAACAAGTCGTGCATGCACACTAGTCCCCAGAAAATCGGAATTAGCAAACATCAACGTTATTTCATGGGTTTTTTCCAGTAGTGTAAATGGCAGTCCCGATCAAAGATTTTTCAAAATGGTGTTTGGGCTGTGTAAATATTACTGCATTTATTTATCATTAAATCAAACATATGGATAAATCTGAGAAGAACTGTTTTAAAGAAAAAGATTGACTTGTTTACATAAATGTGCATTATAATCTTGTCCATACTTTTCCATGTAGAAAACACCCCCATGTATTTTTGTGTTATTGGGAGAATCAGAGTGTGTTTATTTCTAGAAATACACATTTGGAGATTTGACCTTCCTTGTACCAGTTCTGCATCATTATATTTTTTTATTTGTTAAACTAAGACCACCTGCTTATAATAATAATAATATTAATAATTATAATAATAATTATTTTTAAAATATTACTAATGATAATAATAATGATGATAATGATAATGATAAAAATAATAATAATAAAAATAATAATAATGATGATAATAATAATGATAATATTAATAATAATAATAATAATGACGATGATGATGATGATGATAGGATAATAATTTTAAGAATATTAATAACAAGAATAATCATAATTAATCATAACAAAAAACTACAACAACAACAATAATGATAACAATCCGGATCTATGTACCGCTTAATATGAAATACTGTCTCTTATAGCTTTACAGATATTATCACCCCGGTCATCTCATTCATTCATGCACAATGTCCACCACTTATAAGAACCATGTTTCTTTTTTCTTTTTTTCCTGGAGTGATTTGTATCTACAGGTTTCAGTAGAAAAGAGAAATAAACAAATAATAATATGTAAGAGAAGACAAGACTAACCAGGTCATCTCTCAATGAGAATCTTCATCATATTTCTTTCATCACTATCGCAAACCGCTCTTTAGGCCTGTCTTCATCAGCTCGGGTTTGCCAAATAACCCACTATTTTAACTATCCCAATCGCAAATTATCCAGCTAATTTGCGTTTTCATCAGCCTGCAGTTGCAATTAGTGGGATATTTGGTCAAGAAAATATCCCGAAAATCTTGGTCTTGTTTCCAAAATAGCCCGTTATTTCCCAAATAGCGGGCTAATTTGCGCCCATCCGAGCTAGTTTGTGATGAGCGTATCTGTCTGGTGTAGACGCAATTTCGAACTTCAGGATAATATCCCGAGTCTGAAAATAGCGGGCTATTTGGCAAACTCGAGCTGATGAAAACAGGCCTTTTGTCAATAGATTCTTGACACATAATTTGTCCATGGGTCATCGTTCCCTAGAGCTCCCAAGGTTAACATTGTCATTTTCCTTTGCCGTTTTCCAGAGCACATCCTATTTAAACCATTCATGAGGGCTGCCCCCCATGGGAACAGGGAGAAGCGCCCACATGTAAACGGTGATTAATGCTTCCTTCCCTTTGCTCACTAGATTTCTCGCTAAAGTTGCCAAATTCTCACTTGTTTCTTCTGTTTTCTGTACCCCCGTCAAGGATGCTTGGTCGGTCATAATGGGAAAACAATGTGATTGTAGAGTTTCATGTTTTATTTTGTAGGTTGGCATTTAGGAGATACATCATATCCTTAAAGGGCAATCTAACTCTTGTAATAAGTTCATTTATTTGAAAGCAGAAAAAATCAGATAAACAGAATGGCGAAGTTTGAAATTAATCGGACCAATAATAAGAAAGTTTTAAATATGAGATCACTAAGGCTAAGTCTATCTAAAATTGACAGTTTGGTCAGTGGATTGTGACGTAGTTGTGGACAACTTTCCTGTTTGTCTTGTACAACATGTATCATTAATTTCTTTCTTGGGGCAGTACTCAAAATATATTATGGATAGCATATTATAGAGAAGGCCCTCCTAAGTCGTACATTAAAAAAAAAAAATATTAGTCATTATGTGTGTTGGGCAAATGGGAAAGTTGTCTACCACTACATCACAGAGACATAACCGATTTCAAAAGTGGGAAACGATAAGAGTCTATGAGAGAGACATGATGTCAAGAAGAAGCTTGTGGGGAAAAAAATTGAGAGAAATGTATCATTAAAAGAAACCAAGTTGACAATCTCCGGTTGTATTGAAATTTCTTTAAATAAATAAGAAATGACAAGATGACATGAAGTATTTTTGTCTACAGATTCTCAGAAAGACATTAATAAAGTCCCATCAGGCGTAGGGGGCGGATTTACTGGAGTGGGACGATTTGAGCCATCTGCACCTGACCCCTACGTTCTCCCGCTACAAACTCATTTCCTCTTTCCGATAGATTGCCAATTGAAGGATCTCTTCACGATTATTACCGCTTCATAACTATTCATATTTTCAGGTAGACCCGATCAATCGCAGGGAGGGGGCGAGCACGTGCACCATTTATCAAGTTATACTCCGGCGATAATCAAATTTTGAGCCTACCCACCCAAGGACAAGAAAAAGATGCTAGGACATCACAGGTAAGAAGAGTTCATCCTCTCCTTTTTTGTTGTTCCTTCAGTCAAATTTGCACCCTCAATGATTCTGCTTGCGATTGTATGCGTTTGAATCTAGCCAGCTTCATGGTATCGCCATGTGTATGATCGGGTTAGCTGCAGAACCTCCCTAACAGAAGAAAAGTCATTTTGCTCCCTTTTATTTCTCTCGTCCTTTCAGAAGAAGCATTACGCCGTGCCATAATTTGATTTCAGCATTCAGGCAGGAACTGCTTCTGTTTCCTCATCTCCTGGAAAATCGTGGCATGCACATGGTCCGCGACGCATGTGATTCAGTTTACATGCAATACCGGGATATTTAGGCATATATAATTTGATATTTTGCCAATTGAATATTTAGGCGTCATAATTCGATAAGCTCGGAGGAGTGCGAATTTAAACCGATAATTTGATAGAAATGGAATGGAATATTTTTTGTAGGGTATAGTAGACTGCGAAGCTTTGAAACTGACTTCTTATTTGATTGACAGCTTCCTTACGATGCATTCCACCGTGATCCGAAACAGCCGAGAAAAATTAGCAAATCAACGTCACTTTTATTTATTTCTCTCAAAGAACTTAAACAAAAATGCATGAAAACCATCCAAAAATGTGTAAGCACATAATCAAATAATGCATATTCAAATTCGATTTAGGATATTTTATATGTCAAGTACTCATTGCATGCTATAAAAGATGTAATGGATATTAGATTAGTTAGAGGCATTAAGCTATTTTAGTAACTTACGTACATTTCTTTACTTAAGTATTTCATTATCCAAAGTTTTTGCTGAAGATTTCCCTTTGTGATTTGATAGGGAGTGTTTGTATGCTTCATTTCCAACTGCATCTGTAATTAAATCAATTTTTATTAATCACTATTTTTCAGTCAATTGGCCATAAAATTGATTTAAATTGAACAATGTTAATTATTTTCATAATGTGTTGGATGTCTCCGTTAGAAGGGGTATAAAAACTGAAATGGAATTAAAAGAAAATGTTTGTAAGCCTTAAAGTCTTTGATCATTTTATGCTGTGGAGGAATTTTCACACTCAAATACCTCTATACAGAGTAACAAAATGGACGTAAGTGAAGCTTTTTTAGTAATGGCAATGAACTTGAACCCTCACTAGAAGTACTCTTTCATATCAACATGATCAAGTAACTCCATTTAATCCATAGCTGTATCTTATACTGGCTTAGATCAAGCTCAGATGTACATTGCTGCCCTCTTGTGTTGAGTTTGAGTTTGAGTTTACTTGTCAATCCATTCCTTGACCTAGACTATTAGGCGATCAATTCCACTGATTGGTTACATAATGTAGGAGCAGTAACATACTTCATCTAGTGTAGTAATTTAGTTTCATTTCATTTTTTTTTTCTGTGCACTCTAAGAAACCGAGTTCTATAAATGAGGCAAACTCTCCTTTGAATTTCCTACATGGTAGTTTTATGTCCAAAGAACTCTAATCAATTCAATTCGTTAATTCATTCTCATATAAAAACTACATCAAAATGCAAAGTCATACCAATACCAACAGGTAATTTGCTTTTTAAAGCATATTAAGTTATATTAAGGCATAATTAAACCACTTTTGTCTATCTTTGATTTTCCCAAAACCCTTCAATGTGAAGTATCCTGACTCGGGTTAAAGGTAAAGACCAGTTCTGGAAACGCCCCCTCTCAAAAAAATGAAATGGAAGCTCTTATTACCAATCATGTGAAAGAATATGTTTTGACTAATACGTGATGATACAAATTTTGCCGGGAAACCGCCTACTTATTGATATATTTGGTAAATTATTATATCTATTTGGACCTGATAGATATTGCGCACGTGTCGCGTAGTCCCACATCTTTCTGTGTACAGTGCATGTAACTTTACCAAGACTGGGCCAAATTTCTTATCATTTTGATGATTCCAAAACCTTGCAGTACACACCAATACTTATATGCTAGATGATCAACCTTTTCTGATCGATTCCACAACGTTTCTTTCACAATGCAATCGCATGACCAAAACTGGTCTTTATCTTTAAGCCAACTCTCAGATTCAGCATCACTGATGTAGCCTCCATGTATCTACCGGTCACTGTTTACACCAGGGCCCTGTATTACAAAGAGTTGATATCAATCGCAACTATGTACATAAGAGATTGGAGACTGCAAACTTACGATTGATTGGAGGACTTACGAATGATTTGGATCAATTATAACTCTTTGTAAGACGGGGCCCTGTTATCCTCGGCCTGTTTTTACTATTAAGTTCTTCTTTCTTGCTAGAGTTAATTATATTTAAGTCACTTTTACAATTATTACCATCAACTTATTTATCATCACCTTATAGTGCTTCAATAAATCCATATATTAAGTATGAAAATATTGTTTAGGTTGGGTCCGTTCACATACTGCTATTACGGATATCTTCCAACTTGTTTGTCGAAAACATGCAGACAAAGATGTTCAATCATAATTGATTTAAAGTAGGCAAAACTAGATCTCATTTGTGTGTTAATATTGTGGAAGGGGACATTTCTCGTGCATTTTTGCCTTAGAAACGTGGAATTTCTCGGAACTATATCGCCTGAACATAATGCCCTTCCTGCAGTGCCCGGAGGCGCGTGGACATGTGCCTCTGGATGAAGGGCGGAGGAACAAGATGGATAACAGAATTATTCCAGCCATGCATCTTTGTGTTAATCATGCCCACCTCCTGAATAAATAGCTAAAATGATTTTCATGAGACCCCGGTTATTATTCAGTATTCTTTTCCTTTCCCTGTTCACCCTTCATCAGTCTTTGGCTGATGCCGAGCAGCGGGGGAATTTCTTTTCTTTTTATCTTTTTGATTGTCCATCGTGCATGGTTGAGAAAGAGAGAGAGAGAAAGAGATGCTGAGCCATTGTAGTGTGAATGAAGGGTTACAAGTTTGCTGAAAACAAATCAATTTTCTTCTTACAGTGAATGGGTTTACAATATTGTATGTATTTTGGGGATGTGAAGGGGAAGAAAGGGAAAGAAAGGGATAAAATTGAAGGGGGGAGAAGATGAAAGAAGAGGAGGGATGTAGTAGGGGTGAGGTCAGATTTAGATAAGGTGGTTCCCCTCCCTCTCAATAGAAGTGTATAGTCTACAGTGAGTAGACAAGCTCTCTCTTTCTCCTACCCCCCTCTCTCTCTCTCTCCCGGTCTATCTTTCTCTCCATCTCTCTCTCTGCTCTCTCTCTTTCTCTCGATCTCTCTCTCTGTCCCTCCATCTCTCTCTGTCTCTGTCTCTCTCTACACAGTGCGTCCCAGAAAAAAACGAAACCGAGAATTATCGATGTTTTATCATAACTTAATCGCAATTATAATGAATAAATGACACATATTTGTAAAGCTTAGATCCTCCTCTTTCATTTGATGCAACTCATATGATGCATATTTCATGCATGAGTGATTAAAAACAATTTGAAGAGAGGAAACAAAAAAAGTCATTTGGCGGCCGGTATCTGACTTTCAAAGGGAAAATCACATTTCTAGAAAGTTCAATTTCTGCCCTTTCATATGACATCTCAATCAGGAAAAATGAGCCAGGAATAACAAAGTTTGGTTTGTTTAAAGTAATGCTTGCATTTCCATAATTTGATTAAACGAGTTCGTTTTCTTTGTGCATGGCTGATCGTCAACAAAACGGAGTTAAGTCTTTTGTCGACTCTGTTTGTTGCTACGGCAGGCAGCCAGTGAAAAAACTCGTTTAATCAAATTATGGAAATGCAAGCATTACAAACAAACAGAACTTTTCCTGATTGAGGTGTCATATGAAAGATTGAACTTTCTAGAAATGTGATTTTATCTTTGAAATTCAGATACCACCCGCCAAATGACTTTGGTTTCCTCTCTTCAAATTGTTTTTAATCACTCATGCGTAAAATATGCATCATATGACTTGCATCAAATGAAAGAGGAGGATCTAAGCTTTACAAATATGTGTCATTTATTCATTATAATTGTGATTAAGTTATGATAAAACGTTGATAATTCTCGGTTTCATTTTTTCTGGAACGCACTGTATATATATATATATATATATATATATATATATATGTATATATATATATCTCTCTATCTATCCCTTTCTCCCTCCCTCTCCCTCCCTCTATCTCTCTCTCACACACACTCTCTCTCTCTCTCTCTCTCTTTCTCTCTCTCACACACACACACTCTCTCTCTCTCTCTCTCTATCTCTCTATCTATCTCTCTCTCTATCTATTTCTATCTATCTCTTTCTATCTATCTATATCTTTCTCTCTCCCTCTCTCTCTCCCTCTCTCCCTTCCTCTCTCCCTTCCTCTCTCCCTCCTATCTATACAGAGGTACATCAGTCCCACTTGTCTAAAATGTTTTGTCCATTGAGAGCCAGAAAGGAATTACCTGTGTTTAATCAAGGTATGTGAAAGAAAAGAAAATCAATGTTACACATCCTATGTGTGAACAGTGCCCAAAGTATGATTTTACTTTTGAACCCAACTTTCTTTTTCTTATTTTGTGAATGAACCGTCTGCTGAAGGCGTACCGAGCAGAAGGGGAGAATACATTTTAGTTAAAACAGGACGAGCATGTGTACAGGTGTTTTGCATGCAAATTCCACAATCAATTAGGCAATGTCCAACTTAACAGTGTAAATTTTATTGCTGAAGGATCAAAAGGACATTAAGTCAATGCACTTTTTGCAAGCAAAGGCAAGTACAAAACAACCAATTTACCCTTTTAGAATGCACTTTTGACAGTATTTTATTGAATGAAAAATGTACATTTCTTCATACTTTTAGAACAAGTGCATGTAGTTACAGTATAGGTGCCTATGATAAATGTTGTGTTTTAAAGTGTTGACAATTCTGTGATTCTGGGACATAAAAGCTCATATCCCCTCCCCTATTTTCTTTTCTGATGGTCTTTAAATTGATACTATTTGAGGGCCATGTCTCAGATACAAGAAGAAGCATGAAAGGAACATCTGACAATTATATTTGTATAAACAAAATAGTAGTTTTTATGAATGTTTCCATGTAATAACTACCTGTTTTGCTGTATAATAGCTACAAGCCCCCCCCCCCCTCCCCCATTTATGCTATTTTTAAGTGAGGTTTACTTATAAGGTACAGCAAGTCCTCTTTAGATTAAAATGTTTTGCCCGAGGATAAGTTACACAGCTGATTTTCAAAAATGTCAATTACAATGTTCTCTTTCAATTCCATTCCTTTTCATGAATCCAGGCCATAGCATAACTGCTTTCATATCCTCCCATTCTAAGATAAATTTGTCACTAAAGGACAATTTTGATTGAATGCCTTGTAGCATGGACGGCATTGCAGAAGATGTTTTGAATTAATAGTTTTCACTGTTTGTATCTAATGAGAAAGCCATCATATCAAGAGTTGGAGGCAACGAAACAACGAATGTAGCATCGCTCATTGTTTGAAGTAAAATGTTATTTCTATAGAGGCAATAAAATCCATTTAGCATTTTGGCATTTTTTCACTTATTTCAGCAAATTAATAAATTATAGTTTGCATAGGTGTCTGGATATGCTCGTTTTATGTTGTAGGTGGAATCTAAATTATTGTAAGGATCATTTCTACTGCTTCTTACACCATTACACCTCCAAAAGTAATTAATGAAAAATGAAAAAGAGATTAATCTCAGAGTGAAATTAGTTTTAAAAAAGAAAGAAAAATGTGGATGATAAAGGCAATGTTTTCTATATTGTTCCCAAACACAAAAATATACATTAATCTCACAATACCCCCCCCCCCAATTTGAAATGAAGCATATTAAGATAGAGAAATGCATAAAATTCACAAATTTCACTTGAACTAGTAGCTAGTATTTTAATCACATGACTCCGCCCACCCCGAGAATGGTCAGTTTGTTCAGATAGGGCTAGAGTTTGGATTTCTTGAAGGCACCCGTGTATTGTCTGCTGAAAGCAAGAAGGGCGTTGACTCACCATAACAGGATATGAGTGAACACCCTTCTGCCTCTTAACAGTCATATTATCAAATTAAAAATGACCACCTGAGCATACAAATGATGACTTATAACCGCACGGACTTGACTGCATCACATCATCCTACCCACCCTTCATTTGAACTTCATCAAAACACCAGGTAAGAAATGGACGGATCGGTTTCTGACAACTGATGGGGTCCTGAAGAGGAAGGAGGAGTAGCAATATTGCAAGACATCCATATCCATTTAGAATGTATGCATTCAGTTTGTTTAGCGTATCCCCTTCAATACTGACCACAAGGGGGCCAACCCTGGTCAAGTTTCATCCCCAGCCATTGACCCCTCGATCCGTCGTCGCCGGCGATCGACATCCGCCCGCTCCCCGCTCGCAAAGTAATACCTGCGACGAATATGTATTTTGGCCTGTGTCATCATCGTGGCACCTTTCTGCGGTTGAAGTGCGAGGGAGAGATTGATATGGGATGTTGAATAAAGATTCCTGGAGATGATGCGGTTATGGAATTTTGATGGTGCTCTGACGCACTCGAGTTCGACTTTGATTTCAACGTTTTGCGCTGTGGTAGAAATAGTTTCCATTTTTACCTTGGAGTCAGCCTTTTCGAAGGATGTTATGGACAGGTGGTCCGATAGAAGTTGATATATATTGATTTGAACGGGATATGTGTCGTATTTTAAAAAGTTTTTACGTGAAATGATAAGACAGGAATTATTGTCAAACCTGTTTATAAAAACCTCTTGACCAAAACAAAAATTGTCTTTAGATAGTGGTCTTTATGAACAGTCCTATACAAGGTGTGAAAGCATTGTTTATAATGCAGATGCTTTTATTTGATCTAATTTTTTCTTTTCTTTTTTAAAATTTTTTTTTCACAAGTGCTCCTTGAGCAGATGATTTCAAATGGATTCAGCACCTTACAAATCTCACATATTATTATTATTACTATTATTAATGTAAATGCTTCTACATGTATATGTAGGTGATGATCAGGAATCATCATATACAGCATTTAGAAAATGATCCTTTCATAAGCAATTATCACTGTATGTCAACATATGTCAATAACAATGTACATTTAGATCAAGTCCTGACATTCTTCGTCACACCTAGGATAAGGTTTGTTGGCATAAAGATTTAAGAAGGACATTTTGTGTCAGAAGATGTGATATATATGCAATACAAATAGCATGCACTTTGATCTTTCTGCTTAGCAAACAAACATGACTTCAAAAGGAGTCCAAAAACAAAGGAGGAGGAGAGGGAGAGACAGAGAGAGAGAGAGAGAGAGAGAATTAGAAGAGTGGGCAGAGATAAGAGCTGCATACAATAAATGCTGATATCAATAAAACATTTTATATGGGAGAGAGACAGAGACAGAGAGATAAGTCTGAACTTTGCCTTCTGCACCATAATTGATACAGGATAAATATAGAGTTATGTAACACTCAAACCTAACCTTTATATTAATGAGCTGATTATATGATTATATGAGCGCCCGAGATCGAAATAATTTGGAAAAGCTAACAGAGTAGAGGTTTGTCAGATAATAATAGGTTAGTTTGTGTGTTCTGGGATGATTTTAGTACGCTGGACATCTTTACAGAGAATTCCTGATAAAGTTATCAGTCTCTACAAAAGTAAATAATAGGATCATATGAAATGGGTCCATTGCATATTTTTGAACAGCTTTAAAAGAGAAGTTTTTGGGTAAAGTTAGAGAATCAAGGAATGGGAAATTTAAGGAAATGAAAGGGACAGTCATTGCAAAGTAGATACAGTATTTGATAAAAACATTGTTGCAAGTCATATTTGTAACATACTGCAGTGATGATTTGACTAACATAAGTCAGCAAACTTTATCCAGGCCTCCAAAATCTTACCCTTGTAATTTGGTCATAAGTTACATTTCAAATATTAAGAGTGACTAGTGAAATTATGATATGATTTAAAACAACAACATCTATCATTGAAAAATATGGTAATAAAAGTTTTTGTATTAGTGAGTCTTAACTGAAAAAAACAATATCTTAGGAACAGGATTAGCAAAATACATGAGTGTAGAAAGCCATGTTTATACAAATAAAACAGTCATGTTGGAAGGTGTCTTAAGTACACTCCATGATGACAGGGTCACAGATCTGTAGTGAGAAAAATTGATAATTTAAAGACTATGAGATGAGAAACGGATTAGTTATTGATTGGATGCTCTGAAAGAGGAGAGGGGTAGAGGCAAAGTGTGAAGTTACAAAATTGGCATTGATTTATGATATTCAGCCCACTTTTCATGCCCTCCTCCTCCTCCTCGTTCTCTTCGGACTTGCCATCTCCTCTCCTCTGTCATTCGTGTCTAAGGGAGCGTGAGGCCTCGCACCTGCCGATTTTTCTGCCTGTCATTTTCTATCCTTCCAAATATACCTCATCCCACCCCATTTGCATATATACCTGAGCGACAGAGGTGGATATCTCCTGATATATTGCTTCTTGTGTCTTGTTGGAGATGGGGGGTTAGTTTGGGATGAGTCATCGGTTCTGACCGCTGATGATGCGTTGTGATTGATCATTGGAATTCAGGGATCCCCCAGCTCTGCAATTTGCAGTAATACTGCTGTTTATCTTATCATTAATTCTGCTATAGTAGCGACTATGATTATCATAACTATAGGCAGGTGTGACTTACTTTCTTGCTCACTCGATGCTGCTCGGCATGGTAGATGTATACGGTGATTTGATGAGGAAAGAAATGAAAAGAGAAAAGCGTTTGATACATGCACATCTATTCATTTTAGGATGCATAATTTTATTAACTAATGTAAATCTTTGATCAAATTTTGAAGATAGTAAGACACAACCAAACCAGTTGAAACAATTAGAAATGGAGTGTTTCTCTAAAAAGAATTAGATATTGTCATTTTGGAGGTAAGATTTCCAAAACGATTCAAAATGAAGAAAAATAAGAAAAATTAAATGTTCTTGATTTGAGGTTAGAAAAAGTTTTTTCATAGCAAAATATCTCTTTTGACGCACTCGATATAATCCTGTTATTATAAAATTGGCCCCCCTAAAAAAAAGATGAAAGATTTTTTTTAAATGATATATCACACGCTTATGCAAAATTCAAGAGAAAGAAAAGCATAAATTCAATCAATATTTAGGAAGTAAAATGTATTAAAAAATTGAATTTCAGAACATGTAATTGTATGGGTGGTATTTGTGCTTCTCATGATATAAAGTATAATGTTTTTAGATACTAAATTTTCTTTACATAATGTATTTCTAAAATAAGTAAATTTATCTCATATTTTCCTTATTAGGCATTATTTCGTCTCTCTTTCTCCCCCCCCCCCCTTGTGCTCTTACTCTCACCCTCCCTATCCTCCTCCCCCTCTCTCTCTCTCCCTCTCTCTCTCTCCCTCTCTCTCTCTCTCTCCCTCTCTCTCTCTCTCTCTCTCTCATTGTTCTTCTGACAAGCTTTGCCCCTGTCTTCCTTTTGGTCCCTTACTCTCCTTTAAAAATGTAAACACATACCTGTTGATCCTAGCACCCAAAATGGCAATATCTTCAGCCCCCCACTACTCTATATACCCATCTCTCCATATTTCTCCATTAGATGTTTATGAAGCGAAGCCCGACTGACACCTGAGCTAGCCGGCATCCCATACCTCCTCACCTGTACTATATGACCCTCCTCTATCCGATACCTGACCCACCTTCTAGCCCTCCTCTGCCCCTCCCTGTCAAATTACCCTCCTCCTTTTTGACAGGAAAGGCGACGTTTCCAACAGAAGAATTTGACGGGAAAGTTTGACACCTTTCCCAGCTTGTATTCCATGACATTTTCTAGCTATTCACCTCACTTGGCTGATTTTTCTTTTCTTTCTGCGTGGAATTTTTTCTTGAGGCTGTTCTTGGTGAGTGAAGAGGTAGAGTGTTTCAAGGTTTTACTTCTGGGTCATGTGACATGTCACATGATCTGTAGCTTTTCCCACCTGATTGGATGCAGCTTTGGCTTCATTTGTCAGCTAATTAGGCCCTCATTTCCTCTTTAATACCTTTACCCGCTAGTGTCATTTTAAAGCAGCTTCTTGATCACATCCAGCAGTCCAATGTTGCTTCTTATCCAGAGTAATATACCTTGCTAGTACTTCTCCACAAGTTCTATGTCTTACAAACAGTTGCAACACAATAGGCCACTTTCGTAATGTAATCAAATTAAATGCATATGTCTTTGTTAAGTGCCTCTTACAAATTATTTCATTCACCTGTTACGAATAATTCTATTTCAATAGTCAGAGTGCAAAATTGCATACATTACATGCTGTATGGTAGGGCAAGCCGTAATGTTTTTCCTACCTAGCAACTACTAATGTATGCAATTTGCATTCTGACTATTGAAATACATTTATTACATTACGAAAATGGCCTGTTGAAACTGTGTACTAAAGAGATAGCAGCTTGTGACTTTGTGATTGCATGGAGGACTTGTTTCAACCAGATCATTCACAACTCTCTGTAAGACGAGGCCTAGATGTCTTCTTTCATCACTAATTAAAATCATGATATTATTAATTTAGGTTGCTTTCTTTCTAATGCAACCTATGAATTCATTCTCCAGCCCTGGTAAAATTAAATTGTAATACTTGACAACTTTAATACCTGACATAGAGGTGTCACAGTCGAGTGGTTTAAGCACTTGACTTGAAATGCAAAGGTCTTGGGTTCAATCCCTGACATAATATAATAATAATAAGACATTTCTATACCGCAAATTGCAAAAAGCCTCTAAGCGGTTTAGAAGGAAAAAAGTTGAGAAGTAAAGGAAACAGAATTTGCATTACAAATTAAATCAAATCAATGGCGCTAAAACCTTTGGCAAGGCATTATCTACATTTGCCACTCCATACCCAGGAGAGAAATGGGAACCTGGTAGGATGACAAAAGCCTTTGTGTTAATAATTACCTTATGCACTCACTGTGACCATATGGCAGAGCTGCCAACCAGTAAGATTTTTCCTCAATAAAATACGATTTAAAAAAGTGAAAAAAACAGATTTGTTTATATTTTTTTATATTTTTTATATTTTGTTTAATATTAAAAAAAAAATATTGTTTGTGTATTTTATGTGTGTGTGCCGTTTTCAATGGCAAAACGCCCATTCTCTCCTGTAAAGTATCTTACAAGCATCTCACATCGGCAATTTGGGGATGTTCATTGGTTCATCGAACACACCAGTCATGACGAAATCATGCATACGGTATTCAACCAATGGTCAATAAAAAATGTTCTTCCTGTTTGTAGGAACTTATGCAAATTGGCAACCCCCCCCCCCCAAAAAAAAAACAAAACAAAACAAAAAAACAAAAAACGTATGTTCACGTTGAGTAAGTACTTATCGATCAAAAATAGAATTTTTATTTTGAAAATATGATTTTGGGGGGAAAATAATAGGATTTTTGTTCAGTTGGGTTGGCAGCTCTGACATGGTAGGAATACTCCCAATGGTGTGGAGATGGTGCACATCGTGCGTAAATGAATCTGATTACAGGGGTAATGATATCTTTAAAGCGCTTAGAAACGGTATTTCATATTAAGCATTATATAAATCTAGATTATTATTATTACTAATAAATCAATAATAAGCAGTTATCACTTCTTTTAAAAAGTTTACAGCCACTTGTATTGGGCTTGGTTTCGAATAAATTTGTGCCTTACTTGTTGAATTAAGTTATACACCTTCAGTATATAATTCTGTGAGTAAAGTTATACATTTTGTTAAGTTCGTTAATACTTTTAGATGTCATTATTAAACAAACAAATGCGTTATTGATTTTGATGGAGTATATCCTGGCTTACAGTGGGTACATATCTTGAGATAGAAAGAGACAACAAGGGATCACTTTCCAGCAATGCGTTCAGTTGGACAGTTGAGTGGTCGACTTAACTTCTGTATGTAAAATCAATTGAAGCAATTTGATATTAAACCCTGAGAGTGTCAAATCTTTCTTTATCTCAATCACGCTGTCTTCCTGCCTCCCAATCTCCATTTTCATTTGGGAGTATAGCGATAGGACCAAGATACATAGAGCCCATCCATCTAGCTGTCATAAAACATAATGAGTTATCAGTCCACGGCCTGGCAAAGCCTCCGCAACATTGGTTATTGAATCGTCATGTTTGAAGAGCACACATCTCTTAATTTTTGTGATGATGTGGGTTGTTCGTTCTTGTTGATATTCAAACCCAGCGGCTTCCTGAGAGCCCCCATACCATCGCCCCTCTCCCAAAGAGCCAAGTCGAGAGACGTGATGTTTTTGACAGCTGGCTAATTGCGAGGAATTAAAAGAAATCATGCGTAGGGCATTGTGTGTGGCAGTGATGTCGATTACGGCTGATGCAGGGACGAATAGTGATTAATAAGAGACAAATTGAGTTGGATGGAAAATATGAGTATCTGGAATGTGTTCTTGATATTCATGTGCAAGTTGTCGAGGGGGGCGGAAGGGGCTACTAGTTTTGGAAGGATTTGGATTGTTCTATTCTGACGGGCTGGTTTCCGAGGAGGAAGTGGCGCCCTGTCAGGGGCGATAATTTACACCCCCTCTCAAATCATCTTATTGAAGATGATGCCAATATTGTTGGAATTTTAAAGTGTCCAATGGCGCAAGAAAGTTTATCAGCGATATGAGAGTAAATACTAGTCATGGTTCAGAGGGAAAGATATTATGGACTAATATTACATTAATAAATCTGAGGAACTATTTAATTTACCGGTAGTTATTTCACTTAAAGAACCAAAAATGTTGACCTGTTGAAGAAAACAAACAAAAAATTCAAGAAAAACACATTTCCAATATGTTAAAGGCCGTGTAGCTTGGCAAATACTGGTTAACGCCATCTACAAATGCACGTAAACGAATGGACTTGAGTAACGGTAGTCAGCGACTTAATCTCTACATGGTCAGCGTTCGCGAAACAGACCGAAGTTCTCCTCACGCTTCGGTTTCGCGTATGTTGCTCGCACATGATTGCTGCGGTCGCGCCGTCCGTAGTCGTATTGTACCTGATTGGCCCCGAGTCAGGCCACGGAAAAGACAAGTAGTCTATCAGTTTACACTCCCTTTAATCACAACTTATCTCAGATGTGGTATTCAATAGGACTTAAAGGTACTATGTCCCATTTGCAGGCCAACAAAATGAAAAGGTTAAATTCCAATGGCATTTGAAAGACAATACTAATTTAGAACTTCCCTAAAAAAAGGGGGGCTGGAAAATGTCTTTAAGTGGGAAAATAACGACTATTAGTTGTCGAATCGACTTAGGAGCTATAGAGCCAGTAAGTAATAGTCTGATTTTTCAGACCATTGTACCGAATGGTCGTACGTTTTATGCTGCGCAAAGATTCAATCAGTTTAATTTTGGCCATTACAAGAAGTGGGTTATTGATGTAGACAAATGCTCATGTACCCTTTACAGCTCATTTTATGTATGTTATTACCAAAGATGAAAAAAGCCAGTCAGTCACTCAATAGTGTCTGACAGTGAAGTCTAGCAAGTAAACGGTTTTTTTTTTGCATAATTTGAATATTAGGACACTGCTAACGTTTAAATTTCACAGATAGGACATACATGACATATTCATAATTCCTGCAAAGTTCTACAGAATTTGATGTTGGCTGCAAAAGGGACATAGTATCTTTAACATTTCATGATGGAGACGTGTTTCATTTGATGGAATGAAAAGCAAGGAATGTTGGATTATGTTTTAATATCATATATTTATTACCAAGTGAAGTTAAATATTTATGTACATGTGAATCAAGAAAAATGCTGATATCTTGTATGTAATTGAATTTAAGGTATACAACTTATGAGCTTTCTTCTTTCATGTTTCTTCTTTTCAAATTGTAACAACAATATTTGCTTTAAAATGAGATCTCTGCATGCCTTATCATGACTAAGTAGCCATGCCATGACCATAATTTGGCAAATTACCACAATACAATTGATGGTCAGACAAATAGGAGAAACTAAGATGACCCATCTTCATTTGAGAAAGATGAGAGAGAGATAGGAAAGATGTTATGAAACGAAGTGTTTCCTGATGCGTGAGGATTTGATGTTTGACGTTGGTATGATAATAGTTTGAGAGAGGTGGGTTATGACAGCCCTAACAGCTGACAGTTTATCTCTGAATACATTTCTTACGAAAGAGGAAAGGAGAGGTGGAGAGAAAGGGAGGGAGGGTCATGAACAGGGAAGGAAATGACAATTACTTTTTCTGCATTTTATTTGATTGCAATGTGAATTTTTAATTGCACCCAACATATGTTTGTCATGCCTCATTCGAAGGTTCACAAAACCAATCAGCTGACAGATGTCATTACTGCTCTTCACGTTTATTTGTTTTAATGATGATTGGAATGTTACCCAGATATATCGAGTTCAATTTGCATGTTTGATGTGAAGTTCATCTCCATTCAAAATGAAAAAACATATCAATATGATATAGACATTTAAAAGAGTTGAATTTGTATCTGAAAATGATCTGTAAGTCAATCTGAAGTTCCATAAAAGCTTTCATCAGAGTGCAATCACCATTTACCCATAAAGAAATGTTGCTTTATATCAGTAGGAGACAGATAAATAGACCCACCCCCTCCTGCCCCAAAAAGAAGGAAAAAATAGATGATACATTCTAATGGTAAAGGATTAAAAGTAACTTTGTTGTATAACACCAATTTTACATGAGTGCAGCAGCTAGTTGACCTCCAAATTTATTTATTTATTTTTTAATTTTACCATTATTCAGTACAGTTTTGTTACTTAATCCTGAAAGATATACAGTGGTATTACGTAAATATAATATTTTTGAATTCAGATTTGGAGCTCCAAACACACATAGAGCAAAACAATTTTTTACTGATGTGTCCCCCCAAAAGAAGTTTTTTAAGGCAATCCAAAAAATTCAATGAAACTTTCACCAAAGTTAACCAATTATAGATTCAGGCATTTTTTTTTCTTCTCGCTCATCAGCCATACTTCGCATAACTTCACTCAACAAATTATTTTAATGTCTTAATTTAACATAATTTTAAATACTTCTGCAAGAAGGACAATAAATCAGTTTCAATCTGACTGCAGTCAGTCAAGTTAATTCAAACATTCGAAGATGCAATAGAGCTTCCCCAAGAATGCAAGTTATATAGTGATGAGTCAGGTATTTTTTTCTCACTCATCGGCCACACTTGGCATGACTTCACTCATCAAATCATTTTATGAAATGACCAGTTGGTGTGGTAACATATTGTCCACACAGATGACCCATAGCAACTGGTCAAGCCAAGGTTTCGGCTGTTATGTAACTGATTATCATTTCTAATTCATCCGAAGGATGTGCTTATATGTGTATGATGACTTGTTTCTGTGAATCAATTTCAGGGCACCCATGTGTCTTTGATAGTCTGTTGTCACCAATGTATCTATGCTTCATGTCAAATTTAATTGGTTTGAGATTTTACATTAATTTCTGCTTCAAATCATGCATTTCATTTCCATGATAATTGCCTTCATTCTAACCTTTCTCTGATGTGTTGCTCCATCATTTCAGCAGATTTTTTTCTTCATGGAAGTCAGTTTTAGGTCAAGGATGATGCTCCCAATTTCAATGGTTTAGTAATGCTATGCTTCACATGGGTCATTCTCAATTACATTTATGACACAAAACAGGAATATGTTTATATATATATATATTTTTAACATTTGATTTTGATTAAAAGAAATATTTGAATCTCAATTTCTAAGACTTACCTTGAAAAATATGTTATTTTTGTTGACACTTTTTAAAAACTTGTCCTTTTCTTTGGGGGGAAGGGGGGGGGGGCTTCAGAGAGTTTCTTTGTTTTAGTGCTCTTGATCAGTGGTTAAGAAATTGGTTGAACCATTCAACTTATTTCACACCAAAAGGTTAATAGGGACAATTCTTCCACAAAAATGATTAGACATTTATCTTTTGCATCAATTTTTCATACTAGATGTTTGATATTTGTTTCAAATTTGAAGAAAAAAAATTAAGAGAATGGCCCTATTTTAAAAAACAAACCATTCTCTTGGCAATAGCTCAAGTCAAGAGATATGTGTGTTCTGCTATTCAAAGATAAAGTTAGTAACTAAAGGGTATGATCTTTCAACAACTCTCCTCTTCCTTCAACAAAAATTGTACTTCTCTCATCATTTTCCTTTTATTCTGTGTTATAGTCGAAATGATGTTGCTCCCTGCATGACTAATATCACCTGTTCATGCCAAAGAAATCAACCAAGATAGAAGAATGTCGTAAGCATGTAAAGCAAAGTGACTCCAAGGTCGAACATTATCTAACATTTCTCTCAATTTTGTGGCACCTGTAATTTGTCACTTTTGGGGATGTTGCAAGTAATTGGTCAGGAGCCAAGGACTTCAATTAAAAATGCTGTGGTAATATTTATCCAAACAACTCTACATTCTGTGTTGCAAATATGTTAGTTGTGACAAAATCTTATGAAAAGAAACATGGAAAAGAAAGAAATTGTCATCTGATTGAATGATATCTCCTCATTGCTCAAACCACAATGATATTTCTATTTATTATTATTATTTGTAAAACTTTCATGTTTGTTCATTTTATTTGCTCTTTTCAGATCATCTGGAGTATTCTGCGGCCCTCTGTCATGTAGACTTCTCTAATACTTGATGGGGAGAACAGAGGGATTTGAACTGAGGGACTTGCCAGTAGACACCAAACCACCAAGCCTCCAGTTAATCTTGATTTCCTACAAAAGGTATCGGCTGTCGCACAAGAGAGATGTCTTATATCACGGATCTACAAGTGTACCAAATTCTCATGCAATTGTGTAATACCATAAGTTGTAGCCTAGCTAACTGAGTTATATCCCCTTCCCCCCTCCAATCCCCCTCCCATCCCCCTTTTCCCTCCCACTCTCCTACTTTCTGTCATCTCTCCTTCTTTCCCCCTCCCGAAGATGGGTTAAATATGTCACTTGTTTCTCAGTATGTGAGCTGTAACCATAAAAAATATTTCTTAAATCTCTCAGAAGATTATGGTATAGATGACTTCAAGATTTAAGTCATCAAAAATTACAATTTGTCACAGAAAACAGTATGACATAAATATTTCTATTTTTTACTGTATTTCATTATATAGATTGTCTAGGAATGGTAGTTATCTCAGTAATTAGGGAGTGAAGTATTTCTCTTTTGGATATAGACATCTTCCAAAACAACATGTACTGGAATCCACTGTGTAAAAATAGACAATATTATAAAAATGATAACACAACTTTATGTTAAACAAGTCAGGCTTCTTCTTTTTTTTTCCACACTTTTAATGATAACAATGAAAAGATTTCTTTTTGGTTATACCTTTCATAAAGTTTGTATTTTTCCATTAATCACAATTCAACATTAATGCTGCTTCTAATTAATCATAATCACATAGATACATACTCAGTCTACTGTTCTAAAATAATATTTGATGTCCCTTGCCAATTTGCTATTTCGAAAAACCACTCCTTCCCACGTAGTTCTCTTAAATAAACCCATGTAAATAAAGCTTAAGTTCATCAACAAGTAATAAAACCATTGCCAATTTTAAGACTTCTATCAACTGACAACGATTGACAGTGATCTATCGATGACTCACCTTCATTCATTTTCCACTTAAGAATCCGTCCATCTCTCTCTCTCTCTCTCTCTCTCTCTCTCTCTCTCTCATTCCTTCTCCTCTCCATCCTGTGACCAGAAAGGGGAAAGAAATATCGACTACTCTCCCGGGATGTTTTTAATCCATTTACCAAGATTCGATGAATATATTTTGATGGGAGGGTGTCATCGGTCTTTTGTTACACCTCTATGCCCGGGGGCAGGTGTAAACCTCAAAGTAGCTGTTCCCATTTTTTTGTTTTTTAATTTCTTATTTGCAGTGAATTGTAAGGAGGAGTTGTGAATGAAAGATCAACTAGGTTTAATAATCTCAAGGACGAGATTTGTCTTGTCATGTATAATGGTGGCATAATTGGTACGATTCTTTTGCTCGCAAGTGATAGCACATTACCATAATCTTTCCAAGATGTACCCTTAGTACTTTATAATCTGTATTTATGAGTGTATTGAATTTTTGCATTTATCCAGTTATTCTTTTATCCCTGAATGAACTTGATCTTGATTTCCTTGGCATGTGGAACTGAGGTTTTGTGCCATGACTCTCAATCACAAGATTTAGGGTTCAATACTCATTCGGTACTTGATGAGGCATTTTATGTACAGTTGCTTGTGTCAACCCAGGTGTAGTAAAGGTTGGAAGAAATCCCAACCTTTCAAAGCATAGTGTACTTTTATGGTACCAACTGCTGTAGATAGACCCCAACCAAAGGAAAAGGAAAGCCCTTAACCTTTTAATTGCTTCTGAGAACATTTTCAAGATTTTTAGAAAGTAGTGATGTGCATGATGTTTTGTATCATTTTGAGCAATAAGTGAAGATAAAAACTTTTCTAATCCCTCTTTCTGTCTGTCTATCTATCTATGTGGCTCTCTCACCTTCTCTGTCTCCCTGTGACTTTCTTTATATCTTCTCTCTTACCCCCAACCCTCTCTCTCTCTTCTCCCTCTCTCTCTCTCTCTCTCTCTCTCTCACCCTCTCTGTTTCCCTGTGTCTGTCTTTTTCTTTATACTGTATATGCTCTCTTACTCTTACTCTCTCTCTCTCTCTCTCTCTCTCTCTCTCTCTCTCTCTCCTCTCTCTCTCTCTCTCTCTCTCTCTCTCTCTCTCTCTCTCTCTCTCTCTCCATCTCTCTCCCTCTCTCTCTCCTCTCTCTCTCCTCTCTCTCTCTCTCTCTCTCTCTCTCTCTCTCTCTCTCTCTCTCTCTCTGTCCCTCCTCCTCTCTCTCCCCTGCTGTCTATTCCTATTCATTTCCCTTTCCTCCGTCTTGAGTAGTATTGTTTCTTCTTATTTCATCCCACATCGTGTAGTTTTCTGAACATTTTGAGAGCAATAACTCAAACCAATGATCCATAAACACAAATATTAGTACTTCATACTCCCAACCATGCTAGAAATATGCCTGGACTGATGAATGGCCATTTTGAATGGTAAAATAAATAAATCCTGGTGAACTCAACATGGTGATTGCTTCTTGGTTACATATCTTCCCGATGCAGCCCCAGAATTCAAATGTTTAAGAATTAGAACTCATTTGTCTTTTTTTGTATTTATTGTACAGAGAGAAAAACCAATGCTGGCTGAGAATGTCAATGATCTTGTCCATTTTCTGATGTTTTTTGTGAAATATACATTTGTTTAACAATTTTTACAGTCCATCATCATCAAAATCAAACATAAACAATAGTTTTTACTTGATTTCTAAAGAGGGTTGTTATAGCTACTTCAATTATAACTTGAAGTGTTTAAGCTGTGGAATATATCTGTAATTAAACATGTCATTTGAAATGGTGTCAAAATTGTTTTGAGTCAGTAAACCTGTAGACCTATGACCTTAGTTATCAATGTTGCTTTCAGGCTTTGAAAGTGGATAGATCGGGAATGTGTGTTTGTGTAGTTTATTTCAATTCCAAAAGTCACTTTTATGTTGGCATGTAGTGTTTCTCTATATAACTTGAGCACAAGCTGGAATGGCACAGGGTGTGAAAATTATGGGTGTCTTGGAACTGTCATTATCAGAAGCAGGTTAAAGCAATCACAATAATCTCTTCAATTTGATTGCTTTTTGTCACAATAGATTTAAAGTAAGTGAATTAAGAAAGAATGATTTTTTTTATTTGTTTCAAAATGACCCTGAGCTGACCCCTTGTAATCAACCATCATAAGGCACTGTAAAGTTGGTAACATGATTAGAAATAATGGAAATCCAGCAGAGTTGATATCAAATACCTGTCAAGAATTAAATCATCTGGCATTCTTACTCCCCTGATCATGTTGTTCTGTCCTTGGTAGGACCAGCAGGCCAGTGGGCCACTTCCCGAAATTTCTTCCTCCGCCTCCGCCCCTTATTATTTATCTTAATAATGGATACCAGCTAATGAGCTGGAACGTGATATGAAAGTGAAGAAAGCGGACTCCAAAGCGACCACAGGCAACTTCAAAATATGGCAAGAGAACAAGAGACAGATTTGTTACAAATCAAACTCTCTTGATTTTGGTTAGGGAAACCCAGAAACCTTTGAAATAGAATCTTTGTGTTTGGTTAGCCAAGACCCTAGAGGGGATATTATATAATATCATCACCACCCCCTAGATATCATCCATGGGCGATGGAGGGCAAAAATAGAGTAAATAGGGCTTAATAAATTACATGAGGCGTCCTTGGGGAAATATTTAATCTCCTTCGTAAACAGCAGAGGGGTGAAAAGAAAGAAAAGCGTGACATGCAGTCGTGATCATATGCAATTGGGCCATACAGAGGGGTTGGTATTTATTACATATTTGTAGATTCTTGAAATAATTGCTTAGAGTAGCAGTTTTTCTGCTTTGTGGAGATAACGATCTGGTATGGGTTAGGAGACAGGTATTCGTTGAAGGGATATTAATAGAACATTATAAAGTGTGATGTTTGTAGGGCAGATTAGAATTTGTATCCAGTTTTATTATGACTATTAGCATGGACCCTATGATGCTATTGTTTACCCTTTGGATGTAATTTTATCAGGTATTAATCTAATTTTCTGGACCTCTAGGAAGAACAGAGCCATGCTAATAATGGCTCTGAATAGAGCATTCCAGCCGTTTTGAATTCTTGATTTGTATTATATTTGTAAATTGTATTCTTGTATGTATTTGAATTTTTATACAGAAAATAAAACCAAGGTATATTATTATTATTATTATTATTATTAAAGGTTATAACAAAGTTTTGGTAATGGGTCATGAATTTGGTTCAAATGAACATATTGGAAGCATATGCGTTTTTACAATATTCAAATGATCGTTGTCGCGGTTGAAATCGAGTCTAAAGTGATGAAATTGTAAATAATAAACTCTTTATGTTGTATAGCGCCCTCTCAAGGCTGATATTACTTTAGCTTTAAAACAATGTTTTTTTACTACAATCGACCGATTTGCAATTAGCGTTTGAAAATTATCTATCAGAACTGCATATTCTGAAATTTTCTTAGAATGGTCTTAGGCGCTATTTGAAATATTTGAAATTTACCGGGAGCACCGGTAAATTTTTATTACTCAATTTGCTCGAAAGCAGAAGTGTTTTAGGGGCTAAATTTTTTAGTGCTTATAATACATCCACAGGGGCATCCAAATATATCAAAAATTTAAAGAATTACTCTCCATCCAATTTCAAATTTTCCCAAAACTTTGCACTACCTTTAAGGAGCAGGCTATCCAATATATAGGCCTACTAACTGACTGTGGATTATTTATTTAACTTATATTATAATGGTAATAATGAAAAATATTTTAAATCTTGAAATCTTGAATGTACTTTAATTAAGTTATCTCGATCAGTAATTCCTGTTTAAATGACAAGGTTTGAGACATTTAACACTATTGCACTTATTGGGTAACGTTTAGTAGATCAAGGAAAAGCAAAGTAATTATTTTGCCATATGGAACCTAATCAGGCAATCAAATTAATTTTGGATAAAACATATCCACAATTAACCAACAGGAAATCCCAGAAAATTCCACCCCTTCAATCTTGTCTTGTTGCTTGACTTTATATATACCATCCACCATGATTATTTATCCTTATCAGGTTTATCACTTGCCTCTAATTATCATTGCTGTTTGATTTTTACTAATTGCATAGCAGGCATCCAGAGATATTTATTTTGCATTTGGAGATAAGATGATATCGGCAGCAGTTTCAAAACAAAGCATGGGGTGTCTCCAGTAACTTGAATTGGAACTGGGGTGATAATCTGTCCAATTATGATTCGGAGGGGTGTGTGGGGGATCAGAAAGTTTGTGAATTTTCACTGCTTGGCAGATAGAGGGCTTCTATAGTTTATTTTGTGATTCCCTGCTTTATGTATTGATAGTGTGAGCCTGGAAATTTATTTCACCATAGTGTGTAAGATGGTATGAAAGATAATAACACCACTGCAGTTTTGAAGAAAAAGTATATTTTCACAATCACTAGACCTCTTTTTGGACTTGCTCTTGAATGTACAGATTTTTTTTTAAATTGCAGTTATTCTAATGAATTTCATTGTTTTTTATGAGACCCCTTTTAAATCTATTTAGTATTTCCACAGCTAACTTGCATTCTGCTTCCTAGTATTTTTCCACTTTACCCGGCAACTATTGTCCTTTTACTAATTCCTTCACTTACCTCCTGAAAAAAGGGTGGATTTGTGTTTTTCCAGCTCACTTTCTTTTAATCAAAATATAAGAAAACTGAAATGAAATTAGGTCATCAAAGACTTTAAAAAAAAATTCTAGCACCAGGAAGTAAGCGCCGTATGAATTCCTCTGACTACCCCCAACACAATATTTGGATTAATCTGAACCATCATTGGTGGCATTTCGTATACTGCTAAGGAAATTTTGCTCTAATTTGTTTCCTTTATCATTTTTCTTTCATTATATCATCTGTGGTACCCACTTTTGTCATCAATGTCAAAAGAGTCTTGACTTTCATCGTTTTTTTTTTTTTTCTTGAAATGTATTGCGGTTGTATCCAGGCTTGTTATGAGAAAGTATCTAAAGTTGGGTAAAAAAAATCCAGAGCTTCAGAAGTTTCCCAATTTCAATTTGTATAATTTCTTGATTATTTGCTTATATAAGAGCACTTTTCTCTGCCAGATTGATTGCTCTCTTATCCAAATGTAAGGTGAGGGAGAAAAAGATATCAATAATCAGATCAGCATTGTTTTTCCTTGAAATCACTTTGCACTTTCCCTTTTTATTTTCCCTGTAACTGCAGGCAGGCTCGCCACAAAAAGTATGAAAATATTTGCTTTGTGACATCCCCTTCTGCAAACAGCCCCCAGGCAGCCCGGATAGGAGCTGGGACTTCTGAATATTCATGAGCCAGAAATCAGCCCAAATCTTTGGCGTAGGTACTAGCAATCCACGACAGGGCTACATCGCGAAATGTGATTAAAACATGGCATCAGCGCGATTAATTTGCGCCTTCATCAGATTTCCATACACCATCGCGCATCATAAAATCTGGGGGAAGGTTGTTAACATTTATGAAGATTCAAATTGCTAATTCGTTATCGGGTCGACATCCTCCGTCCTCATCATCTGTATGCAGTAGTTGGTGCAGGAGTGCCAAAATATGGATAACTCGAAGTCAAATTGAATTGCAGGGATTCTGTTTTTGTCCAATTTGGGACGTTACAGCCCTCTGCACCAGCCACGACCACCCCCCTCTCCCCCTGCTCCGTGGACAGCATGCGGTACCCCCTCAGGGCCACGTCAATTTTGCAAGAGGGGCTGCCTCAATAATTTTTGACACATTCGGGAAGTTTATTAAATTTAGGACGAACCATATGCAGGGTCTGTTTGTTTGCATGCAAATATGTCTATACCTCGCTGAGTTTAGAGAATGGTAAATATTCATATCCTTCCCCCTGCTCTGTAATGGATGGGATCTTGGGAGAAGGGAGAGGTGGGAAGAGGGAGAGAGAGGAGGTTAGATAATGGGGCATGCATTTTTCAAATGTCACTAGGCAATGAGACCATAATAACGTGTCAGTTTTGCGCTACAGCGTCGTGTATGACGAGCAGATCGCGGTTTAAATCAGGTTTAGCTTCACGTCCCAAGGATAGAATTGGTTAGTCTTTTTTCTCTCTTCTTCTCTTTTCTTCAAAGAATTTACACTTTTATCAGAATCAGCTGCTTTTCATATGAAGAATTTACATATTTTACCCTAGCATGCCAGCCCAACACTGCAGGCACAAATCCATTTTGTATGATCTTAATTTCTTATGGTCAATTGTGCTTTTCCTGTATCTGAATACATATACATGTAATACCTGTTGCTTTTTAAATTGTATCCATAAATATCTGAACCAAATAGCTACTCACTCTATATATATATCTCTATCTTTATCTTCTTCTTAGTTCTTCTTATTCAATTAAGTGTTTCTTACATTCTCATTTCCTAAGGATAGAGATCCAGAACTGTAAAACTGTGAGAAATAAGGTCATGTGATTATCCAGAATTCGGTGACAAATAAACAATGTAACTAAACCAACAGAAACAACAACATCAGGATCAAATGGAGATGGAAACCTCCATTCCCTCTTTCTCTTTATAAAGCCAAGAGATCAGGCATAATGATCTATTTTGGTTCATGTTTTCGGGTCGATCTTTTCCCTTCATTTCGGTCTTTAATGGCGGCACACACCTTTTACAGGTGATGGGTCGGGTAAAACGTAGAAGAGTTCAAAGCATCTAGCCCCGCAGCCAGCCTTATTGATCACCCTCCCCCGAACCTCACTCTATGAAATTGAAACAAGACAGATGCCACTATCAAATGTTTAGACAGAAGTGCTGTGCAAAGAGTGCCAAAAAGAAGGGGGTTAGGAGTAAACAACGGCATAGCTATAAGGAGAGGGGAGGGGGTGGGGGGTGTCGGTGCCCCCTCCTGCAGTTTATCATAATTTGTAGTGGGATGTGGGCAATATTGAGTGATTTTTTTTGGTGTTTAGGTATTAATTATCATTGTTTCTTATTAAATTTGCTTGGAAAAATGTGATGAGAAAATGGCGATTAAGTTTTTCAATTTCCTATTGTTGTAAGTATTGGTAATATATAAGTAATTAGATTTTATTTTACTGTATCATATTGTTGACCATCTTTGAGAAAGGGAATTTTGAAAAACTGGTGTTTGTATTTCATAGAATAGGGAAACAACAAATTACAAATACAGAAAACATATATCTTTTATAATTATAATTATTTATTATTGGTTATTCAAAAATATTTTGAAGAATTATATTTGAAAGTCATCTGTTGGTCAATAAGAATAGAAGGAAACGTGACCTTTTAACCTTTTTCACCGTAGTAAAAAAGTTGTTTTCCTTCCATTTTGCAACAATTTTAACCCTTGTCTCTTGTAAGTAAGATTATCCAAAATTAGAAATTCATGGGCTACATTATCCCTTCCCTTGGAGAGGACCTAAAGCCGTCGGTCCTCTGGTTGCTTACTAACAAGCATTTATGCTTTCTTAGCAGTCAGGTAAAATAACCACCACTAAACCACTAAAATGTTAACACCACCCCCAATTCCTTTCCTTACATCCACCTTGACCTTGCACTGCCCTCTCAAATCCAGAGTTGAGAAGTTGAGAAGCTAGATTTGCAGAGGGTGTCATGGATGTGATAATTGTCAGATTAGATAGGATAAGATTATCCCTTCTTGCAAGATTAAGAAAGGGGATATAGGAGGGCAGAGTCCACTTTCAGAGCCGCCATCCAAACTCGATTGAACCTAGGTATTTTGTTTCGCACCTCCTAGAGACAACGAGGGAGCAAGTTAACTAGAAACCAAAGAAAGGGTACAGTTTTACCGTGCAATGTCTTTGATTTGAAGCCGATAGATAGAGTGGGGCCTCTGAACCATTTGACTTTGTTATGCATGCTAGCTATTTCAGACCACGTTCATATGACATCATGCAAGTGGATTAAACTTAAACTTGAGTTATGGTGATGAATTGCAATGAAGAGAAACTTGCGGAATTACATTTTTTCTCACTTTTCCAGAACTCAATTGCTCTCTGATCCACTTTGCTTTTGGGATCTTTAGTTTTTCAGGCCTTAAATCTCTTTCTGCCCCTGCATTTTTTGTAATCACTGTAATGAACTAATACATCATCAATAGCTAGTGTAAGGGGGTAAGTAAATACAGTAACAAGAAGGAGAGGTATATTTTAAGTTAAATTCAGTGGGTGGTATTCTCTTAAATAAGCCGGACTAAGTCCAGACTAAACAAGAATTTTAGTTCACACTTCTATGGAATGCTAGGTTTCATCTTCCTCCTTCAATATTCATGACAAAGATAATCTACCAAAGACTTTATTGAAATTCAGTTCATACTCATATTATCTTTTTCTTCCCATTTCATTGCAAAATTAATTTTTTGGACACTTTTCATTGCAGGATTAAAATAATCTGTACAGGGAAAATGAGTTGGCAACAGGCACTCCATAAAGGTGTGAACTAGTTAAGCCAAGCTTAACTTAGTTCGCGCTATCGGAATACCACCCAGTGACTGAATGATTAATACGCAAGCTGGCACATAGGAACAAAATATTACTATAAGAAGAGAAAAATTGATAGAGAATATGGTAACATGAAGGAGATGTTCATTTTAAGTTAAATTCAGTGACTGAATGATGCAATATGTTAGCTAGCACATAGATTTTTTTTCCTTACTAGAAAAAACTTGATAGAGAAAATGGTAACATGAATGAGAGGTATATTGTTAGGAAACATTCAGTAATTATATTATAAGGATTTACCCACCTGGCTCATAGAATTTTAGATGTTTTTTTTTATTTTATTAAAAAAAAAAAATAGATATAGGATAATGTTCAGTGACAGAGTAAAATAGAATTTCTTTTTTTAATTAGAAGGCAAAATACTTTTGAGATAGAAGAGAATAACATAAAGGAGAGGAATATTGTAAGCTAATATTCAGTGTTAGAATACAATGTATGATTTCTTTTCTAATTAAAGACAAAAACTTTTGAGAGAGAGAGAGAGTAAGATGGCAGAGAGGACTATTGTAAGCTAATATTCAGTGATCGTGTAAAATAGATGATTTTTTTTTTAATTAAAAGGCAAAAAAAATTGAGAGAGTAGAGAGTAACATGAAGGAGAGGAAGAGGAATATCGTAAGCTAATATTCAGTGATAGAGTAAAATAGATGATTTCTTTTTATGAGAGAGAAGAGAGTAAGATGGCAGAGAGGTAGCCTATATTTGTAAGCTAACATTATTCATGCCATGCCAGCTCAGCCTTACCCTACTTCCAGCCACCCTTGCCCAAATAGTGTCAGGTTTTTAGCCCTGCAAACATTAACCTATTGAATATCAAATTCTACTTTTAGGAGATTGCTCAATATTGACTGGAACGAGATGTTCTCTCTCTGCCCTTCCTCCTCCAGTCCACCCCCTTCCTCGCTTTTCCTATCTGGTGCTCTCTCCCTCTCTCTCTCTCTGTCTCTCTGTCTCTCTCTCTCTCTCTCTCTCTCTATTTGAACCTTTTTCTTTTCTTTGCCCCAACATTTTTATCCAGATTTTTTCTTATTCATTTTGATTCTCCATCGTTCAACAACCCTACCAATTGCTCTTCATGGCTTTCCCTACTTCTGTCTCAATGTCTTTCTCTTTTTCTCTCCTCTCATTCTCTCTCTCCTGCTCTCTCCCGCTCTCTCCCGCTCTCTCCCCCCTTCTCTCTTGTTCTGCTTTGTTTTTTTCTTTACCCTTTTCTCACATTCTCCTCTCTCTCCCTCTCTCTCTCTCCCCTCTCCTCTCTTTCTCTGTCTGTCAGTCTCTGTCTCTGTCTCTCTCTCTCCACCCTCTTCTCTCTCTGTTCACTCTCTACTTCTCTCTCTCCCATCTTTTTTCTTAACCCTTTTCTCACATCCTCCTCTCTCTCTCTCTCTCTCCACCCTCTTCTTCTCTCTCTGTTCACTCTCTACTTCTCTCTCTCCCATTTTTTTTCTTAACCCTTTTCTCACATCCTCCTCTCTCTCTCTCTCTCTCTCTCTCTTTCTCTCTGTCTCTCTCTCTCTCTCTCTCTCTCATTCTCTCTCTCCACCCTCTTCTTCTCTCTCTGTTAACTCTCTACTTCTCTCTCCCATCTAGATCCAATATCACCAGGTGTGAGTGCCCTAGTGTCTCCCCTCCAGGTCTCGCTAGCATGACCCTCCTTCTTACCCCCAGTAAAGAAAGAAATCAGGCTTTGATGAATAAAAAGCTCTCAACTTGCCTCATCTACCTGCTCTCTCCCTCTCTCAGTAAGTCTAGATTCTGCTAGATATGCAGGAGTGTAGAAGTCCTTTCTATATCATGAGCATTAACAATTAGAGACCGAGACCTATATGATTTCCTCACACCATTACCATCGCTTTAATGGCAATCATTATTTTGTGATTCATTGCCATATTTGATCCTAATTACCAATTCTAAACCACTTAATTCTTAGGCAGGTATGGTTATGTTTTTTTTGTAAATCCAGAGCCATTATTGGTCATGGTTGTCATGGATTCAAGTAGATCACAACTCTCCTCCATCCCCCCTCCATAAAGAAAGATGTATGTTATTGGAATATTTGAGCAATGAAACGAGTATCCACTCATGCCATTTGGGAGCAATTGTGATGCTTGACGATATTTCTATGATTGTCCAATGTGAAGTGTAATTGGTGATGCATTCAATCTATAACTCCCTCTCACCCGCCAATTCTATTTCCTGAATTTTGTCAAGGATCAATCTATGATCTGCTATCTGTCCCCTCCACCTCTTAACCTGTTTGCATTCATGCAAAATATGTCTTTAGTCTCCTTTTCTCTTCTCTCCCTCGCATGTGTCATCGTCCGATGGCTTTTGATGGGCAGGTTCAGCCTCAATGAACTCGCAGTGCCTGTACTTTACCCCCTCTCTCCTTCCAGCAAAGATGCAGGGAGAGAAACCGGAGTAAGAGACAGAGAGAGGCGAGGAGAGAGGATGCACAAGGAGAAGAAATTGACCCACATTTTAATACACATCCTGGCTGGAGAGGCGGCTTGCAATATACAATATCTGCAAAACAGGTGTCATGAAGTGTTTGTATTAAAGGGTGTATGGGAGGCACCAGGGAAAAAGCAAGGGGGGAGAGATGGGTACCCCGCCCGAATCTGCAGGGGAAGCCAGCAAAACCTCGCTCCCTGATGCATTTTGGGGAGACGGAGAGAGATGGAGATGGAGGGAGGAGGGGGCGTGATGGAGGACCGTCACGTTGGGAGCAGTGCAAGAAATGACGAGTATGCGAGCAAATTCAGCTTTCGGTAAACACTCTACACGTTGACCGACCGTGCCATGTCTCCATCGCATGCCGGAGAGGGAAGCGGGAAGGAGAGGAAGGAAAAAGGAAAGCATACATTATTAGAGGGCGATGTAGACAGGGGAGGACTAGTAACACACATTTTAGCTTTCCAATCATTGGTTAAAGCACAGCTGTGTTTATTAAATGGGATTTCTTGCCCTCTTTTTCTCCCCTTTTTTGTGTGTGTCGCCCTCATCTCAAATCTCAAACCATTTCATCTCCCTTTGATTACACAGGCTAATCGGACATCTTGTCAAAAGCTAACAACTTAGCAAATTCACTCAATAATTCTCCATTCTCTTGTTGACATTCTTATGGCTTTTCCCTTTCATTCTTCTGTAGTCTTGGACATCAGGCTCAGTTGTGTTATCAAGTGAGATTAATCTGTTTAGGAAATTAACAATGTACAATGTAAACACTTCTTTTTCATTAAGATACGCTCTTTGATGATATTCTAATCTTTTTCATCTCAATGCTGGGGGGTGTTTCACAAAGATCCTAACTTGAACTTATCTCTAAGTTGGACTTAAAAATTATGGAAAGCCGTTAGCATCTATGAAAATATTTTTTTAAAGTCATTTTGAAGGGCATAATATGTTGATTCAAATCATTCATATTTTCTATTATCAAGGAGATTTCATGTTCTTGATGTGGAATTTATAAAAAGTCTAAAATACTTGAATTTTTGCTTTTGAATATATTTTATTATAAAGCTACAAATGGCTCTCCATAATATTTAAGTCCAACTTAGAGATAAGTTCAACTTAGGATCTTTGTGAAACACCCCCCAGATTGTATTATATTGTAGGAGTGTAAGATTCGATATGTGATACAGTTGATTTTGTACATTACATTAAGTTTCTTTCAGTAAAAAAAATACCTTTCCTTTGTTCATATCTTCATTAGTTCTTATTGTCTGCCGAAAGCCAGAGAGGCATTCAATCATACCTTTTTATCCGTATCCGGACACCTACCCCCTGGACAACCACTCCCAGAATAACCGCCGCTAGGATAACCACCCTCTAGGACAACTACCCTCTAGGATAACCACCCTCTAGGACAACTACCCTCTAGGACGACTACCCCTAGGACAACAACCCCGGACAACTACCCTCTGACAACTACCCCTAGGACAACCACCCTCCAGGACAACTACCCCTGGACAACTACCCCCAGGACAACTACCCCCAAGACAACTACCTCCTAGGACAACCACCCTCAAGGACAACTACCCCGGACAACTACCGGACAACTACCCCCAGACAACTACCCCCTAGGATAGTTGTCCGGGGAGTAGTTGTCCTAGAGGGTGGTTGTTGTAGGGGGTAGATGTCCGGGGGTAGTTGTCCTGGAGGGTAGTTGCCCTAGGGGGTAGTTGTCCTAGAGGGTGGTTATCCTAGGGTGATTATCCGGATTGTGGTTTTCCAGGGTAGGTGTCCTAGAACCCTTTTTATCAATAGTTAGCACCCTTCTAACTCCCTACAGACACTTTTATTCCACACCATTTCTCAAAATTCACCTTGTTCCATACATCAAGATGGTCTAGCATCACCTAGCATCCCAATGCATTACCATACCAACAATGAATATGTCATCAAAGCCAGCTAAAAATCATGGAACACCTTTCCAGCTTGATTTGTCATTTAGCCGGAGATACCCCATCCCCTCGGAGAGTTCAATTTCAAGATAAAAAGCCCTGTCTGAGGGTCAGACTAATCCGTCCTCCTTGTCGGTTGCACACCTTTTGCATCCGGCAGAGGCAACAAATGGCATCCATCCAATATTTTCACACCTCTCTTATGCTGTCATGTCCCGGTATCATATATCTATTTAATTTCCCCCAGCCTGCATCTAGTCAAAGTAAACACTCCATATTTTATTTCAAACAGAATGGATGACTTTTTCTTCTATGATTTCTAATCCATTTCATTTGCATTCTTCCCCTGTTCTTCTCCTCCTCCTCCTCCTCCTCCTCCTCCTCCCCCTTTACACCTTAACCCCATCTCATCCCCATTTTTCTTTTCTCTTTGTCAATTTGTTGGAAAGCAGGTGTAGAGAGGCTTGGTTGATCTCATTACATTATTCATGTTTTAAGTGATATTAGAACTATTGCAAAATGGGGGCTCTTTATTTAATTGCTCTATCGATGCATTTTTTGTTTGCCTGTTAAATTTTGCCGTGTCGGATGTCCAAGCTTGCAGTCATGTTTGTAGAAATAACCTCTCCCGGTGATCTGACCCCTTGCTACACTTTTGGAATCCTTCACCTGTACTTTTGTGTCTTCGGATGTGTTTCTACTGCATAAATACTTTTTAACAAGATTGATGGAATTGAGAGGAAGTATTAATTTCTCTTACCATATGACAAACGATATGGTTATTTCTCTATTTAACTTGTTGCATTTCTGAAGTCATATTTTGCCAACCAAAACTGTTTTATGTACAATGTAATGTAAACATTTAATGCAGTCTATTCTGTTCATAGATGAAATAATAATAATAGTAATAAATAATAATAATGATAATAATAATACTACTACTACTGCTACTACTACTACTACTACTACTACTACTACTACTACTACTACTACTAATAATAATAATAATAATAATAATAATAATAATAATAATAATAATAATAATAATAATAATAATAATAATAATAATAATAATAATAATAATAATAATAATAATAATAATCACCATCATTATCATAATAATAATAATAATGATGCAATGCAGCAATATGATGTTTTTAAGGAGCACAGTTAATCTCAGGATAAGTTTTCAAATGATTTACAAACAAACATAATATACAATTTTAAACAGGGGGCAGATAATTAAATAATCAATTAATTACAACTCCATGTTATGAAATAATAAGGTATGATGCTACACATAATTAAACAAAAAGAAGGAATTGAGTACGGTAACAATTTATTTACAAACAAACATTTATATTATAGAAAAGAACAAGCCAAGAAATGATACACAGTTGTCAGTGAGTGAAAAGTATTGGATATTTTATCAGATAACTTTGCAATGCGCGTAAGAAATTATGAATTGTTGTAAGTTGTATAAAATTTGAAGGTTTTTAATAAATGGGTACCTGGCAGGAATTAATTCCTTTGAATGCTAGAGCGCCACAGTGGCTGCCTTGCTAAAGCCAGGGTAATAATCGGGGCAGCGCCAGGAGCGTCACAACGTGACGGACATGTGCGCTATATAAGAAGCCACCATTATTATTATTATTATAAACTGTTAAAAGTTGTGGACTAGTTTAAAGTTGAAGTGACAATAACAAGGAATATATGTTGTTTGTCAAAAAGTGTATGTATTTTTTAATTGATCACTTAAATAATTTTCAAAAGAGTATTCAAGACCTGTTTATTTTTTTTTAGTATGTTAATAATCTCAACCCCAACTTCTGGTATTCTTAGGTTTTAAGGACATTATTTATGATTTTACAATCAATGTTCTTGTTCATTTGATAGTTACCACCTATATGCATAATTTCATCTGAAATAGGATTCTGTTCAATAAAAGTATTATATTTAAGTGCATGTATTCTGAAATAATATATAGTTTTCTTGTTGGTGGCAAAGATTGGGTTTACAATTTATGTAATGTAATTTCACCATGATTTCCTTACTTGCATTTGAAGGTAGATATAATATATTGGAATATTTGGAATATTTGGAATACATGTATTCAATTTTGGAGTCACAATGCTTTGAATGTATAAATTGAAATACCAATAGACATATGTTTAATTCTGAAATATTATGCGATACTTATGATTCCTCTGAAATAAGATGTGTACGTGCATGGAATCTTTCCATCTGAACTTCCTTTCTGTATTCATTCTTCTTCTCTTTTTTTTTAGAACCACTTTCAGATCTTTACAGACAGTAGTTTTTTCAGGTAAACGTCAGTTTCTCAGATGTCTCCATTATGCAAAATATAATGAACATTATACGCTCTGTTCTGATTAATGTTACAGTTTCTTACGAGCTATGTTGTCACGATCCCAGTCAACTTAACGTGTTTCTTGTGAACCAGTATTTTTCTCTTTCTTACTGGTTAATAACATTTAAGGAGTGCATAATACTCCTTAATAAATAATGGTGCATTTCATTCCTAAGCTGCAATATTTATATATTTTTTTGTTTTATTGTTCCACATTCCACAGAACAATGATAGATATGTAACATAGATAAATAATAATGTGAAATATGGGGAACCTATTAAGAAGCAAAGCTTGTTTATTAAAGGTTCCCGAGTAAAATTTAAAATGAATATTTAAACTGAATTCGAAATCAATAAAGAATGACGTAATGAAGGTTTGAGCCACTGGCATAATATCATTGTGAATAACATAAGAATAGCAACTATCTGATATATCATTTTATATCGAGATTGCTACTGAAATCTGTATGTACTATATTTTGATAATTAATATAATAAATATTGGCTATCACATCGATTAATGTTTTTGATATAGTTTTATTGGTGTTGAATCTTACCTTTTCTTTTCCCTGTGTAATTCCATAAATAAATGAATATGAGGTTTGTTGTTTGTAAACATAAATGCATGCTGCGTGCTCCAGTAGCAGTTGTTATGAATACTAAATTGTTTAATTTAGCCTGCTTATAGTGTAGAGGAATGTGTTCAAACATGTTACATTTATTTAATACAAGTCAGGGGGAAATGTTACCATGTATATATGTGACTGAACGATAAGCGCATGCTGATGAAATATTGAAGTATTATATGACTAGACCAACTATGTACAGGCGAGTGATGATGAGAGATGAAGAGAAAATGGAAAGAAATGATTGATTTGTCATACTTCATAAAGAGTGCAGAGGAATTCCCGTCCAATCAAATAAATTCAGTTTTTCTTTTCCAACATGATCTCATATTTCCCTCAACTTAACCCCTGACCCCGAAATTTCTCCCCTGAGCGCTTTTAATATCGCGGAGCAAGAAGCCCAAAGAAACCCTCTGCTATCCATTACAATTTTCTGCCTCATAAAAACGTAAACCATTTTTCTTTCCCACCCGCTCTCTTTCCGCCCCCGGCAACTTCTCGCCAATCATTGTGACAGCGATTATTATCCAAGAACAAGTTTCATATTTCCACTTTATGTCTGCCCGAAAACACAAGAATAATTTTCCCGCGAGCCCGAAAGCCCGACATCGAAATTGTATATCATTGCGACGTCGTGTGTGTGTACTGGTGTGCGCGCGCGTGTGTGTGTGTGTGTGTGTGTGTGTGTGATTGGAGACACTTGCAAACGCCGCACGAGGAGTGACCCATATCTGACCTCTTGACCCCAATAGTTGACCCCTGACTACCCTGGTGGTTTGAACTCCTCACCGCGCATGTCACAAGGGAAGAGATTTGATTGGATGATGAGTCTGTAGGGGGGTTTCCGTATGAATGATAAACACATGAAATCTTCAAAGTTGGTTTCAATTTCTCTGTTTCGTTTTAAATTTGCTTCATTTATCTTGCTTTCAACACCTCATTTAGGATATAAAGCATAGCATTGTTTTATCAGTTCATCTTTTTTTTAAAGATAAATTTGATTAGTTTGGGAAAGATCTGGATTTATTACCTCCACTTTTCATCCAAACTTTCGTTGCTGTTTCTTATAACCAGTTCACTACTGTTTAAATGTATATTTAAAGATGTTTGGGGCTAGTTGCATTGATTTTTCTTTTCTTTGGAGTATCGTGTCTTTAAAAATGTTGATTGTAAATATTTTGTTCTTCTTTTTTCATCTCGGGTAAAATAGCATTGAAGCTGATGAGGCTTCCCTCGGTTAACAAAAATTGTATTATTATTATTATTATTATTATTATTATTATTATTATTATTATTATTATTATTATTATTATTATTATTATTATTATTATTATTATTATTATTATTATTATTATTATTATTATTATTATTATTATTATTATTATTATTATTATTATTATTATTATTATTATTATTATTATTATTATTTTTATTATTATTATTATTTCGTTTCAATTCTGTTCTTCCTCGTCCTTCACTTTCTCAAATTTTTTATTGTTCTTTATCTCTGTTTTTTTGTTGCTCCTTGTTCGTGCTTTTTCTTTCATTAATTTTTAAATATTTTTTGTCTTCTCTTCCTCTTCCTCTACCTCTACTCGCATTCGTTTCCTACTGTATTTTCTTCTCATCTTCCTACCTTTTGGGGGCTCATTTTGCCTTTTATTCTTTTTCTCCTTCCCTTCCTCGTTCTCCTAATAATCGTTCCTCATCTTAGTTTTCGTCATTCGTTCCCTTCCTCTCTATTTGTGACATTTTTCCAATTGAGTAGTGTATTTATCTTTCCATCTGCCTCTGCGCACGTTTCCCTTTTTGTAAATTTCCTCTCGACGACAACGAACTTGGGTATAGATCTGTCAAGAATGATAGACGGTGATTATGCATTGAAAATACTCCACAATCTGAAGACATATAAACCACTTTTTATAGTGATAGAGAGAGAGAGACGAGACAACTAAACAAATAGAGATACAACGACTTTTCCTCGGGGGCTCCTTGCCTCAAAAACTTGTCAAACAAACTCTTGGGAAGAAAAGGAGGGACGATATGACAGTACATGGCAAAATAAAGATGGAATGGGGAGAGAGACGAGCGGAAATTGAGGATGAAGCAAGAAAAGACAAGTGGTGGATGTCAAAGAAAAGAGTGAGGTTGAAAGTTTGGTATAACATAAAGTTTCTTTTCCTGTGTTTTCTGTTTTGATCTTTCTCACCTACCTTCTCTTTTATATACATCTCTCTTTTTTTAATATGAATGTATTGATCTATGATTATTATAAACTATTATATGACCTACATTATTATCGTCGTCTGTTGAGAAACAGAAAGGCGTTAATGCCCTTCTGGCTCTCAACAGCCTCTTTTTTTTCTTGAGGAGGGGGGGGGGGAGAAGGTGTTTTATTTTATATTTGTTTGTTTCGTTTGTTTTGTTTGTTTTTGTTTGCTTTGTCTGTTTTTGTTTATATGTTTGTTTGCTTGCTTGTTTTGTTTTGGGCGTTTGTAAGTTTTGTTTTGTTTTATTTAATTAAGGTTGTCATGCTTAAAACAAACCAATAACATAAAATTGTCGACTACTTTGATTGCTTAATTAGTCCAATAAAGTTAGAACCAAATATCAATGGAAAGCAATTTGTCTTACCAACTTCACCAAGAGTTAGACATTGTCTGCCTTTACATAATATCACCTTTCCCCATCGTCCCTCCCACTCAAAATCAACAGGCAGACATGAAAAATGAAGCGACATTGAGATACGTGGTTCGTCACTCCACGGGATCGGGCTTGTTGAGGCCTTCAAGTAGCATTAATTTGCATAAATAAGACGAATATTGGAGAAAGAAGAGAGAAAAGTAAAGAGACTAGGCCATTTTGACACTCTAATTGGCCTCTTCCCAGTGCAAACATCTCACCCGCCCGAAAAATTTTGGCGTTTCTTTATTTGCGCGCGAAAAAATGTAAGCTTCCCCAGTCACCATGATTTGTTCTTTCTTTACTTTTCCCCCCTTTTTTGCTCTCTCGCTGCGAGCTGCTTGAACCTGGCTGAATTTGTGAATAAGATTGCAAATATTTGTACAGAAAGCCAAGTTTCCGACTCCCAATGCTTGGCAATTATAAACAGATGAAAACGTCAGCTGAGTTGACATGCCTCTCAACATTTCGCGTGAATTTTTGCTCCCTGGAAAATGATCGTCTGCTAAAGATCTATACCGCGCCGGGATGATGATACGCTACGGTATTTACTCAGTTTAGATCTCCTAAATGTAAAGCTATGTTCACAACTACAGGTGGGACAGGCGGGAAAGGAGGGGGAGATGATAGGAAGGAGATATAGAGAGAGACAGACAGACACAGAGAGAGACAGAGACAGAGATAGAGAGAGAGAGAGGGGGAGGAGAGGGAGGGAGGGAGGGAGGGGCAGATAGGAGATACATAAACGATATAGGAAGTAGAGAGAAATATATTAATATATTATTTGAATGTAGTAACAGGTACACATCCTTATTAGGGAGATAGATAGAAGATATATATTTATAAATATATGTACAAGTATATATATATATATATATATATATATATATATATATATATATATATATATATATATACATGTATAGATTGGTAAATAGAAATATGGAAGATAGATTATAACGTAGGCCTATAGAAAGAGGGATTAAAGTAGAAAATGCAAATTTGCTTGATTAAGTGAGGATCGCTTAGAGTTGGGGAAAGAACAATTACTTCGAAAAGCTTTTAAAGTGGCAGGAGTAAAATACGAAGAAAACGTTTGAATGTCCATTTGATTGAGCTTTCTTATGTAATACAAAGACTTTCAGAAGTCTTGTATTATTTACAAAGACTTTTTTTTAGAAACGATACAAAAACTACTTCCCCGTATATGGAGAGAGAAAGAAACTATATATAAATAAAACACGGCAAAGCATTCGAAATCCATACCGAGTTTGAAAAGCCGAAATACAAAGCGACAATAATAAGATGAGTGAAGGAGAGAGGGGGAGAGTGAAGGGGGAGAAATTCAACGAGATAATAAATGTAAATATCGAGAAAGGTTCAAATTAAAGAGAATTCTTTCATTATCCCTGAACTTTGTCGGTGTACTTTCAGTTTTAGGAGTACTCCTCGAGTTCACCTTTTGTCAATACGACTCTAATGACGTGAAGATAGAAGCAAACGTTGTTAAACAGACCAATTTTATTGAAAGGTTTCGGCTAAATTTGGAAAGCATCCCTGACATGACTCAAATTTTGAGAACTTTTTTCTTCTTCCTTGGTCGCCGTGCCTGCATGAAGACGTGAAAAGTGCTATAGGTCCTTTTATTTGTTTTCATCAAAATTCTTGCTTTTGATTTAGTATCTTTCAATATTTATTTCACGGGAACATTCTTTTTGTGGCGTGCAAGGAGTATGTTAATGTTTAGTAATGTGAAGAAAAATTTTGTTTTTAGTATGTCACATTCAATAGATGCTACTGCTGTCGTTTAACAAAATATATGTAAATGTAATAATTATTTAGATTACACTAAGATTCGTTAACCCTCTCATTCTATTATTTCCCATTGCCTTCTTCCATTTATCCACCCCCCTCTCTCTCTCTCTCTCTCTCTCTCTCTCTCTCTCTCTTCGTCACTCTTTTGACTCTCAACCGTAGGTGTTGCAATCGAAAGCGGGCCAAAAATGTGTCGAAAACCCACGAGAATTAGCGCGCCACTTTACGTTGCGAGGAAGACCCAACAAACAAAAAATAGCCCGATCAATTTCGCGTATTTGAAATAAAAGAAATTGGCGTGTTTTTCTAATTTCTCGTTCATGTTGGTCTGATGCATCAACGTCAGGACGAGACGGGAGCCTCTCCTCCCTCTCCCTTCTCCCCCTCTCATCTTTTTCTCCCCTCATTTGCATATGTGATGGATCCCTGTGATTAGGGCATCATCCCCCTTCATTACTTGAGCCATGCATGTTCATCATTATTATCGCGTAATTTTTGCTCTTCGCCTCTCTCGTGTTCTTCTTTCTTCATAATTCATCACCCTTGAAATATTTGCAGATTCGCGCACGATCCATCACCACTTATACCTAAAGAAAAAAGACTAGAGAAAGGAATAGAAGATGGTAGAAGAAGCAGGAAGGATGAGGAAGGAAGATATCATGGCTCCGGTCTTGTATGACAATTGTTATCCCGGTCAAGGTGAGATGAAGAAAGAGCAATACATATACATGTATATCTCATCCGCAAACAGCTTTTAAATCAAGAGGAACAAAGCAGGCTTGTTCGCTAAAATCGCAAAATAACAAAGGTTTCATTTCTTTAAATAGAGAAAGTTCAAAGAGAAAAGAAAAAAAATCTGAAAATGGAACTACATTCAACATTTAAGTCTAAACAGATGTTGGACTAATCAAGTATTGGGGAAAAAATGAAAAAAATAAACTCTACGGCGTGTTTGATTAAGTTAAATAATATCTATGAAAATCAAAGGGGAAAATAGATATAATTTACACAAAACAAAAGGAAAGAACAAAGAGAAGACAAAATAATAGACGGGGTTATAATAACGGATATAGGAATCGTATTTGTCTAAGCGTTGAAGAGGGAAAAAAAGGGTTTTTGAAGAAAAAAAAATCTACAACAAGACGGATAATGATGTTGATAATCTTAAGGAAAACAATAGAGCCGCTAAAGACAAATTCAACGAGGAATCATTGTGAAAGAAGGGATAGAGAGAAAGATAAGGAGAATAAAGAGAGGGAGAGGGAGAGGGGGTTTAATAGAAGAATAAATGTTCTATTAAGATTCATACAAATAAAGCTGATGACAAATTTACCAACGAAATACTTTAAAAGAAGGGAACAGATGTAAACAAATTTTTAAAAAGAGGAGGAGGAGGAGAGATATATTTAAGGAGGAACTGTGTGGGTGTGGGTGTGGGTGTGTGTGTGAGTGTAAGAGAGAGAGAGATAGAGGGGGGTGGATCATGGGGAAGGGGAGCGTACCTTATATCATGTTAATTAAGATTCATACAAAAAAAGGTTATAAACAGATTAAACAAAAAAAGTACTTTGGAGGAAAGCGAACGAGTGTGTACGAAAATGGAGGCAGGTTGAGATAAAGAGAGTCGCAGATAAAGAGAGGGAGAGAGAAAGAGAGAGAGAGAAGAGGACTTCATATCATATATGATTTGAATGCAGCTAAATGAAGGAAAGTAAAATAGGTAAGTAAGACAAGTTTCTCCATTAACGGCCAGCGATGTATCACAGACTGTCAGAGTGATGGACCGATCAAAAAGGTCGGTTTGGCAGGGAATTACTTACCGAATAATCCGAAAAACATTAATGTAAACGATGAATTAACACTCAACTAATATCGCTCCCGTCACAAGTGATTCCAAACGAGAACACCCTCGTTTTTTGTTATTTTCTTCCCCTCTCACAAGTTTTTTTTTCTTTCTTAGTTCTATGCTCTGTATTCTTCCTTTTAAAGCCATAAGCCATCAGTTATTGGCAACTCTTTTTTTATCCGTGCATTTTAGTTCTAGTATCGCTGATGACCCAGTTATTGGACTAATAAGGCGTACAAAACATACGAGATTAAAGGTAAGACGAAGCAATAAAAACATGGTAAAAGTAATCGTACACGAATAATATGTTTGCTTCTCTTATAAACCAAATATTCTTTCGCATCACATTATACATGTATTTCAAATCAACCCTTAAAGCCCAAGTCCACTCCAAAATAACTTACGTTCAATAGAACCAGAAAAATCAGACAAACCAATCAAAAAAAGTTTGAGCAAAATCGGATAACTAATAAGAAAGTTATGAATTTTTAATGACATGAAAAACTTTGAAAATCACTACACAAATTGGCAACTCACTCATGAGTCTGTGACGTATGGTCCTTACTATCCACTAATTATTTTCTTTATATTGATAATATAAATTTCCTATTTTCACCCTAAGAATCTTATTTCTTCACACCAGCATCCAAGTTAGATTGTTAGTAATATGTTTATGTGTTGATGCACAATAAAGAGTAATTTTTGTCCAGTTAAATCATGAAAAATTGAATTTTGATAAACTATTTATATAAAAATCAATAATTATTAAATACAATATTCAGAAAATAGTACCAATTCTTCAAAATTCAAAAAGTTTTGGGAAATTTCATGCACGCCATATGATAAAAATCATATAACCTGGGCAAAGGCATGGGAAATCAAGTTTTGGGGATAAAAGGAAATTAATGGGATTAAGCTATATAAAGCAATTGATAAGTTGTGAGGACATGACGTCACAAACTGATAACCATCTTGACAATTTGTGTTGTGATTCTCATTGTTCCATAGTTTTACATACTTTTTCAAAAATTCATAACTTTCTTATTAGTTATCCGATTTTGCTCAAACTGTTTTTGATTGGTTTGTCTGATTTTTCTGCTTTTATTGAAAGTATTCAATATTCAAGTGTGTAATGGCAAACTAATGTTGACGTTTTGTATATTTATTATCTTTTCTTGAAAGAGAATTTTGTCAAATGCTGTGTAGAATAGCCACAGCAAGCTTTTGGTGAATGGTGCCTTTTGATTGGTCAGCTGCTCTGACCACGTGCTTGCCTTTTGCGGCGCCTTCGTAGGACAAAATGAAGGCGACTGATATTAACGTTGTGTTGTTAAACCTGCTTCCATGTTGATCATGCTGTATTTTAATGGCGGTGGTCTTGGTGAATAATTGTGAATAATGATTATAAAATAATTATATATATTTTGTTCCCTGAAAATCGAGCATGCTGAGCCTCGTTACTTTTATAACCCCCTCATAATCATCATCCACATTCTCTCTCTCTCTCTCTCTCCCTCTCTCTCTTTCTTTCTCTTTCTATCCCCCTCTCTTTCTCTCTCTCCCTCTCTCTCCTCTCCCTCTCTCCCTCCTCTCCCTCTCTCAGGCTTCCTCACACCCGTTTGGTCTGTCATTTCGTCTTTCATCTTGTTCTCCTATCGTGTCTATAATCATCTAATATAGCATAATTATCTCTCCCTCTCCCATCACCACTGCACCCACAAAATCATTTTCGGTTTTCCCAGGAGGCATGCCATAGCTCACCCCATGTCCATAAAAAATTATAAAAAACATCCCCTGGTCCTTCCAAAGATCTTTCCTCATCGTAAACTTCACCCGTTCCATCTTAACATCACTCTTCCTCCTCCTGCTCCTCCTCCTGAGCCCCTCAAGAAACCGCCCTCTCCCTTCTTCTCTCCCCCATCCCCTCTCACCTCTCCCTCGTCATTACGTATGTTCGGGGGCAATAAGGCAAACCAGTGCGGACAATATGAAGGATGGGCACTGTCACAACAGCAATTATTTCATCCAACAATAACAGATTGGGTGAATTTCATTACAAGTGTGTACAATCCATCACTCCGCATGAAAGAAAGAAGAAAATAAAAAGACAGAAACACCTCTCTCTTTACAAGTTTAAGTTTTCCTCGCGTCGCGAAAGAAAGAAACGAGTCCACCGTCTCGTTCATGAGATAAGTTTCATTCAAGCCGGTTGAATGGGATTAAAGGAGTATTGATATTTAGGACGCTTGTAGAAGTAAACTCTAATAATGTAGACCTTTTTTCTTCTTCGAAGGAGCGTATGTGTAACACGGAAATGCGTGGGCCTCTCATCACGCTCATCATTCTATATGAGTAGGTTGTTTGTTAGAGTGGATGGAGACTTGGTTCATTTATTCATTCAATGTTACGCTGTGTGTTGTACCAATCGTGCTAAGCGGTATTTGTTTAAGTCGAATATTGTATTCTTATATCATGCGGAAAATGTAGAACTAGTCAAACAAGAAGAGTGTTTATGTTTATGCCGAGCAAAAACAATGTGTCGCGTCAGCTGTCTTACGTTACATTGTATATTTCGTTTTGTTTTATCTGTTTATGTTTCCTGTTTTTTTTTTTCTTCTTCTTCTACGGAAATTATTTCGCGATAGGCTGCGTAGCCCCCTGAAGATTTCTAGGGAAGAAGAATAAGGGGTCAGTATTATTGTTGTTGTTGTAATTATTTTGTTTGAAACATCATTGGTCCCATTTTATACACCTTGCCTTTTCCTTCGACCCCAAATAATTTCCGTATTGTCTTTCCACGACCCTGTTTATCGTTAACCTTTTCTACGTTTTTCCTTCTTTTTGTAACTTATATTCTGTTTTCTTTTCTTCATTTTCCAGCCTAGCTAGCTACCTTTCGTACCCTCTATACCTTTTCCAGTTTTTTTTGGCTGCCCTGTGCCCTGCGCGTACCATCAGACGAGTACCGACATCCAACACGCCATGCCTCCCAGCTAAAATAGACAATTTTGGGACGGTAAAACGTCGAATTTAGGTCAGGAGGGTAAAACAAGATCAATTCTAGTGAATAAAACGAATCTACTCTTCGTCTTTCTACCTTTATTTTTATGAATTAGTGATCTCCTCTGAGTGGGAGTTTCTTTTACAAAGCGAATCGGGCCTGTTCTCATTCTTTCACAGGTTTTCTAGTTTTGACAAACGAAATTAGTTTAAAGTTTTAAACGATTTAATTTGAAAGAAAAGGAGCTTCCCTCGAGATCGGGTTTGCGATCGATTCAAATCTGGAGGCCCTTTTTTAGCCTCTGTAGCTCTTTGCAATCATTGATTAATACCCTTTTCTTTACTTTTCATGCCGTTTTATATCAGAGTTTCTATTCTATCTATAGCAGATTGTTTGTTTGTTGTTCCTATAAGTTCTTTATATTCTACACGTCATACGTCCCTCAAATCCAACAAGATCTCAACCGTGGGTATTTACTGACGATGCCACTCCCTGCTGTGAGCGAACTCTACCTTGTCAATTGGCATGAATTCTGTTTAGCTATAATCATGATAATGATGCGTTAAACAATGATGATAACAATATTGATAAAAATAATAGTAATTGCGTCGGTTACATAATTCAGTTCAATTCAATTCAATTTCGGTTTTATTAAAAATATATCAAATAAAAAGTCCGATGACTACAATACTTGGTTCACATTGTAACATATAAAAATGCATTAAAAACCGTGGATTTAAAAATTCAGTAATAAGTAAAAGTGGGAAAAACATCACGAACAAAAAATGCAATCAGTGTAACAAAGTAAGTTTAAAGTGCGGGTTCAAAGAAAATCACAAATATGGCAAATAACGTATTACTAGAAACTGATAAGCTAACAGATGACCATCGTACACTTTTTAGGTCAACTACATATCGGGTGATTTATAAAAATACAAATAAAACAACCTCCATAGCATCTGGGATATGCGAGAGATTCGCCAGAAAAATAACGATGTTTTAATGCCGTCACAATATGAACCAATCCTGACAAGCAGACGACATCCCATAAAGAATGAACATAATTGCAATGCTATTATTTCTCAAATTATAATGAGTTTAGTGTATAAAAATGTGATGGAATTTTACACCATTCAAAAAGGGATATGAAACCGATTCTGATAACTAAATTCTTTTGTTTGTAAATACACAGGATAGGGGTTAATGAACAATCAAAGAAACCACACTTTCAAATTTAAAACCCCCCGGAATGATAGCATGGACGCATTTGTTCCTCTTGAAACGCCGAACATACCGCGGTGTATGCAGCTGAAAATACAATGGCGTCTTATTTTGTTTACAAGCGAAAGGTTCCTTTATTTTTTATCGCTGCATTTTTCATCAAAATAATACCATGCGCGGGGTTTAGAGTGAGGCAATAGATTAAACATTTAGCCTGACGGTAGTGAAGTAAGAGAAATAACTGAAGAGAAGATGACGAAACAGGCACTGAAAATGTGTGAGATGTCATGGGACATCGTCTGCTTGTGCAAATCATGTTCAACATGTGACGTCACACATCTCAGCAGCGATCGGAGAGCATTTCAGGTGCTATGCCGGGGCTGTATTTAAGCGTTTTGTAATTCATAATAATCATTACTTCGAATGTTTCCAAGCATTGAATTTTGATAACCTTGTCAAATCAAAGTGTCAACTTTGCAATAATGATAATAAAGTTAGTTTTTAAAATGAACCTTCTCTTTAAGCAAAAGGCTGCTGATTTAAAGAAAGAAAAACAGAGATGAACAGAATATGTGAGAGAAAAGAAAAACAAGAGAAAAATAGGCAGAGAGGAAAGAAAAAGTCGAGAATAGAGAAGAAAGAAGAATAAGAAAAGGCAAGTAAAAAGAAAAGATAAGCAAAGAATAGGAGACAACAAGAAAGATGAGAGAGAGAGAGAGAGGGAGAGAGAGAATAAATTTGGAAACACCACATTTTCATCCATACTTTCTGTGATATACTTTATTACTTTATCTCTTTTGTTAAGACGTTTAATTCGTGTATGCCTCCCTCGCTTTCCATCTATCCGTCTCCCCGTCTCTCCGTCGCCCCCTTCTTATGACCCCCCCCCCACCCCACCCCCTCTCCCCTTCTCTCTACATACCAACCCCTTTTTTTTGCAATTACTAGAATCATTCCCTTAATGACGATCATCGGAAGACAATATAAACATGCAGACTTACGTTCACTATTTCTTTATAAATCATATAATTTGTAATATTTATTTCAGCATAATGGTGTCATTGATTTTTAATTCACCATCCACGTAAGTCATACATGCGTGTTAAAATTTCAGTGGATCAAAAACATACAAAATGGGAAGTTTCAGTCGTCGTCTTATTAGTTCAGGGCCCCGTCTTACAAAGAGCTGCGATTCAATCGCAAGTCCCCTAATCAATCGCAAGTTTGCAGTCTCCTATCTCTTATGTACATAGTTGCGATTGATATCAATCGCAAATAAGTTGCGATTAATTATCAACTCTTTGTAAGACGGGGCCCTGATCTCATCAATCTCCAATACCATGGTACATTTACGGGCATTATTTAAAGGGGTGTGAGAGGGTGAAGCACCGCCCCTCCCATTTCTAATTCGAAATTTGTAATTGAGGATGCGCGATAACTCAGTGGTAGAGCAGTGGTCTCCTAACCGGGAGGTCCCGGGTTCGAAACCAAGTCGATGCGCTCTCGTGTCCTTGGTAATGCTTTAATCCTCATTACCAAGTCCCTCGGAGAGGACTTAAAGCTGTCGGTCCACTGGCTGTTTACTTACAGGCGTATACATGCTCTCTTAGCAGTCAGGTAAAGCAATACTCCTCAAACATCAAATAATTTATTGGCTCATTTAGGCAAAGTTTGCCCCGAGTCCCTGACACCCACCCCCCGCTCTTTATACGTGCTAGCTACGCCCATGAGCTTATCGATGAGTCTTATTTGTGTTAGAAGGTTTGTTTAGTTGTTGTTATTTTGTTGTTGGCTTTTTGTTTGTTTTCTTTTGCTTTGTCGTGTGTTTGGCGGGGCTTAATTAATAGAAAATGTTTTTATTTTTTGTTTGTTATTTTGTTTTGTTGATGTTGTTTAATATAAATAGAAAGGTCATTGTTTTGTTTAATTATTATCATTATGTCCAATAACATGAAATGTTATCAAGTCGAACTGGTAACCCATTTGCCATTTTAACTCACTCCCTCTATGTTTTCTGTTTACATACAACATCATCTATCCTTCATGTCACTCGGATAACTTTTTTTCCTTCTTGCCCATCTCAAATACTTTCTATCTCTCAATCAAGCCCGCCCTAACTCCTATCAGCTTCGCTACTGGATTTTTATTTTTTGTTTGATAATCGTGCTATGAAGAGAATTGTTGACTTTTTTTTCGGAACGGAAAGCAGCATTTTCTGCCGATTCGGTCCTTTCGTTTTGTCATGCTTGCGTAAATGCCGGTAATGCTCACGAAGGCAGTCCTGCATGTCCATACATAACTGTATCGTTGCGAGTGTGATGAATTCATCGCGTGAAGCACAACCGTGCCTCTGCAATCATTGTCAAAGCATCGGTATAAAACATAACTGAGTACGATATGGATTTTATTCCATTAACGCGGGGCTTATTAATAGAAAGTGGTCAGGGGATGACACGGTTATTAGCCATGCTTGCCCGCAATATAATCCTTGATGAGTCTATATGCAGCAGCAATCGCTTGGAATCGCATGGATAAAGTGGTACGGTTGACTTTATGTGATAAGGGTTCTGTCTGATGTTGGTCAAAATTGGAAGAACTGTTTGTCATTTTGCTCTTGATTTAGGATGTGACTTCATTATATTATAGCTCTGATTGATTGATTGATTAAATTTGAGCTCTCTAATTGGTTAGGAACTGACTTATATGTACATGTATATTTTTAAGACTTTTTTTATTGAAAATTCTTTGGTAATTAATTCCTTGGTAATTTATATATTGACGTATTAAAAGACAGGTTGATACAGTGATGTAAGTTCCCCCAATATGTGTCCCCAATATATCTCCTTATCGAATGACAAACCACAGAAAAGGAGAATAGTAAGAAAAAGAATGTTGGTAGAAGATGGTAATTAATACCCCTCTCACATCCTCACCGCTTGGTCGCTTTGCTCACTCGAAGTTGTCCTCTAATGTCGCCATCCCCTTGACAGAGACTACACGACGCGACTAGGGTAATGGGCATGATTGTGTTCTTACCTATTAGTAGATAGACTTCGATTGATTGGTCGACTGTTTGGTTGATGGATTTATTTATTTAATTATTTATTTATTTATTTATTTATTTATTTATTTATTTATTTATTTATTTATTTATTCATTGACTGGTTGGTTTATTGATTGATTGATCTATTGAATTGATTGATTGATTGATTGATTGATTGATTGATTGATTGATTGATTGATTGATTGATTGATCTATTGAATTGATTGATTGATTGATTGATTGATTGATTGATTGATTGATTGATTGATCTATTTAATTGATTGATTGATTGATTGATTGATTGATTGATTGATTGATTGATTGATTTATTGATCTATTGAATTGATTGATTGATTGATTGATTGATTGATTGATTGATTGATTGATTGATTGATCTATTGAATTGATTGATTGATTGATTGATTTGTCGGTTGCTTGCTTGTTTGATGGACTAAGTTAATGAATAGGCAGATAATTTTGATTATTGGTAGAAACTAATCATAGCGTTTACATGAGCTGATAATCCTTTGATTAACTATAAATAGGGAAGGGTGCTTTTTCATTACGGGGAAGTTTTTGAGCTTTTTATGGAGGGTAGAGTATGTATTTTTCCTTTTTGGCTCGTTAATGGGCACTTTTATAAATCAGCTTCAACACGTTGAGTTAAGAAAATATGTCGATATGACTAAAAGGGGTGAGAAAGTGGGAAATAAAATGACGGCACCTCATATGCTCGCCTCGCCCTTAAAGAGTGGTGCCGGGAGAAAGTGGAAGGAAATATACACTCGACCAAGTGCATGTCAAAAATTACACATATTAATTCAAAATCGACGCAAACATGGCTTCTTTTGAAGATAACGATCTCGTACAAACCGCAGTCGGCGTTATGAATACGCAAGCCCGTCGTCTGTTGGGGCACTTGTGATATTTTATGCGTGCCGCCCATCAAATTTGCAGACGAACTTAAACTGTTTGGCTGCGACTTTTGCGGTTTGTTTGTATTTTGTATATTAAGAAGACGTCCGGTGGATATTCAAGTTGAGGAAGGTGCAGGTGCAATTGAACGTAATAAGGGATTCCCTGTGATTTGAGTCGATTTGTGGGGGAGGGGGGGGGGTGGATATGTATTTATCGGTCTGATGGCTTGTTGTGATGGTGTCCTTATGAAGTCTGTCTGAAAATACTAATTAAGATGGTTTATGAGTTGAGCAATAATACTGTTTGATGAAGGTTTTTTTAATTGACATATTCTGGCAAGAAGAGTTGTTGAGTCACCATTGAGCCAACCCCCTCCCCCCTCCCTCTGTCTCTCTGTCTCTCTCTCTCTCTCTCTCTCTCTGTCTCTCTCGCTGTCTCTCTCTCTCTCTCTCTCTCGGTCTCTGTCTCTCTCTCTGTCTCTCTATATCTGTGTTTTTCTCTCTCTCTCTCTCTCTCTCTCTCTATATATATATATATATATATATATATATATATCACTCTCTGTCTATCTCTCTCTTCTGCGTCCAAGCTATACGATATAATTCCTCACACCTTGGCATTTTGTAATAAAATAATACTGTTGCCTTCTTTATAATGTGTTTCATATGATTTACATGTAGTCTTATTTAACTGAAAGGCATTTTTGTCTTTCAGCAAGACACTAATCTATATTTGCAACTCTCCACCCAGGTGTAGTAAATGGATACCTGGTAGGAAGAAAGTCTTTGGATGCTCTCAACGCCATATATAGGGCAGCTGGGCTAAAGCAAGGGTAAACGAAGTACTTTCTACCTGTTCTAGGTGCTTTTAGCAACCCTTGGGATTGGTATGTATGTATGCAATGCAAAATCATTATCATCATGATTATAGATCTAAACTAAATTACGCATTCGCTTTCATTTTCTTTGGTATATTGGATGGAGTCTCGCCCCTATAAATGCTCCTGTTCATATCACACACACACAACAATATCAGTCCTACCCTTGTATCGAACTCGCAACAAGTTACTGTATACACCTGATATATACTTGCCACATATATCGGTGACATACCCTCTGTTTCCAAATCAAATATCATTTCATATCGTCTTACCTATACGCTACAGGTAGCCCAATATTTTCCCTCGCTCCATCACCCCAGATTGCACTTTGGATAACACAATAGCAATATGAGCCATTTATTGACACAATCCACCTGTATGTTTGTGGTTCTTGCACCAAATATGGGTTTAACATTTCCATAATATTTGAAGGTGAGCGTTCATGTTGTTTCTCATTGCGCCGTGATGAAATTAATACGATGTGAATTCAAACATGAGAGAAAAATGGATCAAGGCGATAGGGTTTCATGTTGTAACAGAGTTCATGTAGTGATCGAAATGCCACAGGATCAAAATGCCGTGTGTGTCAGTCTCAGCAGAAAAGGGCTAAAAATTGTATCTGTTGTATGACTAGAGTTTCATATGCCAGCAGAATTATAAAAGAAAACTTTCTTACTCCTGAATTCAGTTAACCTTAAATCAGGGCGTCGCAAAAAAGGTCATTAAAGTAGCATGGGGATTCCTGCTTAAAAATTTTGTCGGCAAAATTTGTTAGTTTCGAAACTTTAAAATCCGTGTCGAAAATTGTGCCTTTCTGTCGGCCAATTTGTTGCAAATTTTGGTCTGACACACCCTTTCCCCCTTCAAAATGTTTGAGCGACCCCTGCCCGAAATCACTCTCTTGTTTCTGTTTCGAGGCTCATGATGGCGAAAAAATGATATTCGTCCCAAGTCGACATCGATAATACCGTGTATGAGCACAACGCCACCAATGGCCACCAATGCCAACATCATCATTGCTACCGAAGTCGTCATATTTAGCTGTGGGGTGACGAACTATATCATTCTTGCTCTCAAGATTATGACTTAAAGAAGAAATGATTTGAAATCCCCCGTTTGACAGTCACCACTGGCCTGCTCCGCCACCGAATCTAAATTACATCTAAAAAATGACAGCATTTATGATACAATAAATTGTATGGAGACAATTTCAATATCTCTCCCTCTCTCCCTCTCCGGTTCCCTCTCTCGCTCTCTCCCTCTCTCTTTCCATCTCTCTCCCTCTCTCCGCTTTCTCCCTCTATCCCTCTGAATCCCTCTGATAATGAGAAGTGTATTTGAAAAAAATGCGCTTATTGGTAATTAGCATTCATTTGGCTTGCTTCCCAGCAATAACTTAACAAACTTTGGAGTACATAAATTTTCAAGAAATCATCGGACATTTCAAAAATGAAAGGAATTCATCGAAGGGAAAACGCATCCCATTATGATGAAGATTTTTTGTGTGTAAACACCCCGAATTAAGTTTTGGAAATTTGATCGACGTTTTCATAACTTCAATGCAAGAAAAATAAATTTTGTTATCCTGGTTATATCGTAATATTATGTTCTATTTAAGCCGTAGTAATTCAGCTCATAGAAGAAATATATTGACTTTAATCTATACATCACATCAACACTCGGTATGACAATGTGAACTTGTTTGACTTGACAATAGGTCTACGTAGGTGTGAGATATTTCTGTTTGATTTTACAATTTTTATATCACAAGTTTTCCATTACACCTCGCTCTGTTTCCATCAATATCGCTGCCATGTAAGCTTATCATGTAAAACCCATATCCATAATTATGTTATGTCTGCCGTGAGCAAGCACTATCTCTGATAAGAAACAACATTTTCTACTCTCCTATTTTTCTTGAGATTATTTTTCTCGTTCTGATTCAATTGCGCGTTTCATATTTCAGCCACAATTTTCATTTCTGTTTGCCAACTTATCAACACCATAGAGACCGTCTGCAATTCCTTTTGCACTCTGCACATTCGCAGGCAGAGTCAAACTACTTTCCCATAACCCCTAACTTTACACCTGGAAGGAAAGCAGAAATAAGACGAATATCAAAATCACAAATTGTTCGCCTTTTTCTTCACCCACTTCCTTTCCTTTGCCTTTTCATCCAACCCTTTTACCTTTCCTTCAAAGATGGCAAATTTACTCAATGCCGAGGATTTTTTTCCTTCATAAAAATCATGCAGTTCATATTTCCGTCCAATTTGTCATTTCTGTTTACACCCGAAATCTCCGGGTGTTTTCACAAAACGCACGTATGTTATTCATCCGATCTCACGTTTCATCTGGGAGAAAATAAAGAGAATTGTTGGAGGAAAATGAGGTTAAAAGAGCGAAGAAATAAAAGATTTTTTCATATACACATAGGCTTACGATGGATGAAAGTGTCGGCATCATTTTTTTCTTCTCTTTGCCAAGTTGATTGTTCCCGACTAATCCCCCTAGCAATAGACGCATTGATTTTTGTGGAAATTCGTTTGAGGGGGTATGATTATTATATTTTCTCACTCTCTTTCTCAGCCCACCACTATGCAGCAGAAAGCCATTGGGGTATATTGTGTTTCGAAAAGATTAAACGGGGCATCTGAGAAATGGAATTCTAGACTATGTAAACGGAACAGAATGGTTCGGATTCGTTCCACTTTTTTCACACAATATTTTTGATTGGAAATGGGCGAAGAGTGTTTCCAGAGAAACCGATGGATAGTGTTCGCCGAGATGGTTTATGTCCCAATATTGTGAAATTGGTTCAGCTATTGTTCGTTATGATAACGGATGTGTTGGTTTTTTTCATACAGGGAAATTGGTTCGTCTATTTTAGTGATGTTAGAGGCGACGATGACGACGATGATGATGAAGAAGAATGGGATACTGACAAATTATTATCGTAAGAATGATTAAAAAAATAGTCTCTGCTCAATTTTCGTCTATTACAACTATTATAGCCTATCCTGGCATTTGTTATCTAATCATACTCAATGTCTGTTCCCCCCAATCACAAAGGCAGGCTTCTTTAATACTTTGAGTGTGACACAAAATGAATTCAAAATGTTTATTGTCAGCAATATATACGAAGAAAATAGTAAATAAATAGTTGTTGTTTCTTATAATTATATATATATATATATATATATTTTTTTTCCCACAAATTGTCAACCCTATTCCATACTCTTGCCTATCCTCTTAATAAAAGATAATTTTGAGGAACGTTCTTCATTTTTTCTCATAATAATCTTCCCCTTGTACCCTTCCCTCTCTGTCTCCTACCCCTCATTCCCCTATATAATGACACATTATCCTAAAACCCACCATTTTACCCTCCTACTTTCCTCCTTAATATCTTTTGTCGTAGATTTGGTTGTCGACTATCTTTTCCTTCCCACCATAATTCGAAATCTCTCCAACCTCTCGTCTCCTTCATTTTCGTTTCCAATCCTCTTATACACAACTCATTTGTATTAGTCATTAATAATCATGGTAATATTGCTTTGTTTACATGCAAGGTACATAATACGTAGATAGTGGATGCATTTGTGTTTCGTGCATTTATTATATTCATCATTTCCTTTCGCTTTCGCCCCCCCCCTCTCTCTCTCTCTCTCTCTCTCGTTTCTCTTTTCTTCTTTCATTTCATTTATCCTCTTCATCACTACCCTTAGCCCTCTACCACCTCCTCCTCCCCATCTCGTTCTCCTATCTCCTCCGGCCTTCATCTTCTCCTCCATCCCTCTGGCACCCCAGTTTGATGGAGCACTTCCGCCCCTCGTCCAGCATGGCAAATATCAAAATTTCCACTTCTATATTCCGAATATTTGCCAAACAGTGAATCTTGTCTGGTTAATCATTTTCATCCACCCCTCCTGTATCTCCCCTTCTCCTCTCTCCTCCTCCAATCTTTGTTCGAATTGAACATCACGTTTCCTCGTCTCTTCCCCGATCGTCCATCATCAATCAATTAGAGGCAAAAACTGACCACTAAAACCTCCAAACTCGTGTCTTCTCTGATAAACAAGCTTCAGAAAATATCACTCTTATGCATTTTTTCTTTTGGTGGTTTCTGTTTGATATTTTGTCTCCGACATGAAGTGGACACGCAGAGTGGAGGATCGTACATCATGTCAAGATGAAGCATGAAGATGGCATCGGGAGGAGGAGGAGGAGGGGGAGGGGTAGAGAGGGGAGAATGAGAGGAGTAAGAGGGGTAATGTGCTGTTTTAGCCTGATATCGGGAGTGTGTGATGGTGAAGTGCAACTTTCATGCAATTGAGCACTCGAAAGACGACATTTATGGCAGTACGATATTAATCTTCAATAACAAGAAACTCGTTACGGTTTGGTATTACTCATTACCTCCTCTATCTTCAATGCGGGTGTTTCCTTTCTTTACAATTAATGATTATTACAAGATGACAGCCAGAGTGCTGGGTGGGGGCTTCCATAGATATATCACACTCACAGCATGCATTTTTTGTCAGTATCGCTTTTCTATAATAATAATAGAAATAATAATAATATAATACAATATACAGTGCGTCCCAGGATAAACGAAACCGAGAGTTATCGACGTTTTATCATAACTTAATCACAATTATAATTAATAAATGACACATATTTGTAAAGGTTAGATCCTCCTCTTTCATTTGATGCAACTCATATGATGCATATTTCACGCATGATTGATTAAAAACGATTTGAAGAGAGGAAACCAAAAAGTCATTTGGCGGGCGGTATCTGAATTTCAAAGAGAAAATCATATTTCTAGAAAGTTCAATTTCTGCCCTTTCAGATGACACCTCAATCAGGAAAAATGAGTCAGGACTAACAAAGTTCTGTTTGTTTAAAGTAATGCTTGCATTTCCATAATTTCATTAAACGAGTTCATTCTCACTGGCTGCCTGCCGTAGCATCAAACAGAGTTGACAAAAGACTTAACTCTGTTTTGTTGACGATCAGCCATGCACAAAGAAAACGAACTCGTTTAATCAAATTATGGAAATGCAAGCATTACTTCTAACAAACAGGATATTCTTCTCAATTTTTCAATAATGTTACATTACTTATGAATAAGGAAAAAATGAAACATTGCGTACATTGTTCACTGTGAAATATCTATTTATTTCCTATTCGCATTGACATATAATATATCGTTAATAATAGCATTGAAACGAGAAATTCAATTTTTGTTCAGATAAAGAATATGATATGATGATAAATAATAAATACATGTATAGTGGCAACAGTAATTGATGATAATCAATAAAGCAATATATAATACCGATGATAAAACAATACGAGGGATAATAATCATATTTATGAACTTTCTGTAAATAACTGATTATTGATTATGATAACACGTAGTAACTATAAAAGGTCTGGTAGCCTTATGGTATATAGAAATTTGAAAAATCTGCTGCGTTGGAGTAGAAAACTCTTTGCTCTCTTCACCAAAATTCTAGCTTTAACAAAACATTATCCATGGGCTTAAAATGAATTATGAAATGAATCGTGCAATTTGAAGAGGAATTAGAGCCCAATGAAGAGGTTAAATTATATATTTTACTATAATCCCCTCCTCACCCCTCCCAAATCATCAAAGAGACTACCCCGCCCCTGCAGCCTCAACAATCGCATGCAACAGTGTATTTTTTTGTCTGGCTCAGCCAGCTCGTTCATCGCGCGCCATCCATTCATGATATTATATCGAGATGATGATGATCATGGCCTGCCGGAGGCCATTCTAAATGGTATGATTTAATCAGCGCCAGGGAGACTGTAATTCGAGGAATTATGAATGATGGTCGTGTGCGCGCGTTGCTGCGTGTGTGTGTGTGTGTGTGTGTGTGTGTGCGCGTGTGCGCGTGCGTGTGTTTGTGTGTGTGATGCATGTTGGGTAGGCGGTGTTTCAACTTGTGGCGCCGCGAGGGCAATTTCCTTTCCGATCTCCTCCCGTGCGTGCGTGCGTGCGTGTAGGTTTTGTGCCATGTTTTGTGTATGCGAGCACGGGTGAAGCTATGTTGGTTAAGGAGAGACTGGGGTGGGGAGTCATTCAGTCACGTGCCTCATTGACATTGTAACTCATCCGAATGAAATAATGACTTTTATAAAACAGCGGTTGACATTTTCAGTGCGACGACGGCCTCGTTCCGTGTTCATACTTGAGCGATGGGTGGGGATTTCGGGTCTGTGTGAAAGAGGAGGGGGTCGGGTCATGAGAAGGAGTTTTCGTTGTTCGTTGTATCTTTAAAGCAGCAATGTTTGATTTTTAGCCTTTGTTGGAGGTATTCCAAATATCCTTTTTTTATCGATTCGACGTATCAGACACTGCACTTTTGAGCATTACGAACCGACTCATTCTGAATCAAGTGCACTTAATTTGGACTATTTACATAATATTTCTTTCGTTTACTTCGCTTTTGAGAATCGATGGTGGTTCGCTGAATCAATTGATGGAGGGCGCTTTTATTGATGAAAAGGACAAAAATCGACAAAGAGATGACAACCAAATAATAAAACTGAAGTCCAGGGAAGCGGTTTTTAAAATGTTTCAAGGTAGGTAGCCAGAGTAGCGAAGGTTATAGTACGTGGATGATAACAACAAGCTTTATGATGAAACAAAAGAACTCTGGGAGGAAGAGAGGGTAATAAGAGATGATTAGGGTACGGTGTCTGGAATCACTTGATGGAACGGAGAGAGGAGTAAATATGAGGGGGCAGAGATATGAAATAAATCAGCTAGATTGGTAGGGCGAGCTGGCAGGAGCAGGGCGATCGAATATTGAGGGACATCGGGAAAGAACAAAGCATGGTTTCACGAAGAACTTGATTAGAAAGAAAGAGGGGGAGTTGGTTGGTATTTATAAAAAAGATGATAAAATGGAATATCATAAAGATGCAATTGATTGAACAGTTCGTATGTAAGGTCATTAGGTATGACCTTGCAATGGAAATCGATTATCGCTTTTTAAACGTTCTTGAGGGGTATATAGATCCACCGCCTTTCACTGTTAGGCCAATATAAATGAAACAATTTTGAATTTGATGCCGATAATAAACATAGTTATATAGAAAAAGAGTTTGCAAGAGATACGGAGCTAAGGAAAGGAATGGAAAGAGACAGACAGACGGACAGAGAAAGTCTAAGATGGATTGCAATAATTGACTCATTGGGGGATAGACGCTTTTAAAACTTTAGAATGAATATTGAGGTAAATAATAATTTATAGCGCACTTTGATTCAGGAAAAAATATCATCGTTCCACAATAATTTACTTTTTAAATTGATTCATAATTGCATTAACTTATCAATTTATTCAATACACCATCATAAATGGTATACTTGAATAATTAATACCTATATATGATATTAGATATCCTAGTGATTTGAATTATCGAGTTATTATTTAAACCGGGGCACACGTTCAAAAACTCCTTCCATTTAAACCTGGTTGAAGATGAGCTCTTGGAGGCGCTCGTAATATTTACCACTATTTGTTTCTCTTCTCTCTCTCTCTCTCTCTCTCTCTTCTCTCTTTCTCTCTCTCTCTCTCTCTCTCTGTCACCTACATGTCTTACACGCATGTCCATACATGTGCAACGTGTATTCTCCCCGGAATATTGAATGTTATCTATTCTATCTCTAAGCAATTACTGCAGTATTAATGCGTAATTTACGAAATACAGATAAAAACAAAATGCAACGTCCAAGTCCTGAAAACAACCACTGTTAAACTATCGACTCACATGTTAAACACATGCTGAGTCTTGCTCATAGAGCCCAATATTATGTTGTATCATCGTTCATCCTCGCTCGGCATACAGACGATAAACATTTTCAATGCCAAATACCCGTCCCAAAACTCCTCCAATATCAAATTATCTTGTTTAACCTCCAGATGTATCTAGGTTCCAACGCATAGGGTTAAGTATAGACAATTAGAGATTAAGTATCATTCTGCGTGTAATTGATCCCTCTAATGGGTAATCATTCATGTGGGTATACCTCCCAAAGCTAAAAAAGCTATGTAGTTGCCCCTTTTTCCGAAAAAAAATCAATTATAAGACGATAAAGATGTAAAGAAATCATGTTTTCATTTATACCTCTGCCTGAAATCTTGCCCCTAACGAGAAATAGATACATAAAGATAATACGTATCGGTCGACAGTTTTACTTTTAAGACGAATTGTTCGCACAAAATAATACGCCTCTCAATTTCACCTTCTCTTTCCTATCCTTTAATGCGATTAGTCTTGAATTTAAAGGTATTATGGTATTGGCAAGGTTCACATTGATGCTGGAAATATATTCATTTCATGATTGTTATCATATTTTTCGGATATCAAGTTTTGGTTGCAATAAAGAAATAGTAATAACAATAATAATAATATAACTTTTTATGAAAAGGAAATTGCTTTTGGAAAGTTGACCGAGGTTAAAGTAAGATTAAAGTAAACCAAAGAATCATTTAAATCTGTATCAAATGATCTAAATGATTTCACCTCCCATTTTAAAATTACAGCTGTAGAAGAAATTAATTTTACATCTGTTTTTAATCATGACTATCTTGTTAGTTATAAATTACATGAACATAATTACAAGTGGACTTTCATGTGTGTAGACTTAGTTGACTTGTGAAAATATGGTGAAGAATTAGCCAGAGCCTTGATGACTTCTCTACGTCATCATTTCACCGAATTGTTTGATCAAATATTAAATCATCGAAATACACAAGGATACTTATTAATGACACCAAAGTTACTGTGCTGTGTATGATCATGATAATTATACACCCCTTATGTAAAGTAGGGCCTCAATAGTCCTACGTATACAATAAAATTCATCACTATTATATGACTTTGCTCTCTTCGAGTGAGTATTTGGGCAAACAATGTTCACTACCTCAGCAAACAATACAAGCAGGAATATAAAAGAAGAAGGAAAAATCGGAGTGTTGAAGCATGTAAATATAAGCCAGTACACATTGGCCCGATTCCATAAGACCCATCGCCCTTTGTAATCACGTTGAAGAATTTGAATATGCGGTGATTACGTAATGAATCTTTATTGATCTCGATGTGCAACAATTACTCCCTAAAAAAAAGTTTGTTCTTAGAAGGTATGTATTATATTGTAGGGTTGATATATTGCGCATTGTATGTGTGTATAGATATCGTTGTATAGAACCAGTGTTTAATTTTGCGTATTGTGTTAAAGCAGGGTTGGAGACCTCCGAAATGGCGTTTGTTGAGATTATGAAACGAGAGGGGAGGGGGGCATTAGATATGAAGGATAGAGACGTATTTTATAAGGATTATATGTAGTGTGTATAATTTCATAATACATGTATATTTATATATGAACAATTGATGGATGTAGGGTTCTTGTGTAATTGCTTAAACTTATTTGTTTCTGCCGTCTAGTTGAATATCTGCACAGTATGAGTAAAATGGCGCCCATCGTAAAAATTGTAAATCTCTCATCTTTATTTTTCTGCCAAGTGATGGGTTATACCGCATAGGCGACAATATTTATGTTGTTGTTGTTGTTGTTGTTGTTTTGGTGTCTGTTTGTTGCTTTATGTATATTGATTTGATTTGATTTGATTTATTTATTTCTGTTTGATTTTCTTTTTCTTTTACAGTTTTACAAATGTATAAGAAACAAATCATTGACTCACATTTTATACATCATAATAAGAACGAATTACGTTGATGGTATATGGTGTTGCTATGTCGGTCAAATCTTTAACTAGCTTTTAAGTAATCTGAGAGCAAGCATAATGAAAAGGATTATGCACATACTATAGACGTGTTTAACAGTGCTCATATTTGAATGAATGCGTTTTACTTTCAGAATCCATTGGGACACAATGCAGCTGTATAATTATATGGCATCGTTGTGGAGGGAGTTCGCCCCTCATACATCACATATTGCTATGTAAGGTAAACATTCTTGCCGTAATTAACATTTGTGATTTAGAAGTACAGTATTACAACAATCTTCAAACATGTCAAGTCCACTGTGGCACATTAATTTTGAGCATTTTGTGAAGTAGTCTATATTCACTCAATACACATGAAGGCCTAGTTTCGTGTGTGCATGTGAACGCGGTATTGTCGTGTATCGATAACCATAGTGATGTATGCCCAGTATGAACACACACTTTGACTGCTGTATTCGGGGAATCATTCTTGTCACCGTGAGAATCTGCGTAAACGAGCAGTTGATGACTTTTTGGCCCCCTGACGGATTTAAAAAGACAGTCCGGGGGAATGATGAAAAAATGAAGATGAGTCGGACAAGAATAACTGGGCTAGACCCTTCGCTCCCGATTTGGCGCGCGTTGTTGGGTGGATATTTTAATCGGGTAGTAAATGAAACGCGGAAAAGCGCAATTTTGACTAAAGCCAATTTTGGTTAAAGATCATTGATCGAAATGACGCGCCTTGTGTGGTTCTGGGGCTATTAATTTCTTAGTTTGATTCTCTCTTTTTCTATCCCTATTTATTCTCTCTTTATATCTCTTTCTTTCTCTTGAATTGTGTTCATCATCCGGGAATTAGTCATTTATGTGGGGAGAAGGATCAGGTATGACTGAGTCTTTGACAGGACGGGTTGAATGCCCGGTTCATTGGGGTGTTTATCATAAGGTACATCATGCCCATTATAGGTCACGGTTTAGATCTAAAAGCAGGAAAATGTTATACCTTAATAACAAAAGTCATTAGAAAACCTCCCCGGTCCCATCAAACAGCTCTGTAAGCATGATAAGAAGAGAGTGATTGGGTAAACTTCTTTATCATAGGAAATATATGTCTTTAGATTTGGGAAATGTTTGGAAAATTATGCTCTCCCAGTTTAAAAGAATATTTTTTGTTGAAAGAATGGATCTGGATACCGATGATCCTAGTAAATTACACTGAAATGATTCATTTTGGTTGGAATAGATCATGACTTTGTAAAAGAAAAATATTTGAGGAGTTGCTTATTATTTTGTCCAATCACAACAGAAATACTAAATATCACGAACATTTGTATTGTGGGAATAGAAAATTATATTTTAGAAGTCTATTCAACATAGGATAGAGTCGGCATTTAGTCGGCATGCACGAGTAGGCAAACATCCACCCCCCCCCGAAAAAATTGTACTACTAACAGTGTGTCTCTGTCATGCGGCACTGCCCTGGTACATTCCGCCCCCCCCCCCCCGCTTCCTCATGTGGGGATTCCGCCCGATTGTTTTATCAATAATATCCTGGTACGACTCTGAGCCCCCCGAAAAACCTTTTGTATTCCAGTGTTCCTGTTTCCTTCCGTCTCCCTATTGTTACCCCCCCTCCTCCCCTTCTCTCTCTCTCTCTCTCTCTCAATCTCTCTCTCTCCCAATATTCGAAGCACTCCACAATGTCACCCCTTAATCATTCAATATCTGGATCTTATTTTGAGCAAATGACGGGGCAGATATAAAACGAAATGACCTTAATCGAAATGATGACTCCTTCGTATAGGGAAAACATGCGATGGGTAGACCCTTATACCAGCTGAGTCTTGTAAACGAGGTTGAATGATAATAAATTTGATTTATTTAAGAATTTTATTTTCACTTTATCGTCGAGATGCACGTTTGGGCCGGCATCCGCTTGTGGTGACGTCACATATACAAAAGGTGCATGACTTTTCTTGAAAATTGCCTTCAACAAAGTTTGTTCCCTCTCTCTCTCTCTCTCTTTCTCTCTTTCTCTCTGTGTCTCTCATTCTCTCTGTTCAACGCAGTCGTAAATCATTCTCTGTGTGACACTCTAAAGTATTTCTTTTCGAATTCTAATACTTTTTTTCACTCTAGTCTAGCCATAACTTCTTCCTTTTTCTCCATCTTCTTTTTTTAAGGGGGCTGGGTGTGGTATCGAACCAGTCCTAGACCTATCAATTATTCAATCTACCTATCATCGTTCAAATATCGTCTTTTTCAATTTCATCAATATACATTTTGCGTCCTACGGCAATCAATTTCCTTATTGTGAATTTGATTCAAGTATTTCGTCACGCAATTTTACTTTTGCTAGAGTTAGCGTCCATATACATTAACAGCGGTTTATACCATTGTGTATAAAAGCTTTTTTCCACGTGCTTTGTCCCCCTTTAATCTTTCCCTTTTCATTGTCTGATTTCGGTTTTTAATTTATTCTTGAATTTTACTATGATCAGTACCAGACGAATAGCTTTATTTTGTCAGCGTTTAAAGATACCGACTGTCTCTTCGATTTTGTAGTACGAATCAACTCATTGTATAAGCATGTAATCATCCATTGAATATTAATAATGAAATTTATTGAGTCTGCTTGCTGATAATGACTAATTCAACCTTTAGAAAGGCAACCCGCACTGTTATATCTGTATTGTATTAATATTACGAAAAGCTTGGTTTTATTGTTCAATCTTTTTCCCAGTTAATTAAAAAATAAACATGTTATTGTTCAACTGTATATATATATATATATATATATATATATATATATATATATATATATATATATATATATATAGCTAGAATTTTAACACTTTGTTCGTATTCCCACAAATCCCACCCACGGGCTTGTTCTTAACAAAGTATTGCCTCTATTTCATGCTCTACCACTAGGGAGTCTAGCACAGTATTAAGAAATAACATTGTTTTTTAAAATGTGCTTTGAAACACAAAAGGGGACGTCCCGTATTTAAAAAATCTGTTTTTTTTTACTGCAAGCAGACAGCTTCCTCTAGCTGGATTACAATCTGTACTGATACTCCTAAGTCTATATTGCATTGGAACGACGGAGCTTTACTTTTCTTTGTATTCAACGCGAAGGGATTTTACATAAAGCTGTGTCTCAGACAATTAGAAGGTGTGAAATGACTGATTAAACTTCCAAATAAATCCAGATTGAAATCGTATAAAAAGGGGGGAATACTAGGTGTAATAGTTGAACGAGAAAGGGGGTTGTAACATATTTTTTAAAGATACTTTAACTTGACGTATTTAATAGAAATGATCTATACACTTTGTAGGATTTTGTTTGTTTGGATAGAATGTGCTTTACAATACAAACAAAGAAGACTTTGATAAAAAATGTATGTATCTCAAAAAATATTTTTCTGAAACAGTATTTTACTGTTCATTTAATTTGGCGTTCTTTTTAGTAACTTGATTTTCAAATTCCTTTTTTTCTTGTCATTCGTTTATTAACATGATCGTAATTAGTCATTATTTCAACTTTAAAACAACCCGAATTTTCTTGAATCAATTGTTTTATTCATTTTTATCTTCTAAATTATAAGTGCGTTGTACATGATAAATTTGAATGATTTCTCGATGTCATATTGCCAATCATATTGGTCAATAACAAGTTTATCGATCAAAATTATATTCCTATTTCTGTACACATTCTACTTTCTGTTTTATGTGCAATTCGTGGACCTATTTTATTTAGTAGGTTTTTTTTATTTATCTTCGCCCGTGCAAGTGTACGCGTCACCGCATTTTTCATTCGATTCTGTTCTGAGTCGCTTTTATTTTCTTGTTTTATAGAAAGCTTATTACGTTATTATCAATTTTTGTTATATCGGACAGTGATTAATACGTTATAGGTTTGTATTCACTTTCTTCACTTTATTGTTTGTTTGTTTTTAAGATATGAATTTCATGATCTCTTTTATCTAATACAGTGTACATTGTTTTTCATTCACAGTAAACTGAGAGTCATATTATTTTCCACGGGATTCCTTTTCCCTAAAGTGTGTATATTTTTTCCATCTTAAAGAAAGATTTTTGTTTTTGTTGATAAGCAGTTATACCGGATGACGAAAAATATAACATAAGTTTATATTCGCCCTTTTCGTTTTAATTATTCATTTTTTGTTTGAATCTCTCGAACCTCGTTTATCTACTGTACTGCTTCGTGATTTTTTTTCTCCTCGTACGTGTGAGCGTCACTTTATTTCTTTGAAACGCTTTCATGAGACAATTTCTATCAGACTAATGGCATCCAATCCTAAAATCGAATTGAGTCAAAAAAATGATTCATGCCAAAAACCACAGAATTCTGCAAATGTCTTGAGAATATATACAATTTCCCCTCTTTTTTTTTCGTCTGCAATAAGTCATCAATTTCTGCACCTGCCACGTCTACCGTTATCCTGGTAGATTCGCGAGGAGGTGTCCTTTTTCGTCACCCAATACAACCCGAGTAAGCTGGGTAGACAAATTTTGAATCTATCGTTGAAATATGCCATGAATTTATCACGGACAAATGGAAGAGCCGCACTGAAATAACAGTGTAAGTTACACCGAGCTGAATATTCATGATTTGTCTTTTCTTGTGTTGTTTTAAGCAATGTTTGAGCGATTGGTAGCGGAGAGGATTATGATACAACTCCCTCTTTTCTTATCTCATCTTTTTTGGGGGGTTCATTCTTGATTCGATGACGGATGATTCAAAGATAGATCAATGGAATGGCTCCAATGGTACCGAATATTCATGCTATCATATATTCCTTTTCTGCCGATAAGTTTTAAATTTCACAAGGCTATAATACAAAATCTTCACACCCTGGTATGCTATCACCAGTCAGACTGTGTTTGTTGGAAAAAAAGGGGGGGCGGGCTTGTTCTTTATGAAATATAAGAATGGAGAAAAAAAGCTAGACAGTTGGACAAAGCAAAATTGAAGGAAAAAAAATCATATTACGAGATGGGAGGCTCTATTTCTTAATTCTTCTGCGTAAGATAGGCTTACATTGTTAAGAGCATTATATTTTGCAATTTTGACCATTGTACATTTGTCTTGAAATATATAATCTTACTTAATTAACACGTTTCACTAACTCGTAAGAAAAGTCAATATCCATCCATTTAATTTATACTATTCATCTATCATTATCAAATAAAACCAAAGTACTTGACGATGGGTAACATCGACATACTTTAAAAAGCTCAGAGTTTGAAGTGGTAAACCTATACGACAAGTTGAGCTCCTTTTTGTCACGTGATCACACCTTTTTGTGATGTCACACGCATTGATCCCGTTACCAACGTCTGAGTGCCTCATAGCTTAGACGTCGCGGGCGAAATGAAAGATATGAAATTAATAGACGCCACGATGGGACAAATATAAGGTACACTTTAACCGCCGGACAATTATCCCCCAGAAACCACTTACTTTACATCTACTCCAGACATCTACGCCGGATGACTACGTTCTAGACATTTACCCACCCCGGACAACTATCCCCAGAAAAAACTGTGGTCTAAGCAAGTTAGAAATCACTGACCTAGTTTTCTTAGGAAGGTTAGTGCTGAGATGTCCGTGAGGTAATTGTCCTAGATGGTAGTTGTCCATAATGTAATTGTCCCATAGGGTAGTTTTCCGTAAGGTAATTTTCCCGTAAGGTAGTTGTCCGTAAGGTAATTATCTCTTTAGGATAGTTGTCCCCAAAGTAATTGCCCGAGACGGTAGCTGTCCATAAGGTAATTGTCGCATAGGGTAGTTGTACGTAAGGTAATTGTCCCACAGGGTAGTTGTCCGTAAGGTAATTGTCCCACATAGTAGTTGTTTTAATGGTAATTGCCCCAATAGTTAGTCGTCCGTAATGTAAATGTTCTAGAGGGTAGTTGTCCGGGATCCATATGTCCGTCCATACGAGCTTATAGCAATCTCTTTAGACATGTGAGAAATTGCCAGTGTTCAACTAACCAGGGACTAACCTTCCTGATGTCATACTCCTATCTTAGCTATAAGTAGAAAGGAGAATATTTCAAATTCTAAACTGAATTCTTTGGTCAACATTTGACGAAACCTGTCTTTTATTCCGTCTGAAGGCTTGAAATGGAATCCCATGAAAAATACATAATACGTCATGATTTCGTATTTCACAGATATCATTCTTCACACTATATAGTATCCATGTCCATGGATTGTTACTCTATCGCCCACATAGCATATTACCGGCCCAGGTTGAATGACCGAGCGCAATTTCAGACCAACAGGTAGCAGGGCAATATCAGCTCGTCATGTGACATAATGGAGAAAGTGAGAGAGAAGGGGCAAGGAAGATGGAATGAGAGAGAGAAAGAGAGGGGTAGAAAGAGAGGAAGAAAGAGAGTGGGTGTGGGAGTGTATGAATGTGTGTGGGTGTGTGTATGTGTGTATGTATGTTATGGATATAAAAGAGGAAGATGAAATAAAGAATAGATAGAAAGAGAGAAGGAGGGAGGGAGGAAAGAGGGATTAAAGTAAATTCAGAGGAGGGAGGAAAGACGGAGAGATATGAAGTGAGGGAAAAGGGTTAGATAACATAATTGCTATAGGAAAACATATGTAGGTGAGGGTGTGCGTTTGTCTGTGTGTGTGAGTGTGTGAGAGAGAGATATAAAGATATATATATAGAGAGAGAGAGAGAGAGAGAGGGGGGGGCCTAGGGAGAGGAAGAGGGGGGGGGGCAGAACTGGACACGTTCTGGAGCAATGGGAGAGGGGATGAATCATGGGAGAAGGAAAGAGAATGATGTCAAATAATTGTATTAGAGAGGGGAAGAGAGAGAAAGAGAGAGAGAAAGGAAGAGAGAGGGAGAGAGGAGGGAAGGAGAGAGTGCATTAGAGCAGGAGATGGGTGAGATTGAGTTAATGGGGATAAAGACGAGGGGCACACGAGATGGGGAGAGCACGAGAGAGAAAGTAAGGGAGGAACAAGACTCCATCATAGCGTCTCATTTACACCCATGGCTTTAAGGCATTATTATAGACCGAATTATGATCAATATCATATTGCCACAGTTTGAGACTTGGGGAAATCGAGGCTTTATTATTCCGAATCGCCCTATTTTTTATTTATTTTTTTCCTTCTGTTTCTGTTCTTGAAATGGTTGAATTGTGCAGTGGAATGCAAAAAAACCCTTTATGAGTTTATGAAAAACGAAGTGGATGGTAATATACATGGGAGCGTTGGGAGTTAATTTGGCGAGCCCTATGTTATGGCAACTAGTCTTCATCCAGAAGTTTGAGTCGCTTTTAATTTTAGATCACCATCTTTAGGCCCATTTTAAAGTAAAAAATCGGGGGAGTATTTGCTGAGACTTCTGTTGCTCATAACTTGCAGAATTCGGAAAAGTTTATAGGTTCAAAAAAAAAAAATCAGAATCAATTGATATAAAATGTTATCACAATAAGATTATTGAGAGTTCTTTCATTGAAAATAATGGAATGTGTCTGGTTGAAGGGCCTATATAGAAATAAAGAGGGTCATCCAGATTTTGTGTTAAAAAAGAAATCAGGTCTCAGGTTGTTATCTATTCTTTTTTCTATAACTTCATATTTCTATGACTCCACTAACAATGTAAGATTAACTCGTATTTTAATTTCTACAGACATCTTTCCAGTGTGTATTCAATGATGAGATTATTAAAAAAATAACTGAAAAACGGGAAGATTTAGCAACATTCTTTCCTATCAAATTATTTGCTATTGATGATAACGATATTGAGATAGATTTTTTTTAAATAAAGGGATTTTCAAATGATAAGAAAAGAACAGATAACTGAAAGGAAACTAGAAATTACTGTTGAGTCTTGCTGGAGACTAGAGCTCGCTGGGCTTGGCGGTGTATTGATGACAGTGTGAAAGTAAAAGTTATGAAAAGGAGAAATTAATCCCCACGAATAGCTCGCTACTCGTCCAATGTCACTAATCCCCCTGGTTTCAAAGCCCACGTGTTATCCGAGAACCATTCCATGACGGATAAGAGATCCCCAAGACTTCATAAAATTATATTGGATAAGGAGTCGGTTCACACGCCCATCTTGTGATGATGTTTTAGGTCGAGAATGTAATTTTTCTTTTCGTTGAATTCGTTGGTACTCGCTCACCAATCACCATGGTGGATGATAATCAAATGTGTTTTTCAGGACATAACATTATACAGGAACATAGCTTTTCATCTGTTTGTAAATGTGATTATGTCCATCGTGGTATCAGAAGGGCGTTGTTTATATAGTTTGCACAGATCAATGCCCTTCTAAACAGACGCTAGATTTTTTTTTTTTTAGTTAATCGACCGATGGTTTCAATACAATAAAATCGATCGTATATTACAAAGGGATAAAACCTCAACTTGAAGTTATGACAGGGAATGAAACAAAAGCTTGTCTTATCGATTATCGTTTTAACAATTAGACCTGATAATTTCTTTGTCGTTTTGTAAAGGCAGTTAACGCGCCTAAGAGAAAAGGAAAATTCAATCTCTCCCATCGCTTTTTGGCAAAACGTTTATAGACCGATTAATTGTTTTAATTGAAATGGACTCAATGGGATGAGCTGCGTAAAATAAGGGATAATGAAATAAAGCTCCAGAAGCATGAAAAGCGGAGGAGAGTTTGATTTAGTCTTGAAGTTTATTTTGTTGAAACATGGTCGTCGTGGACGTGTGAATGCCTTGGAATCGAGACGATGATAGGATAGGAGGAAGATCAAGCTGTGTAACTCATCCTAACTTTCCTCTCATCATCAGCCCGCAATTTGATGGCCAAAATATTCATAACGTGTAATGAACATTTTCTCAGGGGAGTTCCCTTGTAGTACGCGGCAAATTCCCCAAATGGCTTTTTTTTTCGTCTTCTTCATACAACTTGTGGATATCGAACCAAATTGCAGTAAATGCTTGAAATTGAGAGCAGAAACCACGTCGAGAAAGGAAATAAAGTCATACTTTGAGAAGAAAAAGAAGGATTTTTACATACTCAATCTGGCTGCGGTTATCGTTTTACTAAGCTCAAAGTAGTGTTATGGCTCATTTTCAAGATTTCTTTACCTTTTTTCTCTCTTAGCTTTCCAGAATACACGCCATTCCAATGACCTGTTTTGAACTGGATGCAGGGATGAAAATACCTCTACACGAGAGAGCATTACGTCAGTTTCGTCGCAACATTGCCATAAACAAGAAAAGTGGGCATTGTAACATTTGTTAATGACATGACGTACAAAGGCGCATGCATTTCCCCTAAGAATTAAGTAATTTAAGCAAGGAAAGATGGAGAAAAAAAAATTGTAACTGGCTTATCATTTTTTTACCGAACACATACTGTTAGGTAAATATATACTCTTTGCTTTATAATTTTTGTCAAAACATTCACAAAGTGGGTTTCAAGGAATTAGCCTTTAAAAGTTATTCTGTATTAAATATGGATGGGTCACGATTAATGTACGCTTTTGCTTTTTATTTTTTTTAAGTTGTGATATCGATGATTTTTTTGTATATATTTTCTAGTAGGAGTGTCGTGGTCGAGTGGTTTAAGGCGCTTGACTGGAGAGGCGAAGGTCGAGGGTTTGAATCCCGACACGGCACTAATATCCTTTGGCAAGATATTTACCTGCACTTGCTACTCTCCACCCAGGTGTTAAATGGGTACCCGGTAGGATGCGAAAGTTCATGCGGTTGGATAAGCAAGTGTGCGCTTGTAAAATGGCGACTGGCTGGAATGCTCCCCAGGGAGTGGCAAATGTGCATACATTGTGTGCGGGTAAGCCTGAATCCGATGACCGGGGTAATAATATATCTGTAAAGCGCTTAGGCACATCGTTGGATCGATGTATTGGGCGCTATATAAAAGCGGAATATTATTATTATTATTATTATTATTATATTATAATCTCGGTAGATAAAGTCTCTTCATAAGCCCCTTAATTGACTTCCTTTTAATGTCTTCATTTTCATGATTTGTCATGCCATATTCCACTGAGTGGTCAAAATATAATTAACCACCAAAAGAGTTGCAAACCCACCACATAAATAAAGTGAATCTTTTACATGGATTTCATTTTAAGACAAAATGAAGTACAATACTCAGTGACTGATATTTAAATACGAAATGACTACTGTTTACTGTAGGCCCAATTCACAGTAATTTGTATCAAAATAACATTATGACTATTTGGGCAGCCCATCTTTACTTGTTAAAAACGTAGTAAGGCCTGATATTCAGGAATTTGTATCAAACATCCCTATAACTATTCAGATAGCTGATATATAGTATCGGCTTACATGGTGATGTAGATATACAGTAGACGCCCCAATCCTCCCTCTCTCTCTCTCACATGGTGCAACCGCAAGCCTACTGTATAGCTCATATATACTTGTTGAGTGCATTCGTTTACTTTAGTCCTAATATCCAGTAATGATTATTTTCGTATCGACCTATAGTTTCTGATGTGTGAATCATTTCAGGCTTTGATAAAAAAAAATTCCTTTTAATCAGGCTGGGTTAATGTCAGAAATTCAAACACGAGGCTCTTTTTAGCAACAGATGATGGATAATTACTCTATGACACCACTAATTACTGTCCTCTCTAGCTATAGCCGTTTTACGAGCAATAAACATTTACTCTTCCCTTCGGCTTTGAAAGCGCCGGGGTTTTCTCGCCGGAAATAAGATAATGAATTTCTCAGGAAGCGCTCTCATCAACGCTGGTCTCTTCATAAAAACCAGCGAAACGAATAGAAATATTGTTCATCGCTTTCAGTCTCCCTTTTTTTCAATTTGTATCTCGAAATTGGTGAAGATTTAAAAGCAAAAATGAAAACAAAAACAAAGCGCAATGCTCGAATCGAAAGATCCGTCATGTTTTATTTTGGTTGTTGTGCATTATTTTACGTCTCAGTTTCCGCTTGTCGTTCATAGATCCTTGTTTCTATGGTATAACGTTAGGCTTTCCTCTCTGGTTCTATACTAACCCACCTAGCCTCCTTACCCTACGAGGAGGGGGACAAACATGAAATAGGAGATGTTATAATAAAAACAAGAACAAAAGCCAACACGGCAATGGCCGCTATGCTCAACTCGGAAGATCCGCCATTTTGCATTCTCTTTGAACTTCTACGTCCGGTATGATTGGTCAATTTTTCAGATTCTAATTCATCATTTCTTTGTTTCTCGTTATTGAGTGTATAATTGACCTGGGTTTTCCTCCCATCTTCTAATATAACCCCTCCCATTCCCCTTGCCCAGAGGGGAGGGGGACAAACGTAAAGAATAGGATATGTCATGGCTGTCAAGAGATCTTTATATCAAGTTTTCTGCAGTGGTGCGAGTAAAACGGAACGTGCAAATGATTTGTGCTTGGAGCATTTTTTTGTTTCAAATGCGTTTAAGATGTGATGAGAGAGGAGATAGAGATAATTGTACAGTGAGATGAGAAACGAATCTGCCGAAAGTCATTTCTCTTAATGAATTATCCCTAACGATCGGGGACGTACAAATTAAGGAATTGTATGAAGCGCGTAAAAGGGTCTCCTTCCGATTAAATGACATTCTTCATCTAAGGTTTTATTTGTTCACTTTTTATTGCAATGGTCTGCAAGGTTTCCTCTTTTTTCATCTTAGTTATCAGATATCATGGGCTCCAATCTTTTAATGAAAATGCAGAATTAACTTTCTTTTAATCTAAGATATTTATAGTACATTTTAGTGCAATCTGACTCATTCAATCGCAACGAAATTAATGTCAAATTGAACATTATAAAAATGCACTTTATTAATTTATTTAATTGCTTTCCCTGCCCTCTTCTCCCACTTCTCTATCTCTCTCTCTCTCTCTCCCTGTTTCTCTCTCTCTCTCTCTTTCTCTCTCTCTCGTTCTTTCCTCTTTCTCTCACTCTCTCTATCTCTGCGGTGTATTTGTATGTACGTGTGTGTATATACATACACACACACATATATATATATGTGGAGCCCCACAGAATACCCCCCCCCTATTTTTTTGTGTATCTTTGACTTACATGTATTTCTAGCGCCCCACAGTCCCTCCCATTAGTTGATTAGGTACCCCCTCCTGCGAGAGTGGCCTCACCCAACAACTAAATCCAACTACACCAGCTGGGATACCTGGAGTGGCTCCTCACTTTGATTTGCCATGCATCCCAGTAATCAAGTATCTTTATTTTGTCTTCCTTAAAAGGTAAGAAAGAAACTTGTATTATTCAATTGTGATATATTCCTGTTCTTCATAAAATGTGTATTTCTAAGCTATTATCTTCGCTACTCACATATCTTGTACTACTGTGTAAAATGATATAATAATGGTCTTTTTGACTTTGTCTATGACATGCTGGATTATCTGACATGTTGACCATGAGAAGAGAATATACTTAATTGCTGTACTATTATTTGGCTTGACTATACTTGCGTATATATTCTTAGCCAAGAACAGGTATCACTATATATTATGCCAATGCACATTGTTACAGATTCTAGTTTTAGTTAGATACAGTTTGAATAGCGAAATGAGTGGTTCAAGTCCAGATTAACTTTAACCCCCAGTATCATGTATGAGTGAGTGTGGACACACCATGTGTACAATACTAGTGGATTATCAGGATGTGGCAGTGCGTACAGTGTGAACACAACTTCTTATCAAGGCTTATAATCCTCTCTCCCCCAAGCTTGACCGTCCACTGACCACGTGTGCAATAGGACACATTAACTCGCACAGTGTGGATAGAGTATATGCCATACACAAATGCTATGTAGAGTAGTGTTAGGGACAGAATGTGTTTGCATTTTGACCCATGCTGGAAAATGGTGTTTTAGGTGGGAATGAAAATTTGATAAGGATAGAGTAGAGTCAGGGCCTGATTGCAAAAATGAGAAGACAAAGAAGTTCTCTTGGGGAAATACACTTGTTGAGAAACAAATGGTCACACTGTCTAGTAGTTAGCTAATATTGGATTGGTTGATGTAATATTGTAATTGAAGACTTGCATAATCACAGTATGAAACTCATTGTATTATATTGTTAGGAATGATAATTCAGGCTAAATGTTATTGGGGATTACTCTCTCTCTCTCTCTCTCTCTTTATATCCTCTCTCCCTCTCTCTCTCTCTCTCCTCTCTCTCTCTCTCTCTCTCAACCTCCCTCTGTATTGTTTACCCCTCCTCTTTCACTCCCAAAGTACTTTGAATGTAACAATGAAATGAATATACATGTACTTAGTAAACTATTATTTGTTGACTAAACTATGAATAGATTAGAATATGAACTCTATGTAAGTGTAGATGAGATTCCAGTAAGAGGAAATCGTAATAGGCTATTGGTTGTAAGTTTGTTAGTGCTATATAATTAGTGCAGACTATAGACTATTTGCCAGTTCTGTGAATATTGTAAGGAGTGTAGAATATATTAAAGTTGTTAAAGATGTATCTTTTCAAGCTCAGTATCTCGCTGAAAATACAGTATTGGATCAAATTGATGCAGATGAATATTGGAAAGTACATAAATAGTTATAAGGAAGTGTTATGAGTTTAGTCAGTATTAATGTGAATACCAAGACAAGAAGTGACTAGTTAGTTTATGGATTATTAAAGGCTGAGAGTAGAATAGCATTCTAAGGGTCTATGTGCACAAAAGATCCTCAGTCTCGGAGCGTAAAGTAGGAAGCTCTTTAGGCATTAGTATAGGGATGGTTATGCCAACATTCTTGTATCATGTCTATATGATTTCTTAATGGAGATGCTAAGTGATGAGTTATATTATTAGATGCTATATAGTGGATTGACTGATATCTCAATGTTATAGACATTCGTTGGTTAAGTTATTTATTAGTAGCCAAGTTATTATTATGAGATCGATGAAGAGTGATATTGCGCTTGTAAATAAAGCACGGAAGTAAGGAAAGTTCTTTCATTTAGAGATAGTAACGTAATGAAACTTTCCAGATGATGTTCTTAGTGATATATTTCAGAAAGAGGACACCGGAGAGTTAACAAATTCAATGTATGCGAACAGGTAGATTTATTTGTGTTTAGTATCTGAAGAGTATTATTATGTAAGTTGATCGTATATAAATAATTATTGTTAGAATAGAATGTTATTGTAACGGACTAAGAATAAAATGACTTTGATTTGCCATGCATCCCAGTAATCAAGTATCTTTATTTTGTCTTCCTTAAAGGTATGCCCCCTCCCGGGTGGGCGCTACAAATTTGGCGACCCTGCCAGGACGGCCATCGTCGAAGCGAAGAGAAGAGAGTGCGATGTGCTGTCCTTAAAACACGAACAGACTGGATAACCGAATGAGCAGCGCAGTGAACGAACGATAAGGGACCAGAAGTCAGAGTGCCTAAGAGAACCATCCCCGATTTGACAATGTCGTTGGACCAGGTGAGCGAAGAAGTTTTCGGAGCCTCCCACATCTAGGGGAGATCCAGTTGATCGACCTCGTGACCCTGAGTGGAATTTCCAAGGAGAGAGTCGAGAAGGCACAGCGAAAAGGTGTTTGGGGTTTACGATGTCTCCTCATGTCTTTCCTGTCCGGAGAAGAAGTCGAAGGGATGGTAGGTGGTGGGTTGGAGCTGTTCCAGAAGGTGCAGGCTAGGTTGGTGGTGTTTTCAGCTGAAAAGAAAGATGCAGCTGCTGGAACAATTTCAGTAGATGCTAAAGAAGAACCAGCTGCAATCACACAAGCCCGGACTACAGACAAAACAGGCCCGACTCCCACGCAGAAGGAAGCACCTCACTTCGATTCCCTTCTCCGCAAGGAGTTTAGAATCAAAGGACAGATCGGCGAGGTTGGCCAGAAAGACAAGCTGTCCTTTTCTAGCCTGGTCCACCAGATCGACAGGGGAGTGGCAAGAGGATATGCCGAGGAAGAGGTAGTAGATGCGATCATAAACGCCATGGTGCCAGGCCTCACCCTCAGAGCGTATCTAGAATGCAAGCCCGAACTCGATCTGCCAGTACTCCGCCGATTACTGCGAAGCCACTATCAAGAAAAGGAGGCAACAGAGCTTTATCACGATCTGACGGGGGCAGTACAAGGTTCCAAAGAAAGCCCTCAGGAGTTCCTTCTCCGAATGCTGGCCTTGCGCCAGAAAATCTTGTTTGCATCCAAGGAAGCAGATGCCACCTTCAGGTACGATGCTACGCTGGTGCAGGGAATGTTCCTGCATTCGTTGCTGACAGGTGTGGCAAGCGAAAACATCAAGAGTGACCTCAAGCCCCTGCTCCAGAACGTCAACACCAGTGACGAGGTATTGCTTGAGCGTATCAACGTTGCTGCAAACAACGAAATTGAAAGGAACCAGAAGCAAGGCGCAGCAAAGAAAATCAAGATAAATGAGGTCAACACTGCAAAGGCCAAAGAGAGTCACCCCAACAACCAAGCCCCAAATGCAAATTTGGACATGAAGCTGATCCACGAAAGCATCCGAACGATCGTCCGATCAGAACTGGCAGCAGTTGCTCCAGCGCCACCTAGGCAAGCAATCCTCACTCCACCAATTGTTGAGCAGAGTTATGGGAGGGCTCGTCGACCAGACTGGGGTTGTCGAGAATGCCGCCTGCAAGGAAATGGAGAGAACTGCAACCACTGCTTCCGGTGTGGAAGTAGTGAACACTTCCTACGTGGGTGCAGGAACCGACAAACTCAAGCGGGAAACGCCGGAGGGGCATCCGAGAGGGGCGAAGGTTTCCCCGGCAACACCCACAGCCCCAGACAACAGCAGCAACGCTAAGTTCCTTACAACTCAACACCCCAAGCACCAGAGCAAGGAAAATTGCTAAACTTATAGGAGGAAAATGCACAATAAAATGCCTCTTAAACGGTGCAAGGACTGAAGCCCTGTATGACACAGGAGCGCAAGTGACTATTATATCAGAAGATTGGAGACAGAGGATTTTACCAGATTCGACTATGTTACCGATTAGCGACTTGATGGAAGGAGATTTGTGTCTGAATACGGCCAACGGCATCGACATACCATACCTGGGGTGGGTTCGCCTTGGGTTCAGCCTCACTGGGGAGGAAGTCATCGAGGTCCCTACTCTCGTGACACCAGATAGGTTGGATATGCCGATTATAGGGACCAATGTCATCACAGAAGTGGTGAAAGCCAGTATCGCAGAGGTAGGGGATGAAAAACTGACGCAGGTCATGGTAAATTCTTTGGGGCTCAGACGCATGTTGTTTCCAACCTGATACACCTCCTTCGCCAAGAAGAAGAAGACGAGATCTGTGTAGTTCGAAGTGGGCGGACAACCATCACGATCCCCAGCAAGAAGACCATAGGAGTGATCTGCACAGTACACACCGGACCCCTATCACGTAAGACAGATGCCCTCTTCGAACCCGAGAGAACTCACAACATAGAAGGACTCGAGATTGACCCAAGTCTTGTGCAGCTCCGAAGAGGAACGTCCAGTAGGATAACTATTCCCGTTGCCAATAACACTGGACACGACATAGTTATTCTTGGTTGCAAGGTACTGGGTGCACTACACCATTTCCAGTCTATAGTGCCAGAAAACCAACAAGACCAAGACAAAGTATCGGTACCCAAGGAGAATGACAGGGTTACCTCTAGTGAGAAAAATGACGGAGATGACATCACCTCAACCATGGACCTCTCTGAGCTAACGGAGCATCAACAAGCAATAGTCAGGAGGATGCTAATAGAAGAAAAGGGTGCATTTGCCAGAGATGACACAGATGTCGGGTGCATAGAAGATTTGCAAATGAAGATTCGTTTGAAGGACGACACCCCCGTCAGTCGGACATACATGTCCATTCCAAGACCCCTGTATGCTGAAGTTAAGGAGTATGTGGCTGATCTGATTGGTAGAGGCTGGGTAACCAAATCCACTTCCCCATATTCATCGCCCATCGTATGTGTACGGAAAAAGGATGGCAGTCTGAGGCTATGCATCGATTACCGAGAACTAAACAGGAAAACCATTGACGATCGACAGCCGATACCCAGGATACAAGATGTCGTGGATGGACTTGGAGGCAGCTGTTGGTTTACAACACTTGACCAAGGAAAAGCTTACCACCAGGGGTATATGCACCAAGACAGTCAAGAATTTACAGCCTTCGTCACTCCTTGGGGACTGTACCAATGGAACCGGATCCCGTTTGGACTCAAGAACGCCCCAGCAGTTTACCAGAGACACATGGAAGGATGCCTTGAGGGACTTGCCTATGATTTCTGTGTGGTCTATTTGGACGACATACTTGTGTATAGTAGGACATTTGAAGAGCATATCAACCACATCCAGCAAGTACTGCAGAGAATGCAAAGACATGGCATTAAGTTGAAGCCCAGCAAATGCAAGCTATTCCAGCGGCAAGCTAAGTATTTGGGGAAGATAGTGTCTGCAGAGGGACATGCTCCAGATCCGAAAGACACCAAGGCCCTCCAAGCTCTGAGGGAAAAGCAACCAAAGACAGTGGGTGAAGTCCGCCAACTGCTAGGACTGATCGGATACTTCCGCAAGTACATTCCAAGCTTCTCCCAACGTGCCAAGCCACTATATGAGCTCCTCAAGAGTCCTGCCCCAACTGCTGACAAGTCCAAGACTTCAACTCGATCCAAGAAGAAGAATTCAGTCCCTCCAACACACCAATCAAGTGGGAAGAGCACCATCAAGACATACTAGACGGGTTAATAGACACACTTTCATCTCCTCAAGTGATGGCATACCCTGATTTCCAAGAGCCGTTTTGTTTGTACACGGATGCTTCTCAAGAAGGCCTGGGTGCAGTCCTCACCCAGATGAAAGATGGAAAAAACAAGGTCATCGGGTTCGGATCAAGAACACTAACTCCAGCGGAACGCAACTATAATCTGCACTCTGGAAAGTTAGAGTTTCTGGCATTGAAATGGGCCGTTACAGAACACTTCCGGGATTACCTTGCCTATGCCAAGCATTTCACAGTGTACACGGACAATAACCCGCTAACGTACATCCTCACAACGGCAAAGTTGAATGCAACTGGACAACGGTGGGTTGGTGAGTTGGCAGATTTCGATTTGATATCCGGTACCTACCAGGAAGGACCAATCGAGTGGCTGACACCCTATCAAGGATTCCTGCTGATTTGGAGCAGTACCAGCAGGACTGTACGCAAGGAGTTGACCCACAAGCTGTCAAGGCCACACAGTCAGCAGTCCTGCATTGTGACCCGCAACTAGACATATTGATCGCCTCTGCCTCAGTAGATGTTGCAACAGCAGCTGAGGAACACGAGATGGTATTAACACCCCTCCACCAATGGTCCAAAGCAGACATAAGAAGGGCCCAAGAAGATGACCCAACTATTTGCCCGGTGCGGAACAAGAAAGAACAGGGGGTATTTCCTTCTCGAAGAGACCGCCAAGATTTCAGTCAAGACTCCAAGTGCTTGTTACATGAATGGAACCACCTGAAAGTAGATGAGGATGGTATTCTATACCGATGCATCAAGAGTCGCTCCCAGCTTGTTCTGCCAGCCCAGTTCCAGGAGTTAATTCTCAAGCAACTGCATGATGAGATGGGACACCAAGGATCGGAGAGAGTGACTAGTCTTGTCAGAGATAGGTTCTACTGGCCTCACATGCAGAAGGACATCGAGAAATATACAACCTCATCATGTCACTGTCTCAAACAGAGAAAACCAGCCAAAAAGACCAAAGCACCATTGACCCCAATTCTCACTACTCAACCATTTGAACTGGTATCGTTAGATTTCCTGCACCTGGAGCAGAGTGTAGGCGGTTATGAATACATACTAGTCATCATGGACCACTATACAAGATTTGCTCAGGCATATGCAACCACCAACAAATCTTCCAAGACAGCAGCAGACCGCCTGTTCAACGATTTCATCCCCCGCTTCGGATTCCCAAGAAGAATTCATCATGACCAGGGCCGAGAATTTGAAAACAGACTGTTTCAACGCTTATGCCAGCATAGTAAGATTATAAGATCGCACACCACACCATACCACCCTGAAGGGAATGGACAAGTGGAACGATTCAACAGGACGCTGCTGGGTATGCTAAGAACACTTACCACCACGGAACGTACACGATGGAAAGACCATTTGCAGAAGGTAGTTCATGCCTACAACTGCACCAGGCATACTTCAACAGGATTCTCTCCTTTCTTCCTCCTCTTCGGCCGGTCACCCCGTCTCCCAGTTGACATTGCATTTGGGTTGAAGACCACAGAGGATAATGCAGCTGCAGTAGACCCCAAGGAATATGCAGAGAAGTGGCGTAGTAAGATGAAACAGGCCTACACATTAGCATCACAGAGAATGGGACAAGCTGCAGAGAGGAGAAAAGGTTACTACGACCGTACAGTACGTAGCAGTGTGCTACAGCAAGGAGATAGGGTCCTAGTGAGAAGTCTTGCCCCTCCAGGTGGCCCAGGAAAGCTTCACCCTTACTGGGAGGAAATTGTGTACAAGGTGGTTAAACAAAAAGATGACTCTCTTCCAGTCTATGTAGTAACACCTGAAAAGGGAGTAGGCCGCACCAAAACACTACACAGGAACCACCTCTTGCCATGCGACTCGTTACCCTTAGACAATCCCCCAAAAGAGATCATCACAAAGAAACCACCAAGAAAGAGACGTCCAACGAGAATGAGTGAAAGGCAACCACCTATCAGTGACGACGACGACGAGACAACCTCAGGCGAAGATGAGTACTTCCGGGCTGCATACAAAAGACCAGGTATGATGCCACATACAACATACACAGATAGAGTGGACGAAGTGGTGATCGAGATTGACCAGCTAACACAGGCTAGCGACACCCATACTAGCGGCTCATCAGACACCCATCCTATGCCTCCAGCAACCCCAGAACTAAATAGTGAAGCAGAGAGTGGAGGTAATAGCCCAGATAGTGACCCCCAGTCCAACATAGAGGATGCTCCAAGGAGAGGGAATAGACAACGCAGAGCTCCCAACACATTCACGTATGAGTCCCTGGGTGAGCCCAGCGTACTACGTGAAGATACTACTCCGAACGTTGCCATGATTCAAAACCACAACATCCCCACCGCTGCATCAAACCCTAGCCCAGCAACATCTGCCCAGTGGTTCTCCAAGCCTCCACCCTCAACAGCCCAGCCACCTGCACCTTTTCCCTATACTTATAACCCACCTATGCCACCCCTTCAATACCAACACCTACCACCATTCTACCCCACCAGATGCCACTACAGATGCAGACGCCGATTGCTCACCAGCAGCCAGCCCACTACCAACGTCAGATGACGGAAGACCAGCTTCAATTTTCCCAGCGAGCGAGTCAATCATTCGACCCACGAGGAATGCCCTACCAGTTGCGATGCTGAATAGATGATAATGAAGGAGAACACTAGCAATACACGATTTTTGTTATGCGTGTGACGGATCCTCCTTTTAATCCATTAGATGCATCGTTTTACGGAATCATGTGTGCTGTTTAGTAAACCTGAAATATTAGTAACGCGAAATACTAGGATGAAACAAGTTGTTAATCGTTCAGGAATTGTGGTGTAATATAAAGAAACAAGCGATGACACGCGATTGTGATCTGTGGATCTAAGTGATTGAATCTTCGGAATGAGTCGACGCTTCCCAAGAAACCCTCACCGTATGTCAGACGCGCCCGTGGAATGGGTTTTGCTTGTGATGTTTATGTTTCGCAAAGTTGATTTGTATGGAAAGGAGAAGCCACATAGTTATGATATGAACGTTATGATAGGCAATGCTGAGATTTCGAGTACTTATTAGGTTTCGATAACGATTCGCAACACATGGATGATTTCGATGTACCAAATGTATTTCACAGAGGAATCGGAGCACGATGATTTAAGAAGCGTAGCATATGCACAGACTATAAACAATCATGGACTTCGGTGATATTACATCTGTCCTTCATGACGACATTGACATTGAATGAGAACTATATGAACGTTATAAATGTTATACTATAATAATGAATTGTTATAAGTGTTTGATAGTTGAAATGTCCGGGAGACATTTATTTTTGGAGGGGAAGGTGTGGAGCCCCACAGAATACCCCCTATTTTTTTGTGTATCTTTGACTTACATGTATTTCTAGCGCCCCACAGTCCCTCCCATTAGTTGATTAGGTACCCCCTCCTGCGAGAGTGGCCTCACCCAACAACTAAATCCAACTACACCAGCTGGGATACCTGGAGTGGCTCCTCACTTTGATTTGCCATGCATCCCAGTAATCAAGTATCTTTATTTTGTCTTCCTTAAAAGGTAAGAAAGAAACTTGTATTATTCAATTGTGATATATTCCTGTTCTTCATAAAATGTGTATTTCTAAGCTATTATCTTCGCTACTCACATATCTTGTACTACTGTGTAAAATGATATAATAATGGTCTTTTTGACTTTGTCTATGACATGCTGGATTATATGACATGTTGACCATGAGAAGAGAATATACTTAATTGCTGTACTATTATTTGGCTTGACTATACTTGCGTATATATTCTTAGCCAAGAACAGGTATCACTATATATTATGCCAATGCACATTGTTACAGATTCTAGTTTTAGTTAGATACAGTTTGAATAGCGAAATGAGTGGTTCAAGTCCAGATTAACTTTAACCCCAGTATCATGTATGAGTGAGTGTGGACACACCATGTGTATAATACTAGTGGGTTATCAAGATGTGGCAGTGCGTATAGTGTGAACACAACTTCTTATCAAGGTTTATAATCCTCTCTCCCCCAAGCTTGACCGTCCACTGACCACGTGTGCAATAGGACACATTAACTCGCACAGTGTGGATAGAGTATATGCCATACACAAATGCTATGTAGAGTAGTGTTAGGGATAGAATGTGTTTGCCTTTTGACCCATGCTGGAAAATGGTGTTTTAGGTGGGAATGAAAGTTTGATAAGGATAGAGTAGAGTCAGGGCCTGATTGCAAAAATGAGAAGACAAAGAAGTTCTCTTGGGAAATACACTTGTTGAGAAACAAATGGTCACACTGTCTAGTAGTTAGCTAATGTTGGATTGGTTGATGTAATATTGTAATTGAAGACTTGCATAATCACAGTATGAAACTCATTGTATTATTATATTGTTAGGAATGATAATTCAGGCTAAATGTTATTGGGGATTACTCTCTCTCTCTCTCTCTCTCTTTATATCCTCTCTCCCTCTCTCTCTCTCTCTTTATATCCTCTCTCCCTCTCTCTCTCTCTCTCTCTCCACCTCCCTCTGTATTGTTTACCCCTCCTCTTTCACTCCCAAAGTACTTTGAATGTAACAATGAAATGAATATACATGTACTTAGTAAACTATTATTTGTTGACTAGAATATGAATCGATTAGAATGTGAACTCTATGTAAGTGTAGATGAGATTCCTGTAATAGGAAATCGTAATAGGCTATTGGTTGTAAGTTTGTTAGTGCTATATAATTAGTGCAGACTATAGACTATTTGCCAGTTCTGTGAATATTGTAAGGAGTGTAGAATATATTAAAGTTGTTAAAGATGTATCTTTTCAAGCTCAGTATCTCGCTGAAAATACAGTATTGGATCAAATTGATGCAGATGAATATTGGAAAGTACATAAATAGTTATAAGGAAGTGTTATGAGTTTAGTCAGTATTAATGTGAATACCAAGACAAGAAGTGACTAGTTAGTTTATGGATTATTAAAGGCTGAGAGTAGAATAGCATTCTAAGGGTCTATGTGCACAAAAGATCCTCAGTCTCGGAGCGTAAAGTAGGAAGCTCTTTAGGCATTAGTATAGGGATGGTTATGCCAACATTCTTGTATCATGTCTATATGATTTCTTAATGGAGATGCTAAGTGATGAGTTATATTATTAGATGCTATATAGTGGATTGACTGATATCTCAATGTTATAGACATTCGTTGGTTAAGTTATTTATTAGTAGCCAAGTTATTATTATGAGATCGATGAAGAGTGATATTGCGCTTGTAAATAAAGCACGGAAGTAAGGAAAGTTCTTTCATTTAGAGATAGTAACGTAATGAAACTTTCCAGATGATGTTCTTAGTGATATATTTCAGAAAGAGGACACCGGAGAGTTAACAAATTCAATGTATGCGAACAGGTAGATTTATTTGTGTTTAGTATCTGAAGAGTATTATTATGTAAGTTGATCGTATATAAATAATTATTGTTAGAATAGAATGTTATTGTAACGGACTAAGAATAAAATGACTTTGATTTGCCATGCATCCCAGTAATCAAGTATCTTTATTTTGTCTTCCTTAAAAGGTATGCCCCCCTCCCCGGGTGGGCGCTACATATATGTACGTCAAAGTTGCGATATCTAATTGAACAAAAAGTTCAGATGAAGTTTGGCGTGTGCAAAGACATCGTACGGATGCACTTTACCGAATACCACCTCAAATTTGGCGCCCCGCTAACAAACGCGGGCGATCGCAAGAAAATGAATACCGCGTATGCGTGCAAGCATAAGAGGGGCTTGCTAGAATTGATTTCATAAATCAAGCATATACACATGGCAAAAGATATATAAAAGGAGTGAAAAGAAGATGACGTCTTAACTATCTGATATTTATAGGGCCTGTGTGTCGTTCCTTTTTCTCCCGATCTATCATCGTTGTTTGGCATCGGAAGAGTATTTCTTGTCCAAACGGTGGCATACACGAGATACGTTGTTCAATACGCACGCTCGGCTGCGCGTATTCAGACCCCACACCTGCCTCGCGTTCCATATCATTGGGCATCGCACGTCGCAGTAAAAGACTCTTTTTTATACCGTCATCGCTTAAAGGATACCATAAATTGCTCAATTCTCAGTCGCTCAGTTAGATTCGATAACGTTTTTATCTCTTCTAATATATTTTAAGGTGTACGCATTGAAATAGGCTTTATTTCTTTCTTGGTAATCACACAGCAACTCATTGTTTAAAGCACATAATTATGGGTATTTAACTTTTTCTTTTTGACTATGACGATAACCATCAGAAGTGTCTGATACATGAAGACATAGTTAATAAAAACAAAATTAGGCCTAAAGTGGAAACCTCATAAATGAAGTTCTTATAACTTTCTTCGAATGCTTTCGCGAATACATCTCATCAATGCAAAACAGGCATTTTTTTTCTTCAAAACGCTGTATAAGTCATAAGTTCCAAAAATGTGCTTAATTTAGTTTTTATGCATAAAACATCCACTTTCGCTATCTGCCGTGTACAGATAAAACTAATGGATACTCCCTTTTCCCCCTTTCCTCCTTTTTCTCTCTTCATGTGCCCCGAAAAAGAAGAAAAACAAAACAGTTATTTTATACTTCAAAACATCTCTACTGGATAATGTTTCTATTCAGTTATGAAAATATCATTTGACATTCATTTCATTTAAGCATTTTTTTCAGGTTTTGATTGAGTTATGAAAATGAAATTATTTGAATTGAATTGAATTGAATTGATGAACCATTTAAACTAACTTTTCAATGGCATTTTCTATCACCTTGAGATAAATGGGTTGAAAATTACTTGTAACAAATCAATTAAACCAGATTTCTTTTAGCTTAAGGCCGGTGAATTTGTACCTTTTATTTCATTATTTGTCCTTTTTTTTCAAACTTTGTAAACATCACAATTAAGAATCTTCAGGGAAAAAAAATAACTTCGTATCTGAACTCGTCAAGCTTTCGCATTGTGAACTCATATTACAATGGTTTATACTCCACTCTCCCCTGTATCGCCGGCGAGATTAAGTCATTTACACTTAACATGAAACCGCGAAGATAGTTAACTTCAGGCCTCTCATTTGTAATTCTTTCTGGTGTCAAGTATTGATATCAAATGTCAGATTTCCTCTTCAATTCTTTGAAATCGTGACCCTGACATGGGAGCACCCAACACACCTGTCATTCGGTGTATTTATCTTCTTGGTGTCATTGCTTTGTGCGCTGGAGGAAAAGCGATTGCTTGTTGCCGCTGTATGGAACAGAATCCCTTCTGCAATAAATCATTAAAAGCAGCATCTTTTTATCTGATCGTTATGGGAAAAGAAAAATAGGATACATTACTGTTTCGATAGCTCACGTGTTAAACGCCAGGTTTAAAATGGGTCTTCTTGACATGCAAGTACAAGAGCTGATAGTCTGCGCTTTGCAGGATATTTGCCTCAGATAGGACGCAAAGACATAAATCCCTTGCGCATTATATTGTGTTTGACTATTAACTTTCATATTAGTGATCGTGTCACAAAACGTCGGACGTCCTTTAATCTTGGAGCGCATGAAACGAGCGAGATACTGTGAGCGCACATACGGCAGCCCACAGGCAAGCCCGGTATACGATACGCAACTCAATACCAACAATCATCGAATCCACCAAAAACAATTCGCGGTCTTCGCTCCCTTTTTCCCGCCAAATTTTGCTAACCTTTCGAGCCCCGACCGTCTGGGCTTTGCTTACTGTTGCGAGCTTTTTCCTCGTCGCGCGCGGCATTCCACTAATGCCGCGTGTCGACACCCGCACTATTAAATCGGAACTATTTCGACGTGGGATGCAGATAAATGCTTTCATCATGTTCAATAATTTACTATCAGCCGAAATATATATTTTTGGCGAATAAACTTGTATGTATTCAAATTTTTCCCACAAATGCCTTTTGACAATATTATATAGCATTTACCAATATCAGGTTTTTGTTTCAAAATAGAGTGCAAATTGTTCATATTAACTGTTGCAAGGTTGGGCAACCTAACGACAAGTTTAGAGGTTTTTAATAGTGGCTTTTGTAGGAAAGCTTGCATTGACTTCAAATAACTTACATTAATGAAATCAACACATAAATGCACATTTTCCTATATAAAATGATTCATGAAAACAAAAGCTATACAATCTCATATTAAAAGTTGATTACAGTGAAGGGGAATAGTTTTCTGATATTAATTAAAAATTGTGGTTTCATTTTCCGATACTGTTAAGATATCCTCTGTCACATGGTTTGCACTTATGATGTGGTACATAGACCTGTTTAAAAAGCGTATATTTGCACCCGTCTCGGCTCTCATGTAGGATGTTCCGATCCATAAAAAGGAACTTTGGTTGGCGGTGATTGGCGAGGGCGGATTGAATATGGATGCGGAGTTTGTAAAAAGTGGATTAATATGCCCAGTGTTTCTACGAAATGTAGACGGCTTGAATGAGGCCAAATAATCATGTCATCATTCCCAGTAGTTAAAATGAAAACTCCCTTCCCCCTCTCTCTCTCTCTCTCTCTATCTACCTATCTTTCTCGCACTCTCTGTCTTAATCTTTATCTTCCAACCCGACTCTCTCTCTCTCTCTTTTGCTCTCGCTACTCCATTTTCCTCTTTCATCTCGCCTGTCTCTCTCTCTCTTCACTATCATTCTTTCTTTTAATCGCGTATGCCACCCCATCACCCCCTCTATCTCTCTTTCCCTCTCTTTCTCTAGCTCTATCACTCTCTTGATCTTTCTCTTTCATTCGTCTCTTTTCGGTTGTGCTCTCTCTCTCTCTCTCTCTACTCTCCGTATGTCATGCGTGTGTGTGTTGGTGCGTGGGTGCGTGGGTGGACGTGGGGGTGTGTATTACACAAATTGTATGCTTCGTTCCGCTGTTGTCCTTTTTTATTATTATTAATATTTCTCTTATAAACTGGCTTTCCCATTTATCTCATTTGTTAAAATATTTTCGCATTTTTGCTACATTTTGCGTTTTAACTTACGCTTGAAGTGAGCCCCTCCCTCTTATACCATCTTATACCCCACATCGTTTCGTATGATAATTAACTGATTAGATATTTAATTCTCTCTCTTTCTCTCCCCCCCCCCTCTTTCTCTCTCTCTCTCTCTCTTGTCTTTCATTCTATCTTGCCCTGCTTTGTTCCAAATCTTGTCAATGTATTGTTTGTATATGTCTTTTTACGTTGGTCTGCTCTTATAAATATTGCATGCCCCCTCCGCTTTCTCTCTCTCTCGCTCTCTCTCTCTTGCCAGCTTTCAAGCCTCTTATATCAGTCAGAGTACTAAAACATACATTTTGTCCAGACAAGTGTTATCTCCTGAGCTTGCACTGATATCTCATGAATTTCATTAGATTTTTCATGAAAGAATGTATGTTTTACGTGTTTAATGTTCTAGATAATGATCCCTCTTTCTGTCGGTGTTGTCACAGCTTTCCCTTCTATAAGATGAACTCGAATAACACAGTCGTTCGCACTGAAGACTGGACATAATTAAACCCTCTCTTGGAGGTTGCACATGCAGTGCATGAACCGCGACTGAAAGGCGAGAAAGGGTAACACGCTGCGTAAAACCATACGATGAATAGCGCGGGAATTAGGTTAACTTGAACAGAAATCTAGAAGCGGGCGTTTAGGAATTCCATGAAAGAATCCCGGCCACCCTTGGCACTCTCTCGTGTGAGATGGGCCTCTCTCAAGCATCCTCTTTACAAACTCTCAATGAAGACATTCATTGTCTTTATTTCACTTGGCTTGGAACTCTAGATAACATGGATTTAGGTTGTGGCAATGGCCTGTTTTTACTCGGTTTCATGAAATGTAGTCTACATTATCGAGGTAGTATAATGCGTTAGAAAGCATGCTGGGAGAATTGAAACATTTTATTGCTGATTATTAATCCCATTAAAAGGTTTATCCCCATGTGGTATTTTTCAATACTAATTTCTGGTAGTTTGTAGTACATAATGATTTCGTTTACGCCTTATGCATTTGCCTTTGCCTGAAGAAATGTCTGAGTGACAACAATTCAAAATTAAAAAGAAGAACAAAAACGTGAAAGACAACAACAAAAAAGGTAAAGAAAAATTAAGAGGAAAAGGAGGGGGTGCGGAGCCCATGACCCGAATGGCACCAATGGCGTATTCTGCGTAGGATGGCGACATCCCCCTCCTTTGAAGATCCCAAAGGACAGAAAAGAAACCCTTGTAGTGGGTATTTGGCAAACGAGACATCACAGGTTCATCTCACTTCACTTCACCTACACTGTTATCTATCCCTCGCTATGACATTGCTTTAATTCTTATTCTTTAAAATTGAATAACTGTTGTTGTTTTTGTTTGTCCGTACGTCCGACATCTGTTCCTACTTAATTTCATCATAAAAATTACTCAGACCTCAAAAGTTTAGGCACTAAACTCTGATCCGTTCATAGATTCAGTACTTCCACATCTAACTATGATAGCAACAACAGAAGTTGTCTAATGCAGATACAGATTGAACCGGATGAAAAGAGGTGTCAAGATGAGTGACGTATCCAAAAATTATAAACAGATAGAGGGGGTCATCAGACGGAAAAGGGGTGAAGAATGGTCTTCCTCATATTGGAAAGAAGGTGAAGAGGGGGTGGGCTTTAACAAAAATAATGGAATCTGATTATTGTAGAAATTATTATGATAACTTGTAGGTCTTGTGGCAGGGCTATAGATGTAGCATTTAGCATGTAGCATTTAGTAATCAGTTCATTCGATCCTTTTTTGTTGCATGTTTTTCATGGCGTTCTGACATCATTGCGTAATGGCGTTATGTGTCAAGAAAATAAATTGCTCCATTCTTAAGACAAACCTGATCCAACACTTCCTATGACACATGTATGACTTAAATGAAAACCCCCGCACTTCTGACTCCATCGTCTTCCTACCAGTCTCCCAATCCGCTAGGGACGGCGAACATGCTTGCGCATTACTGGTAAAGCATCTCGAGGTCTCCCAATAGCCGGCCTTTACGTCAATTGTTTATCTAATACCTAATATCTAGAGACACGTGGAGCTTACTGGTAAAACTCTCCTTTCCCACTCGTACTCCGTTTAATTCCCCTGCTAATATTCGATAATCGTTCCGTACTCATTTTCTGATAAACTTATTCCTTCACACTTCTCCGATGTCGTTCATCCTTTTCATTTCATCTGATCCCGATTCGATTTCTTGCGCAGTTATCGGATTCGTTCGAGTGGCCGACCGGAAGTGCTGACATGTCATATCCGGTTTTGGTAATTTCTCTGGTGACCCCGTACATGCCCAATGCAGCCCTAGAGTGACCCGTTTGAGGTGTCGTGTGTCTGTAAATCAGACGTTACAATTGATTGAGTGACGGCTGGTCCTCAGCAATGGGAATATCACAGATCAATGACTAGGTGTCAATCTTATTCCATTCTACTTAAAGCCCCACTGTACTACTTGTAGCTACTTGCTCCCTCTATATAGAAAACAATGCCTAAGTGGTGCCTGTTGGTCCCACATGATCCTCTTTTTCTTATGTTAATTGACAGCTGAGTTGATGAGATAACCACCTGTCAGTGACCACGCTAATCCCTCTAATCCCTCCTGGCCAAACTAGTGCAGAGGGGTTTTAAATACATCGTCTGCTGCCGGCAGGAAGGTCCTTACTGCCATATAATAAACAAAGCTCTCATGGCTTTATCGCAGGTAGTATAGTATAGTATAGTTTAGTATAGTATTTTATTCCATTCTTCATTAAAAAAACATATATACAATACATACAGAGTATGAACAAATTGAAATTTGAAATGCATAAATACATGTTGAAGGGTAACTTAACAGATAATAAGAATACAATAAAATTAACAGGAAATAGGTTCATAAAGCAGATTTATGTCGAATGAGGGGTCAACAAAAATGAGCATATAGCCTTGTTGAACGTTGACCCCTAAAGAAAGAACATATTTAGCAGCACATTAAGAAATAATACAGGTGGAAACAGTAGAAGGGAAAAGGAAAACATAATACAGAAAAAATATATAGGTAGACGACGATATACCGTGGGCTGTGATGAGGATCACGTAACCAAGGAATTGCAGAGGATTTAAGGATTATGTTTACCGCGGGTAGCCATCCTGATGTCTTTGAAGCTTAATGATGTAGCAAGTTGTTCCACCTAACCTTTCTTTCTTACTATAAGATATTTATGTTTATGAACAGGTTGAGGCGTATTCATTTGTTTGAAATCATATGGAATTTTTTTCGAACCAGTGCCCATGTATTGGTAATTACTGATTTTTTTTTATATTGAATTCATATAATAGCCACTGTCATCAGTCTGTTGCGTTTTGAGAAACTTTGTAACGTGGAAAAGGAAAAGCCTCTTTCTTCAACTTTTCAAGATATTATGTTCGTCGTACATGAAGGCTCTGACAACCGTCAACGATAGGCGTGATATATATACTCTTTGAGATAGATCTTTTGTTAAATGCAAATATAGATAAACATCAATGGTTAGATACGACTGTACAGTGAACTTCAGTTAGAGTGAGACATCAATTTCAGTAGTGGCCCTTCCTGTACTTTTTGAACCCCATGACGTAATCGCCCCTCCCACACACCCTACCCCACCCCCTCACCGCTCATCCATTGAACTCAATCCATGCATGCCTCGGAGCTTTTAACAACATGAATCTGTCACCCTTAACCTCATAACATGGCGTGTCCCCTCTCCAGAAACAAGACATAAAACAAATTTTTACCAGAGTTTCTTGTCCATCTGTGACCTTTTCCCGGCTTTCAACCTCGTTTACGACACCGATCCTTTGCCGAAATGCGCAAAAGTAGGGCAAGCTGAGATAGCAAGTTGTTACAAAACCCAGATCTGGGCCAGTTAGGTTTTGACTGTCACTCTCGATAAGAGAATCTCATTATTTTCTCTGTATAAAGGAGACGACTGTATCAATAAAAGATGTGTTCCTCTTCCCCTCATCCTTATTATTTAATCATCTTCGATCCATTTCATGCTTAAAGCAAATGCTCAATATACGTATAATCCCCTGAAATTCCATTACACTGTTATTGTCAGATTCTTTTTAGTTGCAATTTGTAAGGCATTTTAGCAGTTCCATGAAGCTTCGATTATCCTTTCTCACATGAGATGATGAGTGATGAATATGATATTATGAATAGTTTTTAAATCGCCTTATCTTTTACATTTTTTCACTTACATTAATTTTGTTTTGGTCTTTGCATCACTTGTCAGAATCGTAATGAATTTCAACTATTTTTTAAAGGTATTGAATGGCTTGTTCAAAAGTTTGCTTTATCAATAAATTAAAATTAATATGAAATTTATTTTTACTGTATACACATGTATAAAGGCTTTAAACAACAAAAAAGACATGAATTTATCCACCAACTAAAGAAATGGGAGCGGCGCTTACTTAAACTCACATGGCATCTAGGCATAATCAATTCACTTCTGTTTCAGAGGTCTCCATTTTTTTTTCTCAAATTCTAAGACTCATTGAAAATATTTAATATTCGATTAAAAATTGAGAAAATGGCTTGAGTCGATTCAAGTTACAAACGTTTTCCACTCTGTGGTCAATTTATTTTGATTATGACATAAATGAATAGTGATTTTCCTTTTGACGATAGACTTGGAAGTTACATTGCCCTTTCGTTAAAAGTGTGATATTGTAAGACCTAATGTTTTCAATAATTAAAAGTGGAGGTGTCGGGGTATAGTGGTTCATTCACTTGACTCTCAAAGGATTGAGGGTTCGAATCCCAGCCCCGCACTAACGTCCTTTGGCAAGACACTAATCCATATTTTGTAAATAGGTACCTGGCAATTGCTTTGGTGATAATAATTACAGGGCCCTCAGGAAGAACGGTGTTAAAGCTGATGAGGTTTCCCTGGGTTTAAAAAAAATTATTATCATTATTATTATCATTATAAATGGTAAACGATATGCCTTCCATAAATTTGCTTTGGTGTTGTCAACTAAATTTAATAGAATAGCAGTTCAAAGAATGGTAAGAGTGGATTACGGGAATATTTCGGCTGCACGTGAAGCAATAGATCAATTTCACAACACCAGATTATGTTGATTTTATTCTCATTGTTTCTACGGGCCGAAATGAGATTAGTCATTGTATGCAAGATGCAAAATGAAATTGCAATTTTGTACACCGTAATCAGGGAGAGAAGAGGTTTGAGATAAGAGAAAGTAAGAGAAAAAGTCTGAAAGAGACTATAAAAAACAGGGATAGGATGAGAGAGAGAGAGAGAGAGATAGAGAGAAATGAAAAACGAGAGTCATACAGAGAGACACACAAGTCAGAGATATAGTGAGATAGGGGTACGAGAGACAGAGACAGAGAGGGTGAGAGAGAGAGAGAGAGAGAGAGAGAGAGAGAGAGAGAGAGAGAGATGGAGATGATGACCTTATTTATTTAACAATGAAAAGCTCCGTAATCAATTATATACAGGAGCGATCCGGATGTTATCTACCGTAGATGTAAACGTATTAACCATTATCGCCTTTCGCTCGTCGTGTAACAACTGTAACATAGTATAACAACGGGTGACTAGAATTTTAAGAGACATGATTGTAATTTATAGATTTTATTTTCAATAGGCATTGTGGATATATCAGGCTAATTAGGTGAATGGTGTTGAATGGCTATCGAAATACAAATTCGAGGTGTTTTGCAGTTTAGTTTCATGAGTTCCCTGCCTTTGTGTGTGTGTTCCCCTCCCCCTTTTCTCTGTATTTCTGTATCTCTCTAACTCTCTCTCTCTCTCTCTCTCTCAATATCTATCTATCTTCTTCTCCCTCTCCCTCGACTTCTCTCTCTCTCTCTCTCTCTCTCCATCTCTCTTTCCCTGTCAAGGTATACAGTGTGTATACACTCAGAGCAAAAATACTACGTACATCAAAGAATTGCGAAATCCCGCGCCAAACCGAACGAATGCATTTTGTGTTGTTCGACGAAAAAATTCTGTAAATCTTTGACCTCGTGAATCGGGTCAATGACAGTTAACTAAGCCGTCGTCGCCGCCATTTTAGTCAGAAAGGAAACTCAACACACCGTATCAATCCCACATGCATTTTCTTTTTTTTATTTATCCATCAGATTCAAAAAGCCATGAGGTAGAGCTCTCCTCAATAGAAACATCATCACGACCTTAAAGTTAAAAACGCAGACAGGGGTAAACAGATAAATGAGTTGGTAAAAGGGGAGTTGAAAGTGGACGAGAGGGGAAAAAATGAAGAATAGGGGAAAGCGCGGGAAAATAAAATGCTGGCACACTCACGCGTCGGCCATCTAATCTGGTCCGATGCAGCATGTTTTATTGATTGTGGATACACTTTCAGTAACGCGTTTTTAACGCGAATTGAAGCGTCATTCAGCAGTGCCCGTTCGGCCTGTCTACAACGTAGGTCCGACTCCGTGTTTACACTCGAATTTGTGTTTAACTTAGAAAATAGATCTCTCGAATTTATTATAAAAAATAATTTGAAATAAGATTTCGAGGCATCACAAGGATATTTTATAACAATGTGCCTTTCCATCCATGGATAATACTTTATTTTTAATTATTAATGAAATATAGTTTTGCCGTAAAATGTACTAAATGATATTTAGATGTGGAAGGATACATTCGCTCCCCGAATACGAGACAACGGTTGCCCTATGAGGTATTGTTTGCCCGAATATCTGTAATTCAACATTTCTTGGGGGCTGCAGCCAACCCCCCTCCCCCCATCCCATCTCATACGCCTTGGTGAAAACCTAAATACTTTAGTCATTTTAGAATAGATGATTACCCCCTACGTCCTTCATTGGAGCACCGTTTCTCGGTATAACAGAAAGAGTATACTATTTAGATCAAACTGGGCGTCAATTGGAGGGGGTACACCATAATTTAGCGCCAATGCCTTTCTGAATTCATTGAATTTGGCAGCATGAAAATTTGATAGAAGTGACCCGTTTAGTTGACAAACCCCAATCGTTTCACAATATTGAGCTAAGCTAGACAACACCGCGTGTCGAACATAAAACGAAACCTCAATGTGAACACGGTGCAATCATAGTAGTCACTCCATTAGACCAATATTGAAGGTAGAGAAATAACACTATTCGCGCTCATTTTCACCTCCTGTCCCCTCTTCGTCTCTCTGCTTGTCTCGCAGATTCTTTGATTTCATCCCAATGTAATGCGTTTCTTAACCGCATCTACCCCGCCAAGGCAGGACAAAAATACATCGACCCTTTCCCCAATTTGATTCTGGACATGCACATATCGATGCTCCAGCGGTCACAGGAGGATAAATCTATTCCAAATTTTCTTTCGTCGGGCCCTTTTTTGTGGGTATAGGGTGTCGTTTGGAAAGAAAATGGCGGGTCGTCACAAAATGGCGCACGGCGGCGGCGGACGGACGGTCTTTATTGTCGCGCGCTTTTCAGCGTTTTGAGGTTCTGTCACAATATCGATAAGACGGAATAAATGAGTTGAGGGTTGGGTCTTTGGTTTCATGGATGAGGGGAACGTTTGAAGGCGTGATAAATAGAAGGGTTTTATCAGGTTTGGGGATGGAATCGGGTGATTAAGTGATGGGAATGATTATCAAATCACGACTTCTCCATCTCAGATGGCATGCTATCGATTGTTTCTGGTCGTCTGAGTGACAACAATATTTAAATTCAATTATCTGTAACCTAACGAACGTCGTTACGAAGAATAACGGCCTGCTTACCATGACCTCTAGTTGCAGCCTTCACCTGTGTCATCAGCTAGGTTACTTTGTTATACAGTTTTAAAACTTGATACCTGTCCTTACAAGGGAAATAAACACATAGCCAGTTGCTGACTCGGGCTTGTTGGTTGTTCAATGCCTGTTGCGCAAGGGACGTCATTTGCCTGACTTACAGCAGTCTAAAATGTGACATGTGAGAATGATTTTGAACAAGAATTAAATGCAAAATGGACAGTCTGAAAATCGTTTTTGATTACAGGTGTATCCACTAAGTTCCTTCATAGAATTGATTAGCGCAGATATAATGACGCAACCGAAGTCATACCTCGCATGCAGACATTAGAGTTTTAGAATTTGTGCAAATTGTTGATTCAGACAATAATTTTGCTTTAAGTTTCAGTATTGTTTTTTCTCTTCCGTTTTTATCTTTCTAATGTTTTGTGCAGCACCATAATTCAGTAATAGCAAAAGTTTTTTGGAGGGCAAGGCATGAAACATGAAATATAGACAACTTATGTCGAGCAAGTTAATGGCTGTACCCATTAAGTTGATTTTTTGTGTGTGCAATGATTTTAATGATGTTGAGGTTTATGATAAACTAATTTGATAGAACATTGAAAGATCTATGGAATCCATCTTTCTTCCCACAAGTTTAGGAAGAATATGAGGCTGTAGAGAGATGGGGAGGAGGGGGAGTGTGTGAGAGAGAGAGAGAGAGAGAGAGAGAGAGAGAGAGAGAGAGACGGGGAGGAGAGGAGGAGAGAAAAAGCGTGAGAGAGAATTATGTTACCATTTACTTTGTTTAGTGGTTTTTAGATATATCTACAGCATATCAGAACCATACGAATGAATGAACGGCTGGGGTTATTGACCAAATTTGCAGCGGCAATAAAGTTTGTGGGACATCGGCACAAATTAGGAAGCTCTCCTTCTGTAATGGACTGAGCGATTGGCGGACCCACGTAGCGGCAAAGACCCGTCAATCGCCCGGAGCGATGCCGCCTCGATTCTATACTGAGAAGGGGGTGTGAGTGCCGAACGACACGACAAATTGGTGGACATCAGCGACATAAAAAAGAAGAAAGATTGGGAAAATAAAGTTGTGAGCAAGTTGGTAAGACGGTGATGCAGTGAAGAGAAATGGATTTGGAAGGGTAAAGTTAATGAGGATCCTATGAAAGCATTTTGTTTTGTGAAGGTGGCGTGGTGATTTGAAAGAGATACGTCTGTTTTCCGGTTTTGAATGGAAGGTTAACATGACGAATCCTGGCTTGATGTTGGTTATGGGGTGATACAAGGTAATGAATGGCAGAGGTGGCATTTGTTTAGGCTGAGATGAAAAGGTTTATCTTGTCTATATTTGAGGTAGATGAAGGAGGTATCGAGAATAATAAAGGCGACTAAAATGAGTGAAGAGTAAAGAGGAAATCTATAGTGAAAACGAATATTGGCTGCCTAACCAAGTACATGTACATTGGAGACAGCATTCATACACCTACGGGAATACCTGTGTCACAGAAAGTGTATCTAGGGGCGTAGCAAGAACCATTTTGAATCAGGGGGTGAGGTCGGACCATATTTCCCGAAAATTGTCCAACAAGGGAGCAAAATAAAGACTTCATCAGAGTTTTCAAATTTACCACCAAGGAAAGGGAAAATACTTCCTCAGATTTACAAACTTGCAATCAGGAGTTATGAAAGAAACAAATTACCATTAAGAAAAGGTAACGCACAGGGGTATTTGTTTCTTATTAACCTATACAGGTTGAAACAGCCCTGTGGTCAGTGGACAGGACAGTGGTCTCGAATACTCTACACCCTGATTTGAGACCAAGTCACTGTACTTGTGTCCTTGGGGTCAGGCATTGATTCTTAATTATGTGGTCCCTTTAATAGGACGTAAAGCCGTATAAGTCATGATTAGCATATTCACAAACATTTTACTTGCTGTTTTTAAAACCAGCTACGGCTAATGTAAGCTCCGTGAATGAATAAAATAAATGAATTGAATTCTAAGCACTTAGCACTGGGTGAAAAAATCGATACCCCTTCTGTCTTGAATGATAGTATAAAATGTGATTCCGAAGGAAAATAAATAGAAGTAGATTATTTTATTATTTATTACTGTTACTATTATTAAAAGTTGTTTTAAACTGATAAGCAACTTATTAAAAATAATAATGATAATAATAATTTGGATTAAAATAGCTCTTAATACGAAATACCGTCTTTAAGCGTTTTACAGATATTAGTACTCCGGTCATCGGATTCATTCACGCATAGTGTACACCATCTCCACTCCCATACCATATAATCACTGTGAGGGCATATAGCAATTACTAACACAAAGGCTTTCGTCCTCCTACCAGGTCCCCATTTTTATCCTGGTATGGAGTGGCGAATGTCTTGCTAAGGGGTATTAGTGCCGTGAAGGGATTGACCCCACGGCCTTTGCATTTCAAGCCAAGTGCTTAAATCACTCGACTTCGACAACTTTCAATGGAGAACAACTAACTACTTTTCACTCTTCCTCAACTTTCAACGAGTGAATTAGATTAAGTGGATTAATGGGTTATTCATTATCTTTTTTTACTCCTGAAAGACTTCAAGAAAAAAAAAAGAAAAAAAGAAATTCTCTAGATTTCAAATCCTACTTTCCCAGCAAGTTTTATGAAATGAGCGGAGTTAAATGCACCAGGGCCTGGGGTAGTAATAATAGCCAGCGAAGGCCTGGTATATGGGAAGGGTCTTCAAATGAGGAATATTTCTATTAGTCATGACAGTCCGGCAGGGCATCAAAGCGACCTATTCGACTACCGCTACGGATGCTCATAATGTGTACCTATTAACCAATAACTCGACAGGGAGATTTTCCACATCCGTAATACTCCGATTCCCGACTCGCTTGTCTTATCTCTCTCTCTTTACTCTATGGAAATAAAACCTTCCAAACCACATCGCGCTTATTGAGATTAAATGTAATTTTATGCATTTAGTATATTCCGGCATGCACCCCGCGACCCACTTTCACGTAAACCGCCAAAGGATTTGAAGCCCAAGTGCAGTTTGGGGGTAGCTCCTCTCCACCCCACCCCAAAAATAATAAGAGTAATAATGATAAACTAAAGTAACTAACTACCTAACTAAATAACTAAATAAATTTACTATCATCTTATCAAGGGCAGATCCAGGATTCTGTCCAAAGGAGGGTGGCACAAATCAGACACATTTCTTACAAGTAAAGAAACAAGAGGTTCCCACATTGCAGGCGTCCTTCCTAGGATCAGCAACTACCTATGTCTTTGCCATGGAAAATTTTGCAAAGAGAGGGGCATGGGAAGGGGGCGCACCCCTCTGCGTTCCACCTTGTCTGTATTTACCCCTCGTTACCTGAGATACGATATAGGTCACCGTCATTATCCAAGGTTTCTCACCTGCGATCTCATTCTGATGCTGTGAAAACGGGGATAGCAAGCACGAATGCATCAGCATTTTGACCATCACGATTTCTCTCTCTGAACCCTAAACACATTCAAAGTGAAGACCCAGATTATATTTCTAGCATCAGCTTGGTTATATTGTCGTGGGAGAGCCAGTTATTACTGAATTACGCGGAGGAAATTATAACCACGAGGGCCAGCTAATTTTCTTGGGACCCGCACTAATAGACGCATCGCAAGGAATTGAGATGTCACTCCGTTTCAATTATCCCGCCATTTTTTCTTCTTCTCGTTCCTCTTTCTAGAGATGATGATCGCGCAAAAGAATTTCGCTGCGAACTTGGAAGGCTTATTTTCTTTCACCTTTCTCCTTTTTTTCTTCTTCTTCTCCTTCTTTTTTCCAGTTATGCTTATTAAGTGTTTGCCTTTCTGTCGTGATACCTCGCCCCTTATGCGTCCTATTTGCGCTAGAATTGCATCTGTTAATTGGCTTAACTAGGTGAAGGGTTGGAGGGACGTTAGAAATAAATGACTTTTGATCGTGAAACGTGCCATAGGGATAGGCCTATATAAAGGGGATCGTTGAACTTAACACGACTCGATACATTGACACTCTAAGGTCCTCATAATGAATAGCTTGATATGATCAAAACAAACCAATAAATTGGTGTGATGTTAAAGACACTATGTCCCTTTTGCAGCCAACATCAAATTCTGTAGAACTTTGCAGGAATTATGAATATGTCATGTATGTCCTAAGTCGATTCGACCACTAATAGTCGTTATTTTCCCACTTAAAGACATTTTCAAGCCCCCCTTTTTTTAGGGAAGTTCTAAATTAGTATTGTTTTTCAAATGCCGTTGGAATTTAACCTTTTCATTTTGTTGGCCTGCAAATGGGACATAGTACCTTTAAGGGTGGAAGAACGCTAAATTAGAAGCTTATTTAGGAATTGAAAGTAGATTGTTACTTGCCTGACACGTCTTTTTTGCTTTAAATACTTATTTAATATTCTTGTTCGTTTTTGTTTTTTTGTTGTTAGCTGTTTATTTCAGGAGTGCTTTAAAACCAAGACGCAATACTCTGTGTATAACTAGTGGCGTATCCAGAGATGTATAAACGGGGGACCCTCTATATACAGACATGGGGACAACCTACTTCTGGATATTCATTTAGAATAAGGACAGCTATCCAAAGACAAATTTTACACCTCGTGTAATGATTTTCTTTAAGGTAGTTGACCTAGTGGGTAGTTGTTTCGGGTTACATATTATCTTAGTGGTAGTTTCCAGGACGGGATGTATAGAGGTGTCGTGGTATAGTGGTTGATTCACTTGACTTTCAATCCAAGGGTTGCGGGGTTCGAATCCCAGCCCGGCACTAACGTCCTTTGGCAAGATCCACATTTGCCACTCTCCACCCAGGTGTACGTGGCAATTGCTAGGGTAAGAATAATTGCAGGGTCCTCAGGGAGAACAGCGTTGAAGCTGATGAGGCTTCCCTAGGTAATTTATTATTATTGTTATTATCAATATTATTATTATTTCTGTTATTATTATTATTATTATTATTATTATTATTATCATTGTATTATTATTATCATTATTATTATTACTGTTATTGTTATTGTTATCATTATTTTTATTTGTATTATTATGATAATTATGATTATCTTTATCATTTATCAATATTATTATCATCATCATCATCATCATCATCATCATCATCATCATCATCATCCTTATTATTATTGTTCATTATTAAGTATAGGGTAGTTGCCAATAGAGGTATATAGTTGTCAAGTGTCTGTCAGTCAGCACAGGTAGTTTACAGGATATGAAATACGGATATGCATACCTTTGTTTATTCCGGCAAAGAATATTTTCGATGTTTTACAATTTGGTTTTAGCAGGCAGTATGAATTTAATTTCAAGAAGTAATGCATATCCTCACTTCATGATAAAACAATTGAATACCGGTCAGCGCCCAATGTTACGCTATCAGCGCAAATGGAACATAAGAAATTATGTCGTGTCCAGACGTATATAGGCCCATATGTTTAGTAACTCTGAACACGCGTATAAACTTATATGAAATTGCTCTGTCTGAACAGTGTCAAATGTATTGTTTTACTCGAATTTTCTCATTTTTTAAACCCCATGTAGATGGAATAGATATAAAATGTAAGTCTATAGATGCCTTCTTATATCTACTTCTAATCTGGGACGATGTGTCTCTGTTCTAATCTTGTAACCATGGTTATAAGTATTTGCGTTGAGACAGTTTAAGTTCTTTTGAATGAATTGATGACTTCATTAAATTCATCAGGTGCGTCTAATGGAACCGTAAATGATCTGTTTACATTGTTGTTTCAAGATTAACCTTGAATGAGTCATTTATCATTCAGAAAGGTATCCTCCTGATTTCCTACTGAAAAAGAACAGAGCTATTATAACTGGAATTCATTGACATTGCTATTGGGGAAGCACGTCTCTTCCTCGTTAAATAAGCAAACAAAATAATAATGACAGAGAAAGAAAGGAAGAAAGAGGAAGAAGTGGAGAGACAGGGAAGGGAAGACCCCCTTCCTCCTCTCCTATGACACCCCGCCCCCCTCGCTCGGTCGCTTTGTTCAGTCGCATTTCATATATATAATAAGACTTGTGCCTTTCGTTGGATAGACCCACGCTACGCTACTTATTGTAGTGGGAATTGTTTTTCTTTACCTTTGTCATCAACATTATTCACAATATGGATTTCTTTTGTCTTTAGTCAGAAGTATTTCACGCGTTTTTTCCAATTAACGTCAGGCCTACAACACGTTTAATCGAGGCGTTATAAGGCTGAACTCCAGGTTTAAAGGGATCCGGTAACTTTGTCTCAGATTCTGAAACAAAATTCTGGATTTAGCTCATGATGCAATGATAATCATAAACCTTTAGGTCAGTCAGGAACCCCATGACTTTTACAAGCTGATCGCCTGTCTGATTATCAAGATATTTATGATTGGAATTACAAATTTTGAAAACCGTTCGCCTGATGGTTTTCATAACACTATTGTCTATTAGGAAAACGAGTATGGTAAAACCGGTCAATCAAAGATTTTTACTTTTTGAGGCACTTCTTGATCATTTTGAAGCGCAATTTTTTTAGGGCTTCATTATTACACCATATCACAGACACTAATAACATGTAGGGCCGTGTATCTCAGATTTAACACTGTTAAACGATCCCTTTAATCGATTTTAAAGATACTATATCCTTTTTGCAGCCAACATCAAATTCTGTAGAACTTTGCAGGAATTATGAATATGTCATGTATGTCCTATCTGTGAAATTTAAACGTTAGCAGTGTCCTAATATTCAAATTATGCAAGGAAACCTGTTTACTTGCTAGACTTCACTGTCAGACACTATTGAGTGACTGACTGGCTTTTTTCTTCTTTGGTAATAACATACATAAAATGAGCTGTAAAGGGTACATGAGCATTTGTCTACATCAATAACCCACTTCTTGTAATGGCCAAAATTAAACTGATTGAATCTTTGTGCAGCACAAAACGTACGACCATTCGGTACAATGGTCTGAACATCTGACTATTACTTACTGACTTGGTTCGGCGTAAATATTCATAAATGAACGATACACGCCAATAAGAACTAAAATAACAACAACATGTAGCACTTAAGTCGATTCGACAACTATAGTCGTTATTTTCCCACTTCAAGACATTTTCAAGCCCCCTTATTTTTAGGGAAGTTCTAAATTAGTATTATCTTTCAAATGCCGTTGAAAGTTAACTTTTTCATTCGTTGGGCCTGCAAATGGGACGTAGTACCTTTAAGGGGTTGAATGAGTTGCGTAGCGAGGATCCAGCCATTGAGGAGCACTGGCATCATGGGGGCACTTGAGATATAAAATGATAAGGGCACTGATTAGGGGGTGAGGATGCGGAAAGGGGTCTATCATCTTTTGTTCAACCCCCGCCCCCACCCCCGCCCCCACACCAATCTGCCCTTTTTATTCATTTTTCGCCATTCGTTTGGAAGGCACGTGCAAAATTATCATCGTCACGTGACGGCCGCAGCCGAGATGGAGTGCACGTTTATACACCTTTTGTTTTGATTATCAGGAAAAACTATGTTTAATTCAAACAGATACGTGTGCATGTGTGTGTGTGTGTGCGTGTTTGTGTTTGTGTGTGTAAATAAATATATCCGTGTATTTCCTCAATATATCTTTATATCAACCTCTTTTTTTGATGTACTCTGTTTTCCTCTTAATTAGATTGTTGATGTACTCTGTATTTGCAATTTAAATTTAATCATAGTGTATATTTTTCATGTATTCTCTCAGCGCCTTGAGAATTTTTTGGAGACGGATATGGCGCTTTACAAAATAATACACATTACTATTAGTATTAGAGAAAACCCAAGCACCATATTTAAAGAGTTTAATTCCAAATGGAGCTAAATCCACTTTGGGTATTTCCGAGTAAATCACCTTTTTTATTCTACCACTTTCCCTTCAGTAATGTATGTTCATCTTTGGATATATGTTAGAGTTACCCTCGACCAATAATATATGGTTAAAAGAAATATACCAAGTATATTTTATTTTTGCTAATTTTTTAAATATTTTTGTTATGGGTTTAGCTCCTTTTGGAAATAAACATCATTTTGTAGCTAAATGTTTTAATATTTCAAGATGAAATTTCAGAATGTGATTTTAATTTGCATTTTATTCCCATGTAGGAAATAAAAAGACAAAAAAAAAATGCTGATAAAAATGGATTTAGCTCCTTTTGGAATCAAGCTCTTCATTTGTTGCTCATTGCGAAGTGATTTTATTTTTAGAAATATAAATTTCGCAGTGCTCAGCAGTGCGTCAAATGGTATAATTTGTTTAAAAGTTGGGGGTGCTCGTATACCCAGAGCCCCTTTCTTGAGCGGGCCGGAGTAGCTCGAAGTTCGTGGCCGAATCTTGCCTTATTTCTGCCGAGTGACCGACTCACCTTCATGATTCCAGATGGCATGATATTTAATGCGGAGACTATGACAACATTAGGTCATATCACTCATTTCACACCGCCATAAATCATCTTATCTAACGGCTCTTGTTTGCCTATATACGATTATGAAGAGGAAAGAGCCTTCAAATTTCCTTCCTTTCAAAATGTGGGAAAGGATTCAAAAGAAGTTGACCACTTGATTATCTCTCAATCCATGTTTATTCATTGGAGACGAACAGGAAGTGAAAAAGTGGACTTCACGTCACTCTCGAAACCAGAAATGGAGTAAATTGACCGGAAGGGTCATTTTGTTTTCCTGTTGATTTCATTTTGAAATGCTGATTACATGATAATGACCAATCAAGTCCAAAGTGGGGTTTTGCCTGGTAAGCTTAAAGGTATAGACCAGTTTTGGAAACGCCCCCCTCTCAAAAAATTAAATGGAAGCTCTCATTACCAATCATGTGAAAGAATATGTTTTGACTAATACGTGATGATACGAATTTTGCCGGGAAACCGCCTACTAATTGATATATTGGGTAAATTATTTCACAATGCAATCCCATGACCAGAACTGGTCTTTAATCTTTAGAGGAAGTTAGCGGCAGGCTTGAGCCCACAGAGAAAATTACGTCGACCCTGTATTAATTTTTACAATAGGGATATTTAAATGATTTGATATGATTATACTTGTATTAATTAATCATTTACAAACATGTCAGATGTCAGAGAAACAATAGAAGGAGGAAGGGGAGTGAGGGGGTGGCCAAAACCAACCACGCCCTATAGAAGACCTGACACAGATATTGCTTGTAATCTTGTGTGTAATTTTCCTTTCTCTCTTTCTCTTCTCTCTTTCCGCTCTCTCTCTCTCTCTCTCTGTCTCTTTCCCCCTCTTCATTGTCTTTCTTTCACATTATCTCTCGCCATTGTGTTATTGCGTAATAAAGATATCTTTAAACAGTGTATACTTTATATGAAGTATACTCTCTTTAGCCCAAATCACAGATGTAAGTATAGGCCTACTTACATGATAGTGTGAGCTCGTATATAGGAACGTCCTAACGCATTATGGCACTAAAATCAAATTCATAACACGTCTAGTATACGAAGCGTAACAAGATCTTAGCATTATACTTCAAATCGTTGACCCGTAAAAATAAAGGAAAACGAGAAATCCTCTTATCTTTTTTACAACCAAATTTCTAGAAAGAGCTGAAAGACAATAATCCCCACTTCCTTTCAGCAGTTAAATTAGGGCCGAAATAACGAAATGGAAATAGTTGTTTTGAGAGCAATTCTTCTACGGCTCGTGCTTCTTCCCCCTCACTGACGACAATACCTTTAATACACACGTCATCCCATAATTTTGATATGTATCTACGGAACCGATCTATCAAACTCTTCATTTCATTTTGTGGCATATACGCGCACGCACGCACACATAGCAGAGAGAGGACACGCATCACGCATGATAACTTTGACCAATGCGGTAATAACATCTTAATTCACGTTCGCGAAGTATCAGGCCGTCTCATGTATACTTCGTCATGAAAATTATCTTGTTGTCTTAAATCTATTTCTTTCTTCTTTCGTCATCTTTTCTGTGTGTGATATGCTCATTGGGGCTGAAAGTGATTTATGTCCCCCCTGCCCGGCAGCCCGATAAGCATCGGAAAGCTGTCTCTCAACGCGCCGGGATGGTCGGCTTGGAGAGCCAGGAGTATCTCGTGCATGAAACAGTTCATATCATACAGTAAACCTGGTCGAGGATTTGAAATCCCTCATGTCATATCTTTTCTGGGCCTTCTATCGCCTTCACACAGCTCGAAATCGATAAAACTCTATTTTGCGTTTAAAAAAGAGGAGTATCATTCAGAGCGTTAACGTTAAGGTATTCAAGGAATAAGATACCCTTGACTCTTCGAACAGCAGTGACCTTCCGGGGTGACCTTCAGCCAATCAAAACCAAACTACTTATATTGCCTTCAACCGATTTTACCAGTACATTGACTTCATACATTCACGCGGATTTTCTTTGTAATATCATGATTTAACCTAATTACCTTATGGGCTCCTCGAGTATCTCTAAAATTATGTGCGTTCCATCTTATTGTTAGACTTTGTCAAAAAGAAAATCAGAATTGTCATTAACATTATCGAACACTATATCTCTAGCTGCCTGTCCCCCCAATCTTCTCTATTTCTGGTCATGTCTTTCTCTTCTCTTTGTCTGTCTGTTTGTCTGTCCCTCTAAGTCTGTTTGTCTGTCTGTTTGTCTTTCTCTCTCACTCACTCTTTCTTTGTCTTTTGTCCTGTCCCCCTTCTCTATCCCCTCTCTCTCCCTCTCTCTCCCACTCCCCTTCTCTCCCACCCCCTCTCTCGCTATCCGATGTTGAATTATATCCCTTACCCGTTCTTCCCCTCTAAAGAGGCCCTCCGATTATCATTTTCACTTTCTAATAAAACAAGCACAAAAAGGGGCAGAGAAAACGGAAAACAGAGAGGCCAAAAAAGAAAGAGAGAAGGTTTTTCGATCGAAGTTGTCAATCAATGGCGCCATTTTGTAAGAATTATTATTGAGTTATGTAGAAGAGTTAGCTTGCTACACCGGGGACCCTCTCTCCAAGGTCAACTTGTATCTGATCCGCTTCATCTTCAGCGACAACATGCTAATTTTTCCTCTCCACTTTCCTCCCCTCCTCTCTCTCCATCTTCTTTTAACACTAAATCCACTCTCCCTTTCTCTCTGTGGCTGCATTCTCTCCCTCTCCCCGAATTTCTACTTTTTATTTCTCCTCCATTTCTCCACTTTATTCTCTTTCCACCGCCTTCATCCCTGTTTTCATGTATCTACCCCCCACCATCTCCCGCTCTCTCTCTCTCTCTCTCTCTCTCTCTCTCTCTCTTTCTCTCTCTTTCTCTCTCTTTCTCTTTCTCTCTCTCTCCTTCTCCCCCTTCCCCTCTCTCCCTCTCTAATTCCCTCGTTCTCCCACACTCACTCTCCTCCCTCTGTATCCCCCTTTTCTCCCCCTGCCTTCCCTTTCGTTCTCTTTTTTCCACTCTTCTCCTCCTCTCTCTCTCTTCCCCTCCTCTCTCGATCTCCCTCTCTCCCCCTCTATCTTTCTCTCTTTAATTATATCCCTATTATCTGCTCATCAGTGTCCGTCTAAATCTTCTTTATATTATCTACCGTTTCTTATCCAACCAAACTGTCACAACAAATGGAGCGCCACACTCTCAAAATATGTTACAGTTTTCTCTTTCTTTCCTTCTTTTTTTCGCATACGAAATCATTGAACTCTTCAGACTGTGACGTCACTCAACACGTCACCGGCAGCCATTATCACATCGAGATGACCGTCACCATGGCAATTACATTCTGTAAGTAGGTATACCTCATAAGATAAGCACCATTTCAAGAGAATTTCGTTTTCTTTACCTACCTTGAAGAGACACAAGATAATTGGCGTATTGGGTTCGATAAAATGCAATCTGAATAAGTCTACATGTTTAATTCAATCGGGGGAATAATATCATTACGCTTCAGGAGATCGCACTAATCAAATAGCCTTTTGTGTGTAGAAAGAAGCACATTAGGTATGTTTGTATTTATACATTATAAATATGCATTAGTTGATTGCGGTAAAAAAATAAAAATAAAAAAAACATAAGACAAAAAAGAGAGAAATATCGTGCATTGCCCGGGAATCGAAACAGGGTCGCAGAAATGGGAATCTTGCATGCATGATACCACTACACCATTTTTTTTTAACCATTGTAATCAATGTTAGTGTACTGTGAAGATCGCAATTGTGGAATTCCTTCCGACAATTTTTTGTAATGTTCATAGGAAAAATATATTTAGGTTCTGAAAAACAACATTCGTGCTGATGAGGGTGTTCCATCCCACAGAAGAGATATAAATAAATAAATAAATAAATAGATAAATAAATAAATAAATAAATAAATAAAATTCATGCGGTAGTCCAGTACTCTAGCCCTCAATGTTGTATACCAGTTAGTCAATAGGTCAATGAAATATTATGTTAATAATGAAATAATGCTAGCATGCTTTGTATACAATTTATTTACCTTAATTAAAAAAATCCTTATCGAATTTATTAAATGTGTTATAAAGCCAATAATCGAAAATGAAGAGGAAACTTGCATTTGAATGTTATTGTATATGCAGGTGAATAAGAGAAAGGATAAACTGTAAAAAGAAGAGTGCAAAAATTTGCACTGCCCGGGAATCGAACCCGGGTCGCAAGAATGGGAATCTTGCATGATACCACTACACCAGCAGTGCCTCGTGGACACTAGTGAGCTGTGGGGAGGTATGATGTCCTAGTGGGTATTTCACCGGACTGTGGATCACATGGTTCGCAGTTCGAGTCCTGGCGCGGCACTAATGACTTTTGGCAAGACATGAATCTACATTTGCCACACTTGACCCAGGTGAGGTAAATAGGTACCGGACAGGGATTAATAACTTCAAATGCTAGAGCGCCTTAACGGCATCCATGCATGCTAAAGCCGGGGTAATAATCATGATAATTGTGGAGCGCCAGGAGTGTCAAGTCTGATAGACATGAACACTAACATTATTATTATTATCACCAAGTTGGTCCGTGGTTTATAAATTAAAAAAAAATAATAATTCCGTTTCATTTCTCCAACACAGATGGATGTACAAATGAAATGGATGTTTATTTCGTTGGGAGGTGTCTGTGCTCGAACCTACAGATCTCTGATGTTCTGGTATGTGATTTATCATTTTGACGTGCTGTTTGTTGGAAAGATATTTATATCAATCTACGTCGTTTCAGCGTTATTACTCAATAATTCTAGAAAACTTGTCTTCACAAATTTGATTAATTCTTATATCATTACGCATCAAAAATAGCATCAATCAAATACTATCATTCCATGTTGCAGCAGCAATGATGAATATCATTTGCCTGCAGGCGTTTCAATAAAAACTACATGATTTCATTCATTAAGATCCCCAAACCACAAACTTGTCTCCTAGTCTAATAACTACTCTATGAATCATACCGATTTGTTTTCTACTCATTCCCAAATTTAGAGGATCTCCAATAAATCTATCAAATCAGTACAAAACTTTAACCTAATTTCTGTCAATTTCGCAAATAAACCGAGCAGTTACGAGCCCCTAAACTAAATTCCAACACACCGCGATTCTTTCTTTCTTTCATAATTGTTGTAGTCTATCTTTCCTTGGTGCTCCTAGCATTACACAAATAACACTTGATGGGACTGGTCGCCTCACTCATGATATTAAATTCGATGCGGGCAATTTCGCTATCGGAAATCAATGGGCGAGGCGATATATGTTACAGAGGATAAATGCCCTGGAGGGGCGCAGCGAAAATCGTTTTAACACGATACCATAACGATGCGTTATTTACTTTAAAGAAATATATATCGCTGGCCCCAGAAGAAGGTTTGGATTGTATAAATATTAGCTCTCCACATTTCGATCCTTCTATCTTGTTTCTCATAATCCAGAGAGAGAATTCTTGGGATAAATATCGTTGCCATGCACTACAAAATATCTGGCCATGATATAAGAACTGCCAACACAATTCAGGTTATTGATTATATGGTGAGATTTTGCATTCGGTCTATTTTAAAGTTATGACTAAAACATTATTGCTTTAAAGAAGATGTTTTTTCGTATTGATCTGACGTCGGCGTCCATTTGCCATTTGTGTATTCTAGTTTAATCACATGCTTTGTCAGGTATTACCTTACGATAAACAGCATCCAACTTGTCATATCTTTATAACTTTAGGACGTAATAGGTCAAAGAAATAAGTACATGTCGTATAAATCTTTACGCCCGGCGCTGAATGAACATGCTGAAACCGGTTCTTTTTATATCGTGTTAAGGTCATAAAAGCCTTTGGTTTAAATAACAAAAAATATATAGCTAGACATCGAAAAATCCCGATGACATGCAATCAAGGAGAGATAATTGTAGAGAAAGAAGGCTACATACAGCTTAACTTCAATGACGTATATTATCGATGCTTGTCGAAATTGGATAAAGTTATATTTTCCAATGAAAATTCTTAACCACAAGGTGGAATTTATGTCAGGAAATCCACAATATCAGTGGAAAGAAATGCACAGAGATGTATGTTAACTAAAATAGATAACTGTTGATTTGCCAGGGATTTAACTGTATATTGATTCAAGATAGTATGTGAATATTGGTATTTGCCATCAAATTTGCTAGGAGAAAAGATATAACAAACCAATTATCTAACTATACTCGTAATAAGCAACAAAAGCATTAATGAAATCCATAGATATCTGAATTCGGGTAGCTTATAATTCTAGAAAATCATTATTTGCCAAGGCAACAATATATGAACAAAATAATTGAAGTTTGGCGCATTTTCTAATGTAGAAGTACCACAACCCGCTCCTCCCACAAACACACATACGCACATACGCACACACGCACACACGCACACAGATTAAACATACTTCCGTGTCAAATTTAGCATCTTTGCATTCTATCTTCTTTTGTGTCCCACCTATTTCAACACACAATTGTTAAGTTGTCAATGTTAACTAAAGCTGGGTATACTTTAGAGAAACAAGTGTGTTATCTTCCGTAGATGGCGACATAGCGGTGGAACTAATACAGGTCATGGGGAATTTTATAAATCTTTGAAAAACTAAGTGCGATCTACATGAACACTGGGTATGAGGAATGAAAAGTCATGGGGTGATACAAAAATTATTGTTGGCAGTGTTGTTGTTTCTATTGCAGTTTTTGCTGCTGATGTTGTAGTTGTTATTGTTGATGTTGCTGTTATCATGATTGTCGGTATCTTCCATGATTACATTGTTATTCAATACAATATTGTAGAAGAAGTTGATTGGTCATCAGATTCGCAATATTTTGAGGCGGCATTTTGATATCAAATTGATCTTATAATGATGAAGAGGTGATGATTTAATCCAATGTCTTGTATGAACATCCTTGTAGGGAAAGATAAATTTTGTCCCAAGATCCAAAACTTAATAATAGTTCCATCGTTTTAAGCTGATGAGACAGTCTATCATATACTGCTAAGTCTGCTATACATATCTGAAGCACAGTAAAATGCCCTTACTCTCTTAGAAGTCAATTTGTCCAATTTGTTTCGCTGTAAGTGTGTATGATTGATGCGCCAGGGCTTTCGGACGAGTGAGTCGCCATTGCCAATGAAGGATGTATAACGTCGTATTAAAGCTCAAGGCGGTTTTCTGATTTGCCCCTATATAAATCAAACCCTGGTGGACAGTCGCGGAGATAAATATCTACAAAATGTTTTATTCTTTATGTATTTATATGTATATGTCTCCAACAAAAGCTTATGGGCCTCAGAAAGCGATGTGAATTGAATGAAAGAAAGATTAGCATGCATTTTATACATAATGAGCGCGACGCCAGACCATGTCCTCTTTGCGTATTGGTTTTGACGTTTGAGGTTAACTTATTTTGCCTTTTTTGAGATTTTCTTTCAGTATTTGAAATGTTCCATGGTCAGGGGGGTGAACATTGTTATTTTTAAGACATATTACTCAACGCTTTTCACTTTTTCTTTTAAAGAGTACAAATGCTCTGAATACTTGTATACTTTTCAGAGTCATGTGATGCATGTTGATGATTAAAAAAGGTAACGTTCCAATTTGTATTCATGACTCTGCAATCTATAATCTGTAATATAACTGCAGAAGGGATATCTTGTTTACAGCCTAGCTCTGTACTTTCGAGTTTTTATCCCTGTTTCTATCTTGTAATGAAGTATGACAGAAGATGGCTTCGATGATTTTCGAACGCCATCGATATCTGGTTGGATTTTCGTCGTCAGAATTTTGGCGGGAGCAAGGGGAAAGGTAAAAGGTCTCTGTTCATTCACAGTTTTGCGGCGATTCACCATGTGCAGTGAGTGAGTAAAGACGAGATGATTGTGATGAATTCGGATTATAACATGGTCGTTAATGTGATATGCCGAGATGGTTATCAGCTCTGACCCCAATATCGCATGTTGGATGCCTGTAATATCACGGGCGCGACGGCATCCAAAATGGAGATGGATGCTCGCTAGTCATCCCGCATGGCTCGTGTAAGTGAACAACCGAGGATGTTCAGGCAAAACCCAGAAAACACGAGTCAGAGACACGAAGAGAGGCGAGAGAGGGAGAAGAAGAGAGAGAGAGGGAGGGATGAAATTCATGCAAAGGGCATGTTTATCTTTTCATCTTTATCAATTTTCAGGGAGGTAGTGGAGGAATGCGATTGAATTATGGGAAGGAATATCGATGGGATGTCAATCACGTAAAGTGCGTCTAACTTTCTCCGCAGTCTGGGGTTACAAAGAATAGAAAATGCGGAGAAAAATCAGCAGGCATACTTTTCGAGGGTTAGTTACTTTCGTTCGATCGCTGCAGGGGGCATGCAGTGAGGTAACACGCATGCGTGAGACAGGAAAGAAAAAAAAGCAGGGGTGAAATGGTGCGGGGAGAAAGAATTAGAAATCGGCCAAATCATCGCGGCATGATGAGTAGGCAGCGGCATCGCAGCGTACGCCCGCGAGCGACGGAGCAGCGATGGGCAACCGCTGGCTACGACATATCATATCTCGACCGTGCTGTCAATACAGAAACAATATTTTGGCAAGAGCGGTAGTCCAAAGCGCTACAGTTACAGATGCGACCTGTGTCGAAATACACCCCCTATCAACGCTAGTTTCTATCGCCAGGCCTCTCCGTTGAAATCCATAGCGCTCTCGCAAAGCGTTGCTGGGCATGGCGCGACTCGGCTTTCAAAATTTTTCAATTTTCGCGTGCACCAGGGTATAATTGTATCCGGTAGGCTCATCGATCGCCCTGGATTTGGCGGCTGTTCACCGTTATGGAAATTGCGCCATGAAATGTAGGTCAGCAAAGGTATTTTGGAACAGAAAAAACGCTCTTCCCTCAAAGGAAACAAGAGGGGGAGCAGAGGGTGAAACCTCAGGTACCAAAAGGTCAAATTGTTAGAACGAAGGCGCCATTTTATTCGGCTGTGCTTACGTTACACGTGGTGTGATTCTCGTGACACCACCGAGGCACTGATTGCAGTATAATCACTAGAGCTAAACGCTCAGTGTAATTGACACCGAGTCAGTTGATGGCCAATTATTTAAGTATTCATTACATATTCTGGGGAAATTAATCTCTTACGTAGTGTCCCATGCCCATGCCCTATTCATGAACCTGAAGAATCGTCTCTAATTACATTAAGTTTGAATATGGAAACGATAATGTTTTAATAAAGAATTCAGAGAAGACAATGAGGATATTAACGTCACAATGATGATTAAACGTGATACATCTAAAACAAAACAAACAAAATGTATGAACAAATATCTTTATAAATACAATGTTTTCGGTGTCAATTTGCTTAAATTTAATTTAATGTCATATCTTCTTTCAATTATGGTCATACGGCATAAGTTTGGCAAGGGGTTGGAGTGGGGCTTTCATAGGCGTACATATATAGGCATGATTTCGCTATAGGGGATGACTACTTTTCCACCATTATAACATTTCCGTTAAATATATCATCATTTCAAGCGAGTGAACGAGCAAAATTGATCCTTTGTCATAATGTCTATTGATAAGACACAAATATCACAAATAAGCCAGTCGTTGCCCAAAAGAAGTAATGGTCGGATAAACAAATGAGGCGTCGTAGGTCAAAAAAAAGATGGAGCGATTTATTCCATATCGGAAGATTGGAGGTTCAAGCCTCCATTTGACAAATTAAAAAAAAGTGTTGAATGTAGGTTTTCCTTACACATGCTCGTTCTGATTGAGAAAAGGAAAGTTTGTATCCCGTTCCTCGGATATGACGTAAAACGGCGGTTCCCTGTACATGGTAATGAAACTCTATGCACTCTCGTTGAGAGACACACACATGTACACACGCACAATCGCATTCACTGAGAGAGAGAGAAAAAAAAACTCCGTGCAATGATTCAATATCATCACTAGTAAGTCTTTTTCATTGGCGTCGTTTTGCTGAATAAAATCTTATTCATTTGAATGTTCCATTTCATTTACAACAAATACACTCAATTCTATTCTAATTTGCAAACCCAAGGCTAGGACAAACAAATTAATGTTTTATTTGAAGTCTAGTTAACAACAAGGGGAAATATAAGATTATTTCGTATATACCTTGAATGGGTCAAGTCCAATCATAGCAATATTATTGTTCTCTTAAAAGGGATTTACGATTTGTGAGTGGGATTTATTTAAAATAAGTGATGATATTAGAGAATGAAATTTCATCGTTAACACTTATTATATTTTGTCATGCGAGTTAACAAATCCGTCATGAGAATTTTTGTGATATATGCCTTAAAGATACTATGTCCCTTTTGCAGCCAACATCAAATTCTGTAGAACTTTGCAGGAATTATGAATATGTCATGTATGTCCTATCTGTGAAATTTAAACGTTAGCAGTGTCCTAATATTCAAATTATGCAAGGAAACCCATTTACTTGCTAGACTTCACTGTCAGACACTATTGAGTGACTGACTGGCTTTTTCATCTTTGGTAATAACATACATAAAATGAGCTGTAAAGGGTACATGAGCATTTGTCTACATCAATAACCCACTTCTTGTAATGGCCAAAATTAAACTGATTGAATCTTTGCTCAGCATAAAATGTACGACCATTCGGTACAATGGTCTGAAAAATCACACTATTACTTACTGGCTCTATAGCTCCTAAGTCGATTCGACAACTAATAGTCGTTATTTTCCCACTTAAAGACATTTTCAAGCCCCCCTTTTTTTAGGGAAGTTCTAAATTAGTATTGTCTTTCAAATGCCGTTGGAATTTAACCTTTTCTTTTTTTGGCCTGCAAATGGGATATAGTACCTTTAAAGTGACTCCGTAACATCGTTGAAGGTTGATGAAAAAACTGCGTAATTTTTGTATGAAATGTTACTTACTATATTCCTTCTAATGTACTAACCATCTAACATGCAAAAAATCATGAAAAAATTCTCAAACCACAAACATATTAATGGTTTTCTTTGTAGGCGTCACTTTGCGACACCCTCTATATTATCAGTAAATTCTCCTAACCACTTTTGAATTTTCCCAACCGTTTTTCCATGAAAATAAGACATAAGACAGGCTTTTGTAAATCTTTCAACACTTCAATGTCTGGAATGGTATAAAGAGCCAATTCATTGCTTTGTGACGATTTACATTCACCTAAAATGTACTTAAATTGTAATAATATAGTTGGGAGAACTAAGGAATCGATCAGATCAGTTTTTCCCAATTTTTATTATTAATAATGGTCTGTTTTCACTCAAAATTTCAGATTATCTTTAATTGAACATCTAGCATTGAATTCACTACCTTAGCACCATTTTCTCTCATCTGAACAATGTTACTAAGTCCCTTTAAAATACGAAAAGATTACTCAATGCAAACGTCTTTGTAAACGCTCGGACGCACTGTTCAATGAGACATGGAATGGGTCCCCTCAGTTTTCGAAAACTCATGATTTTTTTTCTTTTAAAGCTTTATTCCTTCTTTACTCAGAATTATAAAAAAAACACTCTCACCATCTCGTGACAGATTCAGCATTGGGTGTTATATCATTCTTCAAAGCTTGTTAAATTACACCCTTTTTTTATTCGTCAAGAGCAAATGCGTAGTGAAACAGAGCGCGGGCTATTTTTCTCTTCCTTTTCTCCATCTTTTTATCCGCCTCTGATTTCGTCACAATGCGGAGTTTGCCTCTGCTAATATCCCCCACTTGAAGCTGTGCGATGCACGAGGGGTCGGGATAACGTTGCAGCCTTACGAGCGGTTCGGCGTGCTATCCCAGTGAGTATCTGATGGTGTGGAATATAATATTACGATATTTACTCGACCCAACACTGATTGATATGCATTACATGCAAGTGCTGTTCATTAATTGGAAGCAATGTAAGTTTTCGAGGGCCATATCGGCCGGACGCGGATTGTGAGTACAGGGTAGAAGTATGGGATGACCAAAAAAGAAAGAAGGAATGTCGAATGGAGAGAGGTATTGTAATTTATAGAGAGCGAATGAGTACAGGTAGAGAGTGAGAAGAAGAGAGATGATGGGAAGTAGACATTGAGAGAGTGATACATGTATATATATAGAGAGAGAGAGAGAAAGAGAGAGAGAGGGAGAGAGATATGGAATGGAAGAGAGAGAGAGAGGGAGGGGTGTCATGTGAAGGACGGAGGGGGCAGATGGAGAGAGAGAAAATGAAAGCAGGTGTGAGAAAGTGAGGGAGTGTGGGAGAGAGGATGTGAGAGATAGGAGAACTAGCAAAGAAGAAGAAAACAATACGAGAGCGAAAAAAAAAAGCGGAAGGAGCGTCGGGAAACAGACATTTACGAGGATGATACAGAATGAGCGCGAAATCGGAGGGTGTCCTCTCTCGCTTGTTGTATTAAGGCTTCCATCTTAAATGCAAATTTGATCACAAACTGGAATTAATCCCGCTTGCGTCCACAAGCCAAGATGTAAGAAAAGCAAGAAGCCACGGTCTAACACCCGATCCATATTCAAATATAATATTTCCCGCAACGCTGCATACCTGCACGGTGGCAATGAGGTAAAACATGGCTATTTTCATATTCCTGTTTTTGCACCTTGCCGTGCGGCCTGCCCGCTTTGCCTCCTTTATCACTCTCCCGATCCTCATTAAATTCTCGACAATCTAATTTTGCCCACCTTTAAATTTAATAAGCTCTTCGCTACGCCATCTACCTTTCCCCCCTTTTCCCCCTCTTAATCTCATCCTCAAACGGGTGAGTTTATCTTGGTGTAATCTCGTGCATTTCTCAACCTCCTTCTCATGTTGTAGCAGAAGGGTCTGAAATTGGTGATGTCCTACTTGTGGTGCGAAGTGTATAACGAACGCGATACCATATGCGTGCGCGAGTATCCGCTTTCATACCAAGAGGAAGATCATCGGTAGAGATTGTACGGGAAGGGGGCTCATGGATGAAGGAAGGGGAGTTTAGCACGGAAAACTAGTATCAACATGATGGAGTAAAATGGATGTCTCTCTTTTCTTTCTTTTGACCTCTTACTTTTGTATTTGAATGCCGTGAAGTGGTGCTGCTTCTCAAGTCGACTTCAGACGAAACTATATCAAGTGATGATTGACAGTAGCTTTGCGCATACGATGAATAAAGAAAAAAAAAACGCGCGCGTGGGATATTGCGGTGCACGACTTCGTCGGCATGCACGCACACGGGTTGATTTTTAAGGGGTTAGCTTATCGATACACTCACACAGCGTCGCAATAAAGCTCCCCCTAAATTCGGACACTTTCATCTGTCTCTTCAAACCAAACACATCTTATTACCAAACCGTTATAAGATCGCCTGTGTGCGTAAATGCATGCCTTCTTGATAAAATCTCAAAATCGGGGCTGATTATCATATATAATGGAGATTTTATTGGGGAAAGTATCTCTTTTTTCCCCCTCTCTCCATGCACTATATGTCGATCTCTCGAAGCGCCGGACAGGCGTCTTTAGGCGATGCTTGTTTGTGACAATTTTCAGGTCGTTTGGGGAATGCAAGAATTTGGCAGGATTGGGGCTTCTGGTTAAGGGGGAAGTATTTCTTCTACATCCGACATCAGAAAAACCTAATAATGCATATACCTTCCTAAGACAAGACTACTTCATAAATACATTAATCCTTTTGGCGAATGCGCATCTGTGTCTGTTTGTAAGATATAAATCTGATGTGGCTAGCGTGCAGTGCGCCAATGTAAGAAGTAAGTGAAGCGATAAGATCGGCGAGACATTTTGAGGAATAATTATCGCGATATAGCATTTCCATATCTTACAAAGTAACTTCAATGAAGGAAATGAATTATTCCCGAGGCGCGGACCGCAATGTGAGACAATTAAAATGCCTCCGCGTTTATCGTCCAGCTTTGCTTCAATTTCCGCCGATAAAAATCAAAAGGTTTCATCGGGAATACGCAATCAAACAGTGAAAACTATACACTGCAATTTCTTGATTATGTTCTTCATTTCGGCGCTAAAATGAATGCTTTTATTTCAAGAGCTATAAACGAAGTGTTCTCTCTTAAATTGCAAGCTTCATGCACTCCTGTCTCATCTACAATAACATAAAGTGCTATCACTATTCTTGTAAGAACACACTAACTCTATATAAAATTTATATCATGAAAAGAGATACGTTTACGTCATTTTCTGTAGCATACATGCACTGAAAACAACCAACTGAGAAAATGAGACAAAATTAATGTTGGGAGATAATTGTGAATCGGGAAAGAATTGCTGTTACAAAATAGTGCGCACTCTGCAGTCTACACAAACAATACACACACACACACACACACACACACAGATATATATATATATATATATATATATATATATATATATATATATATATATATATATTGAATTGAATAAAAAGAAAGATGAGCCGAATAACCACTTTCTATTACATGCTTTCCAACATTTTCTCTCAAGCATTTGCTTTTTTCACATCTTTGACATAGGCTTACATTTTTATGTATTTCCCTTATTGAAAATATCTTATGTAAATTCTTCTGAAGGATTTTAAAATCTAAATTGGAATATTTTCAAAATTAGTTTTCGGGAACCTCATCGTATGAGTCACGAACAGAAAATTTTTTTACCTAGGAATTATAAATTAAATTTGATCTGAATGAACGATGGTCGATTGGATGGAGCACAACCGCCACCGCCCCCCTCTGGAAACCCATGAAAAATACCCATTCATATGTATTGGATTGTATCTTTGCCCGTTAAAAAAATCCTGCATCTGCCCCTGATTTAATATACGAGGATTATGTAAGTAGAGAGAATTGCAAGATCAGCAGTAGATGTTGAAGTAGCGCTAAGAATTCAGAGCATTTGCCAACGTTTTTCGTGGATGGTATTAAGGCGAAAAGAGTTATTTTTAAGGTGATATAATGACGATAATATTGATTAGTATAATTATAATGAAAATAACAATGAAATATAAAAACACTGATGATGATGATTATATTGATAGTATTAATAATGATGATGATGATGATCATAACAATTATGATAATAATCATAATGATAATGATGATTTCATTATTTGTATTATTATTATTATTATTATACACAAACCACATCGACTACAATAATGATGAAGATGATAATACAAATACTGATGATTATTAATGATAATCAATAATCTTGATAATCATGAGAAAAAAACACCTTATAAACAATTGTCATGAGTAGTAGTTTTGATAATATTCCTAGTGTTATCGTTCTCATTGAGCAATACGTGTAATGTTTGACCATAGTTATAGTGCTAATGATTAGTGAAGGAGCAGAAATAGAAGTAGTTAAATGTATCATAGCAGTAAGTATTCAACTATTTTGACATTTTAAAAAGATGGTGAGACTGTTAAGCCAGATATAAAACATTGAGTAAATGGACTAGATAAAGGTTTCGAGAAAACACAATCAAACAAAAACAAAACAAAAATAGCAAGGCGCAAGAGGTATACTGATATCATCTGAAAATTAGATGGAGCTACAGAATTTGGAGTGAATTTTCCTCTCGAAAAGATAAAGGGATCTATCTATTTCAGTTGACAAAGTCGTGACTAGCACAGATGTGTAGGCGATAGTAGGGAGGCCCCCTAGCAAGCAAGCAAGCTAGCTAAGAAAGATGTCTATGCCTTCAATCTGAGGTACACGAGTTGATCACCACTTCGCAATGTCATTCAGCGTAAACCTTTCTTAGAGGATGGAACAAGAAGGGGAAAAGAGTGGAGAGAGAAGAGAGAAGGAGTCGGAAAGGGGACAAGATAAAGTGAATTGTGAGCGAGGTATAAGGGCGATAATCTCGAAGTATACAACAGCAGAAAAAATCTCGCCGAGTAAACACTTGAAGTGATCGGCACTGGAAGCACCGTAGCACAGTTCATATTTCAAGATATATGCGCATTCATAAACGGTCTTCGCGGCCGGCCGAGGGGTTCCCGTATGTAGGCTCTTTGCTCGCTGGCTGGCTGATCATGCAGCGGGCGATTCGCTTCGTTCGTGCAAGTCGGTCGAATTATACAGACATCGTCGTAAATATCTTTGTTTTGCCCAACCATCTTGACTTAGCTGTCGATATCCCATTCTCATTAGCTGACAAAAACCGCTGATATGGCTTGGGAAAGAGTATTAGCAATTTCAAGACATACAATACAGCATCGAGAAGGCAGAAAATCTGTTATACTATAGAATTGCTTATACAAAGCGATTAAATTGCATCTTAGTTTAAGGGGGTTGCTCAGTAAATGTTACCTAACTTTCATTAAATCACACTTTTAGTTGAATCACACAGAAAGAAAGGGGAAATACATTATACTGACTTACAGTACTCATGGAGTATTATTACAACTAAATTTGTATTTCTGATTCAAATTCATTTTCATATTAGCTTTTAGTAGAGGTATTTTTGGGGTGTTAATGACACGATTTACTTTTTTTAGGAAGATGGGGGCGGGGTGTAATACACAGATACGTTTATTTTTATTTTCATTACTGATGATTTAAAGGGATTATGATGTCAATACGAAAAATGACATTGAAACAAAGACTAGACAATAGGGGGAACAGAACTAGAAGGAGGAGTGAGAGAAGAAGACGAGGGGAGTGAGAGAGAGAGAGAGAGAGAGAGAGAGAGAGAGAGAGAGAGAGAGAGAGGTTGCTAGAAAAGGGGATGCTCCCTGTCCCCATCCTCTAGATCAAAGTGATAGGTATGAACCAAAGAATCCCCCGAAATGATGACCCAATCATCACCTGTTGGGGGTAACAAGACACGACCCTTTCTCCGCCCTCAATCATGTCTATACCCATTGATTAATGACATGATAAGGGGTGTATGGGATACATGTAAGATGGAAATGGAGGTGTGAAGAAGGAGGAAACAGGTGATGAGGAAAAGTGATGCGATCTTAGTGGTATCCAACAATGATGTGACTGTCTTCTCCTCCAAAGAGACCAAAGAGAGGAGAAGGATGATGAGGATAGGGCGATAGAGATTCGTGTACTGGTTCAGGGAAGATGGAAATGGAAGGTGTGAAGGAGGAAGAAACAGGTGATGAGAAAAAGTGATGCAATCTTAATGGTATCCGACAAATTTGTTCTATCATCCTCTCGATCCTCCAAAAGAGAATAAAGGATGAGGAAAAGGATGAGGGTACGATGATAAATATTCGTTTGGGGTTCATGGAAGTTGTAAATGAAATGTGTGAACGAGGGTGAAACAGGTGATAAGTACACGTGATGGGAACTTAGTGGTATACACCAATAATGTTACAGCATCTCTCCCTAAAAGAAGAAAGGATGAGGAAAATGATGGGGGTAGGGTGATAATGATGAGTGATGCGAGCATGGTGGTATTCGAAATGTTGCAAGTTATACAAAATATTGTTCTCTTCGCCAAATAAGATTAAAGGAGGAGGAAACAGATGATGAGGTTGGTTATATAGAGATTAGTGATGCTATCCTGGTTGTACCAAACTATGGCGTGACCATCTTCTCCTTGAAATAAGTACAGATGAGGAAAAGATGATGAGGGTAGGGGGTAAAGGTTTATGTGGGGGTTCATGGAAGGTGTAAATGGAAGGTGTGAAGAAGGAGGAAATGGATGATGAAGACAAAAATGATAAAGATAAGTGATGCGATCTTGGTAGTATTCAACAATGGCGTTACGATCCGCTCCTCCATAAATTGTAAAGGAGGAAAACGAATGATGATGGTAAAGTTCCGTGATGCGATCCAAGTCCATTGATATCAAACTATGATGGTAATATCCTCTTCTTAACAAAAAAGGGTAAAGTATAAGGAAAAGGATGATGAGGGTAGGGTGATAATGAGAAGTGATGCGATCATGTTAGTATCAAAATATGCTTTTCCCAAGTAAGATTAAAGGCGAGGGAAGGGAGGAAAGGGATGATAAGGATAGGGTAAGAAATGACGCGGTAACGAATGTTGATGTCACCATACCCCCAAGCGACGCCTTCTGAGATAGAGCCTACGTTACCAAATGGGAAGAGATGATAACTTGCATCTATATTTTGTTTTCAGACGATTAGGGATACTCAAATATCCTAGTCTTTCACTAATTTGGTAAGCATGGCAAGAGCTAATATTTTACGCCACAGATCAAACTCATACGTAGACTCTGGGAGTGTCGCTAAAGCTTTTTGATCAGGAGAGTGGGTGGGGGGGGGGGAATGATAACTTCATATCAGAAAACTATCAGGATAATAGAAAGTGATACATAAATAAATAATGCGGTGTTAGAGGTAACAAGAAATAAAGAAGGAGATGAGCAAAACATAAGATAAAGACGGGATGATGCGTAAGATACATACTAAGCAGGGAGATGGGTCCCTGGACTGGAATTGGAAGATGAAAGCAGATGAGAAGGAGAAGAAAATAATGATGATATGACAGACTATAAAAAAAGAAAGAGAAGGGCTGAAATGAGAGAAAGGTGATTCGATGACCCGGCTATCATTTTCCACTCCAGGACGCCTGTCCGCTATACATGCCACTGATCAAATTTGATATGACCACGCTTGATTAGGCAAGGGATAGACAATTTCGATGTTACCATCCTTTTGCCTTCCACCTGTCTTGTTTTCTGAATTTCTATATTTTCTTTCTTTTTCTTTCTGTCTTTTAATCGAACCTCATCAAAATGCACCTCGATCGTTAATCCCGCCTTTTCCCCCCTTCTCATCACTCTCTTTAGGTGCGCTCGGCTGCGCACGCGGGATATGAGATGGATGGGGGAAGAAGAAGAATGTATTTCTGCGTGCATCCTCTTACCCGGTGGTTACGATGATGATTAATATACCTTACTCACGTGGTTAGGGTTTTTTCATCTTTAAAGGTGGATTTTCAGTTTTGGTGATGATGGGAAATAAATTGTCACAGAATCACATTGGAACTTGCTCTGAATGTTCAATCATGCCAATACTATACAACTATGCGAACCAATTTTAAAAAGAAATTCGGTGGTAGTTACGTAATTTGTGATCGTCCCGATTCATGTACTGAACACACGGGGATTCTATATTATGTGCCAATGTTTTTTAATGAACGTCATTTCTGCGAGTTATCTTTAGTTTTTATTCTATTTTGCAAGGCAAACAATAAATTTATTTGAACAATAAACAATTCAGAATCAATTTAAGTCCGCTTCTCTCGGTATACAATTCCATTACCATAGATAAATATTCACTTAAATATAAAATTAGTAAAATGTTCACATAGTTTATCAATTGTAACGTTTGATGGTAAATGTTGCTTGTTCGGCTTTAATTACATCTTGAACATCCATTTTTTTTTCTTTCCATGTTGAAATATTCTTCCAACCACTTCCATCTGAAAAGCGTGAATATTTCTACGAAAATAGATTCCTAAGTTCGTATAAGATCGCGCTAAGCCCCATCGCGCTCACAGATCTAGAGGAGATATGAAATTCGAATCCCTCTCGGCTTGCAGCTCAGAGGAAAGTCATCGCTTTCGGGATCGAATATAAGATGATAAAGTCAACTGGACCGTAATGATTTAACACGGGCTTAATGGTGTTACTTTAGTCATTCATGTGTCATTGGATGCAGTGGTTGTAGTGATGATCGTGATGTTGGTAGTGGTAATGGTGGTAGCGATAATAGTGATAGTGGAAGTGGTGATGGTGAAGATGGTGGTGGTGGTGGTGACATTGGTGGTGGTAGTGATGGTAATAGTGGTGATGATGATGATAGTGATGTTGGTGGAAGTGGTGTTGTAGTTGTTGTTGGTGGGGGTGGTGATGATGGTAGTGATGGCGGTGGTGTTGTTGATGGTGATGATGATGGTGGTGGTGGTGGTGGCCTTGTTGTTGGTGGTGATGATGATGGTGGTGGTGGTGGTGGTGGCGGTGTTGTTGGTGGTGATGATGATGGTGGTGGTGGTGATGACAGTGAGATGATGGAGATAATAGTGATTGTTTTGTAGATAGTGATGATTTTGTTGATAGTGATGATTTTTTTTTCATAGTGATAATGATGATGATGATGATGATGATGATGATGGTGATGATTATATTAGTGGTGGTAGTGATGATGATGTTGATGGTAATGGTGATGATGTTGGTGGTGTTGGTGGGGATGATGGTGATGATGATTATGATGGTGATGTTGGCGTTGGTGGTGTTGATGATGGTGGTGATGTTGTTGTTGGTGGTGGTGATGATGGTGGTGGTGGTGGCGGTGGTGGTGGTGACGGTGGTGATGATGGTGATGTTGGTGATGTTGAGATGATGATGGTGATGATCGCAATGATGATGTTGTATATGGTCAGATGGTGGTGATGAAGAATGTGATGTTGGTTATAAGAATCGTGAAGTGGTAATGGTGTTGGTGTTGGTGGCAGGTGGTTGTTTCCGATTAGAAGCCCCCTCCCTAAAAAAAAACAACACACATGAAAGTGGTATCTTTAAAAAAAATTCAAATAAGTAAATATATAGAGAATAATGTATCGATTAATAGCAGAGATATTGAAGAATATTACCATTGATAATTCTGTCAATTAAAAAAATACGTTTTCATTGTTGTGACCCTCACATTGTTGCATTTTGTTTGAGCGGCTAATTATTCGTTTTAAGTTTTTAGTTTGACTATACATCATCCCAAGCATGAAATGGACAATAATATCATAATGAACTCTATCCTTTCATCAGAGAAAGAAAAACTAGCTTGAAATGATGATAAAGGTTTCTTAATTTTTAAATTAAAATACTCGTTAGGCGCGAAATGATGACCCGGCTTAAGTTATTTATCACTTAACAATGACAGGCTGCGCATCAACAGCGGTTCCGCCAACTTTTTTGTTTTGTTATTTAGGAGCTCTTTTGATTAATTCATCCTCATCAATCTTAATCAATGATGTAGCCTATTGTATTTCTAATCATGAGATTTAAAAGGCCCGGCTTGGCTGCTTCAAATCCATCAATACCAACCATTTACTCATCAGTTTTCAAAAATCCATTTATAATATCCAGCATGGATGCTCGTTATTCATAAGCTCATCCTGCGCGCATCGGCACTTAACAAGTTACACGAACGCATCGCCGTCACTTAACTGCGATCTCCAAATATATTGATAATTTTTTAGCCGAAGAGCCCAATTATTTTTGATAATAGCATTCTCTTATGAGGTCTATACCATACAGACCCTGCCAGTCGGCAACGCGACCGCTATTAATGCTACTTGTCAACGTCTCCCCGAGCCAGATGAAAAATATGGCCAACAGTATTTATGACTGAGAAAGACAAAAAGAGAGAGAACTTTCAAACTATACGATATATGGATTTTTTTCTTCTTCACTCCAGCTTTTAGTTCAAATTCGGAGCATTTTACGGAGATTCCGTTAATTGACCCCCGGGCTTTAGGGGCGAGCACAAGCCACCGATTGTGCCCAAGTCCTGCGCGCTACTCTTCTGTATATATATTTTTTACGACGGTAACAATTAAATCAGAGAGGTAGAGTGCAATTGGAAGGGAATATCTGGATATTTTTGTGATTCATGGAAGCCATTATCTCGGTTGCTTCATTGTCGCCTGTTCATATGCATCATAATTGCGCCGATTTTTGAGTGATGGTGAGGATAAATGAGCAGGATAGGCGGCATGGCTGCATGGCCGTGGGAGAGAAAAAAAAACTTTTTGCCAATTTAGGAACCAAAGAGAAGAGTGAGAGAGAAAGAGAGAGAGAGAGAATAATGGGTTTGATTACTGACCTTAATGTCGAGGTTTAATTCTGGTAAAGGTGAACATAATGTGTGAGCTTTCTTCTTTTTACGTCAGTTTGGAAGAATACACTGCTGCAGTGAATTGCTTCTTCAAATTCCCCATATTCAAATAATTTGTGAGCTTTCTAAATTGTTTTAATTTCAGTTAGGATGAATTATATGCCCTGAAAGGCCGAATTGCTCTTCAATTGCCCCTATATTTAAAATATGACGAGAAACAGGTAAAATGTTAGGGCCCAACAATCATGTTCTACAAGTTATAGTCCCTTATACCCATTTGTGTGTGCGTGTAACTTTCAGCAAGATCGAATCAATTCCTTATCCTTTTGACGATTCCAAAACCTCACATGAGGACTATACATCAATTTCTGTGTACTAGATAATCAAACTTTCCTGTTCAGAGCCACAAGGTCGTTAACTCTATGTTAAAGTATACGAGTTAACGCCCTTCTTTTTAATAATAATAATAATACGAACAAATTTATATAGCGCTTGTGACGTAAAAGTGTCAAAGCGCTGTACACAAATCAAGATTACTTCAAGAAAAATCAATATTATTCATGGAATTAACATTACTTAAATTACCAGGAAAATCAAACATTACTAACATTACTAAAGAAATTAACATAACATCTAAATTCCTGGGAAAGTTAACATATTATATTAATAATAGCAAACATTTAACAAAAGACATAATGTAGGCATTGTAATACAAATTCACACTTATTTTATAGTTATTGGGGTTGATTTTGGAATAGATGAGTTTTTGGATTCTTTGTTTACATTGTTTTATTCAACTGTACGTTATTGTAGAACATTAAGCTTGCTTCACTACGTAACATGTTGCTTAAATAAACGGATGTACAGTTAAAAATTAATTTATTCATACCATTACCAAGTCTTGTCATTTTTTAAGTACGTGAAAATTGATTTGTCCCGATTTATGTTTCTTGAGACTGTGACGTATTAAAGCTTACATCTATCAGTATTCAACAAAGGCCCTAAATACGACCAGTCCACCTTTCATTCTTGAGTTACGAAAAACACACAAAAACACAGAATTTACAAGGAATGTGAATAATTTAGTTGTAAACTGTATATGTACATCCGGGTACGTCAGTTTACTTCTATGAGGAGGATGATGATGATGATGATGAAAATCTTCGGCAAAACAGTGCGGAAGATTTGCCTTTGAACTTCTCTGTGCATAATCTGCTAATATACGTTATACACATGAATACGCTAATAATAATAGTAAAATGAATATTAAAAAAAGGGGATAAAAAGTGATGAGGGGTGCGCAATTTTAATGTATTTTTATGTAAATTTAAACAAAGACATAATGAAGCTTTCTGTACATTCTTGCGCGTGCTTACTCTAATGAGTGCAAGGCAACAAGCTTTAGTACGCCAAATGTTGTTTTTTTATTTTGTTGTTGTTCTTTCTTTAATTTCTTGGTATTTTTGTTATCTTGTATTAACATGATTGTAATAGAAATATTTTCAGCCAAATTACGAAATCAACTACCTTCATTTGATATAATTTTATCAGCTGTAAAACGTTATTATGAAATGGAAAAATATATATACCAAACAAATCTCAGAGAGAATAAATTGAAAAAGAAATGGTTTCACTTAAAAAAATATTTTGAGAGAGTTCGAAATGTGCCAACACAAATGATCATGTATTTTATGTTTGGTATTTTTTAAAAATATATTTAAAATACTAATTTTGTCATAAATGTTTGTTTTTATCTGCCACAAAGTTTTCGGTCGTGATGATTATTATCTGTGTTAAGCCGATATGTATGGACATTTTTTTCTTTAATTATTTGTATATAATGTATGGATATACTGTATATGATGGATTTGTTTTGAAAATAAAGAACCCTGTGGAAGGGGGGGGAATGATTGTAATAGTGTTAGCGTGGACGAGACTGTCTGCAATATTTTCCGTCACGTTGTACATTTTATACACTCAAGGCAAACTTTGTGACCCTACATACTATACTACCCCATTCCCTACGAAGGGCGAGAGAGGTGAGTGAAAATAATAAGTGAGAAAACTTTGGTTGCGTGAGAAAATGGAGAGATAATTCAAAGTGTGCTGGAGTGTAAGGCAATCAATGGAAATATCCGAAAAAGTGAGGAGAGAATAAAACAAAAAAGAAAACCACCCAATTGCACTTTTGGTATGCCTCGCGCTCGATAGGTTCTTAATACAGCGCGTCTTTCGCCCGACGGCAAGAAAAGTATGTGAAGGAAAAGAAAAACAGTTTAGACAAAATTTTTGACAATAATCGTTGGAAAGGATTCTGTTTCAAAATGTCATGGAGTGTTTATAGATGAGGAGGATAGACGTGCGGATGAAGACAAAAATTGTGCCAGAGGGGAAAAGAAACGAAGGGAGAAGAATTTCTTCAGGCGTATTCAAGTGTCTCTTCCCCTATGCCATCTCTATTTTTTTCTCCCTGGTCACCCTTTTATTTCTCTCTCCCCCCTCTCTCTCTCTTTCTCTCTCTCTCTCTCTCTTTATATTTACATCTTTCTCTCATTATCTCTCTCTCCCTTTCTATCTCATTCTCCCCATTCTGATCGTTCAAACTACCTCTTGAGCAAAGTTCATCATATCACCCCTCGCCCCATCTCCACCCCTCTCTCTTTCTCTCTCTCTCTCTCTCTCTCTCTCTCTCTCCTCTCCCTCAATGCATTTTCTCTCCTATTCATTCCCATTATTCTAATATCCCTTTAATTTTCTTTGTTACACTCTCTTCCCCTCTCTCTTTATTCTTCTTCCTCCTCTTCTCTCTCGACCACCCCACCCCCCTTTCTATCACTCATCTCTCTCACCGTCTTGCACCCATCATCTCTCCACACATTTTGATGCAAAACAAGAAATATGCAAATGATCTACAATCACGTGTGGCTGAGCAAATTTATATGATTCTACTTGATTAGCCCCAGGATAGACATACCTTCATGATACCGTCATCCTTACTCATCTATTTCCTGATTTTCTCCTCATTTCTCCCTTCTTTTTTTCTGTTTACTCCCAAACGAAACGTAACTAATTGCGTGTCATTTCTACATCTTCTCACGATGATGGACGCGAAAAGTCCGGCGTGTACAAACTTCCCATCATGCCTAATACAGCGTGAATGCATGAATTTAACTGTTATGTTTTCTTTCCATATGATTTGAAGCATCTCGATTCTATAACAGTCATGCCATCCCTCTCTTTCAAATCTGGCGTGAATGCATAAATTTTCGTTTTTTTTTTTCCCGCTTCTTTTGTATATGATCGGAAGCGTTTCATGTCTTACAGACAACCCTGGGTCTAATACGGCGTGAAAGTGATGAATGCATGTAAATTTATTGTATTTTATTCTTTTCTTTTTCATTTTATCTATTTTCGAATCATCTTTTGTCCCAGTGGCGTAGTATGCGCCCATTTATTTAGGGGTCTTTGATATAATGGGAGGGGGCACTTATCTCTCAGGAGATGGATGAAATGCGAATCAACAAGGCCATAGATAAGCATGACTCGGGGGAAGGGGGGGGGGGTCATCTTCTTTTTCATTTTCTCCTCCCTGTCTTTCGGTATATATACCACTCTTTTTTCCACCATGAAAGAGAGAGAGAGAGAGAGAGAGGGGGGTTCCACCGTGCCTCTCGTTTCGTCACCATTGTATCATCTTACAGTCATATAAGATCTCTATGTTTTTACCTTATTAGCAAATCAAATTTGAGTTATAGTATCGTCGGATCTATATAAGTTGGTTTACACGGTGACTGGCCCTTGCGATTATGCGTCGTAAACTCCGAGAGAGAAAAAAAGAGTTTCATCACAAATATGGTTAAAATCATCTGGAGGAGAAAAATTAAACCTCTATTAGCATAAATCTATCTTCCGTGTCTTCAGATTAATACATGAATGCGCAGCTCACATCAACATGTTTTTTAAATCATTTCCAGGTGACTGTCAAACCTGCGGTAGGGAAACATTACAAATTTACGGGCAAATTTATCGGAAAATCATGGATGCGCAAAAATGTAATTTCGTTTCAACGGTTTAATTATGCATAATAACGAACCGCAATGAAAGAATGAAAAATGCGGTTATATCATTCCTCTCTCTCTCTCTCTCTCTGCCCTTCATTTTTTCTCTCTTTGTCTGTGTCTCTTTCTATCTGTCTATCTCCCTCTCTGAATCTCTTTCTCTCGTTATCTCTCTCTCTATATCTCTCTCAAGTATTTCCATGTTATAGCACGTGTTTATTAGACAAATAGATGGCTACATGTGATGGAATTGGAAGAAGAAGAAGAAGTGCATGTGAACTTTTTTTTCTATCTGCTAAGACGCAGCATTAATTGGCGCTTGGCTAATTCTTTCCAATACGCCGGGGGCGCGATTAGCCCCTTCAGTCAAGCGGCCATTTTGTTGCATGTAATCGGCAAGTATGTCGCGATACTGCTTCACGTCATTTCATCATGGCCAAGTCTTCCTTACAATGTTTCACAATGTCTTCCCGCCCCAGCGCCTCGCCTCCGACACCTTTTAAAAATACGGTTATAATTAACGTTGCCTTGAAAGTGACGTCGGGGAAACTGGATTTAATTTAGCCCTAAAATAAAACCGGTGTTTGTTTAAAAGTCGGGTTTAGGGCCTTTTTACACATTTTCGATTTTTGTTTTCGCGCTCGAAACAATCGTTTACGTACTTTAACTCTGTCCTTTATAAAAGGGTAGATTTGGATGCGACCTCCTTGTGAGAAATAAGCCATGATTTAAAGATAGCAATGGAGTGAGGGGGCATGTGGAGATGGAGGTGGAGAGCGAGGGAGAGAGAGAAAGAGAGAGAGAAAGAGAGAGAGAAAGAGAAAGAGAGAGAGAGAGAGGGGTGGAGAGGGGACACACAGACACACATACACACATACACAGAAAGAACAGAGTATAACAACTAAATAAAAGTTGACACAAGTTCATACAAAGATCGAGTATGCAAATGATAACAGGGAAACGAAGCTGAAAATTAGGAATAAGTTAAGTCAATACAAAAATTAAAGTACATTTCCAGTTGATCTGATCAGAAAATTTCGAATGGTTGGAGAGAAGGAAATTAATAACATACAAAACGACGAAAAGAGATAAGACAGGTGAGTGAATTGCATTACGTGTACGATGTAAAGGAGTCTTGTGATTGGCTGAAAGTTTTGGTTGCTAGGCATCGTAAGGTATCGATTTCATCGAACTGATTATCGATAGCAGATATACCAGATAGCAGATATTATACTATTACAAAACAAAAGTTTCTTTGGGTGCTTTGCTCATCCAAATCCTTGGAGTTGGAGGCGCTACTTTATTCGGTAGAATAAGTAACTGTCACATTCATATTTAGGCTTGTATATGGGAAGCACTTTTAGACAGTTCGACTAAAGAAAATTGATATGAATGTGTCAGCATAAGCGAATTAAAGCCATAATGAACATAAAACTAGATTACACCCTATATTATTTCGGACACTTAATTGTATTTGTTTGAGTATTAATTCTAAATCATGCGATGTATTCACATACTATTGTTACTTTTCACTTGGTTAAAAGCAAGTAGTCATAGTGCTAATATTCACAGGGCTAAGAGAGACATCATGATAAACGGAAAAGAGAGAGAAAGAGAGAGAGAGAGAGAGAGAGAGAAAGATTGGAATAGCCAACAAAGAAAATATGGTAAGAGAAGAGGGTAAATAAGCGAGAGAGAGAGAGAGAGAGAGGGGAGGGGGAAATTTTGTCTTACAACTACCGATGTCAAGTTTATTGACACACCTAATTCATCACAAGAATGTTTTAATTATGCCGTGCATGATTGAGCGAGAGTGTGCGAGCGAGCAAACGCACTACGCGGTCCAATATCCATACTCTCAGAACATCCATAAATACATAGCCGGCATTCGGCGTACTGTTTGCCCAAAATGTATATCCATACAGGACAATCCCCAAATTCTGTTTATTCAAATATGATGGAAGAGAATTATGGCTTTCTTCTTAATCAGCTCTGGTCGAGCGGGCCCGCTTTCTCCCAACAAGTATGACGGATGGCTGTATTCACGATGACAGTCTCAAAAACTAGATTTAATTCGCCCTCGCAAAATGGAAGCACGCACTAACCACACGTGTGCGTCACGCGCACGTCCGAAATAATTAGCACGGAGCGCAGGTCGAGAGGCATTGGTGGCAGTACGTCGTAACTGTCATTTTAAGGAGGAACGGGATATAGGAATGTGAGGATGTGAGAAACATTGTCATTATGGATGTAATTTTACTATATCTTTGACATTTCAAAACTTAGAGACATTCAAAAACCGAAAACGCAAATATGGAACATGATGTGAAAAATCTATGTTACTGACAATCTGAAACGTAGAGGTAAATTTAGAAGGTGAAAAATAGTCCTGGATGTAGCAAATGATGCTGGAAATGTGAGCTAAATTGACATGCAATATGTAAAAAGGGTTGCTCCTGGCATTTCACGAAGAGATATCTAGCGCAAGTCAATGGGAATATCCTGAATGATTGTGATCAAGATTGCTATGGTGACACAACAATCTCACATGATATCACAATAGAAACATCCATCCCGTTTTCCTCTTGACAATAATGATACCGATGATGCTGTGGATGATGAGGATTTTGATGATAATGATTATGATGATGATGATGATGATGATGATGATGTCATGATGATTATGGTGGTGATGAAGGCTGTAGCGTAGTTGTTGATGATGATAATGATAGTTATGCTAAGGTTGATGGTGATGATAATGATGATGATTATGAAGTTGCTGCTAATGATGCTGATGGTTACGAGGATGACGATGTGGAGGAGGATGACGACGACGATGATGATGATTATGATAATGCTGAATATGATTGTGATGAGGATGATGGTGTTGATGATGATGATGATGATGAAGATGAGGATGATGAGGATGAGGATGATAATGCTGAAGTTGATGATGATGAGGATGATGATGTTGATGATGATGATGATGACGTTGATGATGATGGCGAAGATGATGATGTTGTTGATGATGATGATGATGATGATGATGATGATGATGTTGGTATCAAACACTGAACTCCCCTCGGATGATGGATAGTCGCTTTAGACGAGGCGATGCGAGCATGCCATGAAACCCGAAACAAACTGGCTCTGCATTAATATCCCCGCCTAGATGATGCATGGGCGCATCGTTAATGTCTTCAGCCCCATACATCATCATCCGTGTCCTTCTCCTAAACCCCCTTCTTCTCATCTCTCGCTCCCCTCCTCCTTGGCTTCTCTCTCCTTTTTATGGCTTCATATTATACAAATAACAACCTGTCATTGCATCGCACAAATAAAGACATAAGAAGATACATCTCTGTTTTGTTTATGCGTTACTTATTGGGTAAATGCATGATGAGTCGTGTTTCACATCTTACCCTATACTTTGATGATGACGTGGGAATATACACTCTCCTCAGCCAACCGATTCTGAGGAAAATGGTAAATGGCAGTCATTTATTTTCATAAGCGATATTCCTCTTTATCCAGTGCTCCAGCTAAAATATATAAGGAAAATGTAGTTCAAAATGCCTTCTAAAATAGTTCCAAGTGAAGATGTTTATCTCTTTGGAATATTTCAAGAGTTAATTTTATTTCAAATTTATAATGATAATTTAGCCCCAAAATTCTTATAATGATCTCTATATCTTGAAAAAACTTTTAAGAGTTAATTGATAGGCAATGTGTAATGAATCGTGTGAAGATATCTGCACTGTGAGATTTTCTATTCTATTTTTTATACGATGTTCTTAACTTAGATGTTGAAAAAATCACTCTACAATATATCAAGATTGTGAACTGGGACAATCTCCTGGATATTACTCAGCTTTTGAGATGATTTCTAAGTTTATTCGTTTAAATTACAATATTTTATTCAAAAATCAACATTTTATTCTCACTTTATTTCAAAATTACAAATTCATAAATTCTTTTCAGAATTTTTTTTCTTCTTCAGGGATGCACAGTTTCTTCTTTCATTCTAAGATGAATTAAATAACCTCTGAACTAGTTTCACTACTATGTAAAAGGGCAAACAGTATATGTAAACCACAGTGTTTGAGAATATGATGAGGACTATGGCCGGAGGGGGCTCTTAAAGATGTAAGCAACATTGTAAAAGACGTTGATCGTTATGAACACCACTAAAAGTAATCAACAGATTTTCACAAACATCTCTGTCATGCTTTCAATTTTGTCCTCACTTTCCTCAACGTTTCCAATATTGTTCAATTCAAGTATGAATGTGTAATTCAGACAGTCTGCAACATGCCCAAAATGCTTTTTGATCAATTTCAGATGATGAAAGACTTCAAGATGCCGTTGTAATTTTGTTTGAACACATTAATCAACCTGACGTGTATAATATCCTGTGAATTATATTGAGAATTGTCTCAGTACATGTAGATACACTGTAAGATACATCAATGTAGAATTGTTTGTAAGTTGTGCAGAAAGGCCGATGTGGGTGCACTTTATTAAATATTTGGTAAAATTATTCAGAACTTAGGATAATTGTGCCCCACCAACATTTAAAACTTTTGATCCCACTTTATGCCCAGCTCTACATTTATGGTTTATCCATTTCATAGGCCTCTTTTTTTTCTTATATTTCGGCTATAATCGGGCAAAATGTTACTTCAGTTGGGCATATTATCCAAATTTGGTCGGACACATAATTACCACCGTAACGGACATTTTACCCAGTATTTTTAATGATTATTTCATAGTGTATGAAGGGGCTGGGAGGGAAAGGAAAAACATTTTATTCAATGTGTTATGTAACATTATTACGTTATTTTTCCTCTCTAAATGCCAGAGGAAAACACGTATAACTTGTGATCGGTATCTAACACTCGATATCTGAAGCAAAGCACCTCCAGGCGAGTTTTTTTTTTTTTTGGCAACAAGAAAGTTGGAGTAAGTGTGGGCTAAAAACAAAGAATTATCGTTTCTAGATGTCATGATTAAAGAAGAAGAGAAAGAGATGAGTGTGGAAATGGAATGATGGATGGTACCGGGTATTGCGGACGCGTGTGATCGATGCACAAATAAATAGAACTTCTTCCAAGAACAGAACCAGCAAAAATGATGGATTGTTTTGTAAATTGGAGGCAAAGAAATTGCGAGAGATACATGAAATAGGATCTTACATGGGAAAGAGATTGGTTTGGTTTGTCGTATTCTGTAACATGTCTTGATTCGGACAAATTTTTGGCGGTATTACCGAAGAGTCAAAGTTCAGAGAAAACATGGATTGCATGCTTTAATTTGTTTTATCAAAGGTGAAGCAATGCTTTCGTGTTGTCTCGAGTAATGCCACGCGTTCCATTATTTATTCATTTATTCTGACATAGCTGAATCAAGATGTAACACTTTGAATTAATTAATTTGGCAAGTAGAAGGACTTTAAAATAGGACATTGTAGGGTCATATCACACGCAGCCGTAGGCGAACATTTACAATCTACAACGTTTACAATCTATTCTTTTTCTTCCTTTTTTTGCAAATTTTATCGTACATTAAAAACATTTTACAAATAGCTGAAAAAAGGAAAATCATTAATACTGTATAGACGATTAAAGTACCTTGCAATATCAGCAGATAATGCGTTAATCCCATTCTGTACTGCGATTTTATGTGATTAAGGAGAAAAGAGATGGAGAAAGAGATGATCGTATATATAGATATCTATATGTAGAGAGAAAGAGAGAGAGAGAGAGAGAGAGAGAGAGAGAGAGAGAGAGTGAGAGAGAGAGAGAGAGAGAGAGTGAGAAAAAGGGTGAGGGGGTATGATGTGAGTGGAAAAGCGAAAAAGAGTGATGAGAAAAAAGAGAAGGAGAAGGCATAGACATATAGAACGAGATGTAACATGCCCGGGAGAAAGGGAGAGAGAGAGAGAGAGAGAGAGATAGAGAGAGAGAGAAGAAGAAGGAGGAGGAAATTAAGGTGAAGACGAAACAGAAACAATCATGACTTTTTCAGTGAATGCGGTAGACCAATGGCTGCCTATAAATAACATTCACTCGCTTCGAGTTAAAGTTCACCCCATCCTTAGTAGTACGTCCCTAGTAAAATAGGGCAAAAAGGGAGAAAAAACCCATGTTTTAACAAGGCATGCATTCGACGATATAGATTCCAAATATTGATCTAGCAATCGCGAACAGTCTCATAATGGAATGTTGACACACTACAATGAGAGACAGAGTCAATGGCCGAATTGAAAATCATAATCATATTTATTTCATCTTTTGTTTGTTTAGTTGTGTTGACACTGCTCCTCCACGCGAACGCGCTCAGGGCACACTACTCATTCATTGAATCGAGATCTTTATCTCGCATCTCCCTGTTTCTCTTTTCCCCCATTTCCCATCTCTCTCTCTCTCTCTCTCTCTCTCTCTCTATTTCTTTCTGTCCCTTTCTATATTTCTGTCTGTCTCTTTCTTTCTTTCTCTATCTGCCCCCCTTTTCTCTCACTCTCCTATCTTCCCCTCTCTCTCCCTCCCTCTCTCTCTCTCTCTTTCTCTTGTCCTTTTCCATTCTTTCTCTTTTGTCCTTTCATTCTCTCTGACTCTGTCCTTATCCAACCCCTCTCCGTATGTGTACGTCAATTTTTTTTGATAGTCTTCAATTACAATTAATATTTTCAAAATTGTAAAAGATCCGAATAGGACGTTTATAACTCCAAATTTATTTTACACATTAAAAATATATTATTCACCCTCTTTTCCCGCTAAATAATTTTTCAACAGAAGCATAAATTCTTTGTAATATCATTATTATCATTATTATTATTATTACAAAGGATTAACAGCCTTCGCATATAGAAACTTACACACAGGAGCTTAACCAGTAGAAATATATGGGAGAAGCCCTCCCCCCTTTATTATTATTATTATTATTATCAGAATAAGTAGTAGTATTTGTTTTTTTATTTGTTTATTTATTTGTTGCCATTATTACTTTTATTGTTTTAATCATTATAATCATCATTATTATTACTATCATTATTATTATTACCATTGATGTTAATATTATCATTAATATTATTATTATTATTATTATTATTATTTTTATTATTATTATTATTATTATCATTATCATTATTATTATTATTATTTAGTACTACTTTTTTAATTAATTAATTATTTACTTACTTTTGAACATATAATTTCATGGCAAAGCGAGCAAATCGCATGCTTGTACATGAACAAGTATCAATTTAATTCTTTGACTGCCGATGGAAAAAACCCACAACAACCGTTATATTTAGACATATTGGCATATGATTCATATTTCGGTTATTTGCTTCCCTTGTGAAAATGTGTGTCGAATTGGAGGCAAATAAAGGTCAAATTTTGGCAGACGAGTAATACTTTCTAATCGGTTTCAGTCACTGTCATCGAACGCAAGAAATGAAAGGTGACTCGATCATTGTCAATATTATATATCATTCACAGCTGTACAGGGCGGGGAGAGATGGAGAGCAAGAGATAGGGATAAGGGAGAGAAAAGGGAGAGAGGGGAGAGGGGAGAGAGGGAGAAAGGGAGAGAGAGAGAGAGAGAGAGAGAGAGAGAGAAGAGGGAAAGGAAAGGAGAAGCTTTACAGGCAAGAGAGAGAGAGAGAGAGAGAGAGAGAGAGAGAGGGGGGGGGGAGGGAGAGACAGACAGACCAGAAATGCAGAAAACCGACAGATAAAGATAACGCGGCAGAGTGAACAAGGCATTGAAATTAGAAGAACAAAAAAAGTGATTTAGAATTAGAGAAAAGGAGGGTGAGAAAGATAGGGAAGAGAAAGGGGAAAAGGATGAGAAATTATGAAAAAAATAAAAAAATATGAACGGCGAATTTAATTTGATTTTTTTTAATATAATATATGGGACAGAAAAGAACTACAATAAAATATAGAGACAGGGAGATTATTATTGGAAGAGAGAGAGAGAGAGAGAGAGAGAGAGGAGGGGGTGTGAGAAGAGGGAAAGAGAAACAAAAATAGAGAGGGGGAGACAGTAAGAGAGTAGAGATGTAATGGAATTGACATGATATTTGCAACTGTCTCTTGTGACCATATTTGCGTAGGATATCTCTCCGTGTTTGCACGATGAAATGATATTTGACTTCCTCACATGTAGCAAGTGCTTAAAATATTTTTGGATGGTACTTGTTTTCTTAGCTTGACACTGAGAGGAAAGCAGTGAAGAAAATCTAGTTAAAAACGTATTCTACATTATTATAGGCATGTTAGATAAAACAAGAAATAATAGAAATAAATAGTACATAAATGAGGCGAAGGATTTTAGATATGAGAGAAAGGAGGAGAGAGAGAGAGAGGAGAGAGAGAGAGAGAGAAAGATGTATATACATGTAGAGGAGAGAGTGGGGAAAGAAAAAGGAATAGAGCATCAAAGGATAATGATTGAAATGGGAAGACAGGGAACGACAGAGAAAGAGAGAGGCCAGAGATGGGGGAGAGATAGTGAGAGAGAGAGAGAGAGAGAGAGAGAGAGAGAAAAAGGGGTGGATAGTGAGAGCGCGCGCACCGGGAGTTTTTTTTTGGGGGGGGGAGGGGGGAGGGGGTACAGATACAAATAAGAAATAGAGGCTGATGAAAACTAATATGCCTATGTAGAGATTGTGAAAACAAGTAGTGCCTTTAAGAACCCGAGGAATATACAAGTCATTGAAATCTGCAAAGTCATAATGCTTTTAATGAAAATGAAAAAATGGGAACAAGAGAGTAATGACATTTTGTGGAAAACTCCTATCAAGGATTAGAGAGGATGAAAATAAGGATGAAAATATAAAATATTTGTGATCAATCACACGGAAATGGGCAACCGTGTTATTTCCCTTGTGTTATCCTATAGCAATTTCATAAATGTCCACTTTTCTCCAAAGGAAATATTTTATCATACATGTGCCCTAGAGATATTATCTCAAACATGTTTTACACACCCCATCTATGAAATACATATATTCATTCACAAAGAAAAAAAAACTTGAGGAATATTGTTTTATATTTCTTTGCACAAAAACCAAGTGAGAGTTAATAGCACGGGAAATCATAGAATTGCCAGTTTGAGTTTGATCGATTGCATCTTTAAAATTGATGAATGTAGGAGAAATATACAAACACAAAAACACAAGTAGTTGTAAGCAAAGATATCAATGATAATTCTGAGGAAGTCGCAATGACAATTTTGAAGAAAAAAGGGGTTTATGGCCTAAATGAGAGTGCAAATCAAATAGAAAAGAAGGGAAATGTTGCATTTAAAAAGAGAGGGAAAAAATATCGGCTAGACACTCTGACAGGCTTCAATCATCGCGCGTGATACCCTTCAAATCTGGGTAGGAAACGAGAAGGATTTGAGAAAGAATATATTCAATATCTTGGATTTGCTCTGCCCGAGTAGCGAAGGATGACATTTTAAACCATATTGATATAATTCCCAGTGTCCCGTGTCGCTACTGGATACAGGACTCGCGGTTACGGGTTACATCTTTCCATGAATATATTTCGGAAATATTTCAATATATATATCCGCTCAGAAAATATCGCATGACGATTTATAGTTTCATTGCTTTATAGGGGAGAATTCAAATTTATTTTAGTCGTATTATTTGGGGACATTGGATACAGGATAAGGGTGTGTTTTCAATTAGCACGTTAATCTCGGGCCGGTTATGTATATCATAAAGGAGAAATAGATTGTCCAAAGAATCGTGAATATTGAGAATTCATGAAAGTGTCCCATCGAAATGTATGCCGTTTTTTTCTTCATGTTTAAGGTAATGTTGCATATGCAGAACGTGAATCTTAAACCCCCAGATGGAGCGACCTGTATCTGCAAGACAAGGGAAAATATCTAAACTTATATTTATTAGTTCATCTCTGGTTTTATTTCTTTTCATGGTTATTTTCATGGAATAAAAATAGGTATAACAAGAATGATTGTTCTGTCCGCGTTGTATATAGAGACATTGAACATGATTGCATTCCTGTACTTTGTTAAGAATTGACCGAAAATGACCCCAGGTCATTATAAACAATTATATTTCTATACGAATACTCTTGGAAACAATGGATAAAAATTGCCTAACGCGAGGGCAGTTAAGAACTTGTGTCTTGCCAAAATCTGGACAAGGTTGTATATTCTGTATATTTTGTCGAATGATAGTATTCTTTTGCTCCAAAATCTTTTGGCAAATTATCATTGAGTACAGATTTTGCATAACCTGTCGTTTACAACACACAGGTTGTTATACCTGCCAGGATCAATATAGTTTCTGACAAGATAATACTGCAGCCAAGATCATGTTTGTGTTGCTATGTAGGGCAAGCGTCGTGCATACACTAGTGACAGGTGTTTCGTGATGGGGATTTCGTGATCGCACGACAATGATTTAAAATCCTTTTATCAATGATATGCTTCGCATGTATGGTAAGATGAGTATCTAAAATCTATTCCATAACCCATGGGACATGCATAACATTTTTACAAGGCTATAAACACGTGTTGCATACTCATTCTAAAAGCAAGGGCCTGCTTGGTTTTGGACTTGAACTTGCATGTGAAAGTACCAGCATTTCCCAGTAGCAACATTCACATATGTCTGAGGTTATCCGTAGGTCAAGATATTTTCTGTATGGGTATGAATGATGTATCGTATGACAGAGTTTTGCGTAATAACTTTATGATTCAACTTTATGATTCATATGGTTCACCCGCGGAAATTTATAGGCATATGATACGTAACAACAAGCGCTTGCACTGTGTCCATGTAATAATACAGTACCGGTGAGATATCGACCCAGCGTATTATATTACACACACAATATATGCATCGGTGAATGCAGATATGCATGTATACTTTTGTTACGTAACGCCGAATATACCTATTTGTTGAGTCTTATTGAAGATCAGATTATAGTTGGTCAAAAGAAATCATTAGACGAATTTCAATGTGCTTCTCCGGTCAATAAAAAACCTTAATTCTCGAGGACAAAAGGACTTGTTTCTAACTGAAGATACTGCTTCGCGGGAAAAAAAGAGGCATAACAAACAATAGATGTAGAAATAACACGCCATAATCAAAAGAAGACAATACAGGCCTATGTATGACTCGTTTGGTTGCTGGGCGAGAGAAGGGGGGTATGTTTGATAAGGTGAAACGGATGGGTAATTTCAGACGTGCATTTATAATGGTTATTGTTCGTTACAGGTAATATTGAAAGGGGTAAACTTAAAAGATGTTTCTATGTGTATAGCGATGACACCATCTTCAATTAAACTGGCTGAACATGCGGATTTATAATGTGTGGGCGTATGACCACCATATACACCTTCTAGATAAAAGCAAGTTTACGGACATAAGTTTATCAATACTGGTGACTAGTAAAATTAATTTCATTGTGACGTCATTCTTATTTGGTATGCATTTCGTTCGGAGTATGAGTTGAATTCTAAGTAACTCAGAAGCGATTTTAGAATAATAATGGGGGCAGGGGCTTTGGAGTTCTTGCATTCATTTTCTACATGCTCGTCGAAAACTGGGGATGGGGAGACTTGAACATTTTGGTAAAGGGGGCATTAGCCCCCCCCCCCGACCCCTAACCGCTCTTGTTAACATTGTAATTTAAGAGTATTCTAGGTCATCATGATTCCGATACTAATTACTACTGCACAGGTAAATAACTATGTCGAAGCGCGCGAGGACCGGTATACCCTGCTAACAAAAAGGGCGAGTGTGGAGGGGGTCAATCATAAATGTTGCAGCTTATTTCCCTTCCGGACATCAAAAAGTCAATTAGGTGGCCCCCCTCTTCCTATTTCCCCACCAACTCCTATCCTAACTCCTATCATATCAGTCATATGATATTATGTCTGTATAAAACACAAATAGTGAAACGTCATCACTCCTCGAAAAAAAACAATAGAAAAATGACGGGGAGGGGGCAAACATAAAACATAAACAATATGTACATCTATAATTTGTGTCCGAACCATGCTCTATTGGTATACATGTATGCCCTTGAAAATTGTTGTCACTTGAATAATATAAGTTAATCATAGAAGCGATTATAAGATATTTCCATGTAAAATGCGTTTGTAGCCTCACTGATTGCCAACAATGCATAATTGAATAGGTAATGACGGCGGCTGAACAATTAGTGGATTCCGCGTTTTACAGATGACGGGCTCTAATTCTCTTAAAAGATTAATCACTCGAGAGAAGCTATAAAGCATGCCTTTGTGTCATAAAATATTTTAATTAACAATAAAATGATTTGAGTTTTTATGCGAATTATGCGCTAAACCTACAATGACTGATTTAATGATATATTTACTTCATCTGTTCAATATTTAGTTTTTCAGTTTACATAATGTTAGGCCTCATTGGATTCAGATTTGATGAAAACATGTCATGTCAAAGTGATTTTATGCATCTTGATTTTTAATTTCTGCTTTGACTTTCAGCATGCCAAAACACAACTCTTTGTTATCTTGTACTTCCCTTAAAGGTACTATGTCCCATTTGCAGGCCAAAAAAATGAAAAGGTTAAATTTCAACGGCATTTGAAAGACAATACTAATTTAGAACTTCCCTAAAAAAAGGGGGACTTGAAAATGTCTTTAAGTGGGAAAATAACGACTATTAGTTGTCGAATCGACTTAGGAGCTATAGAGCCAGTAAGTAATAGTCTGATTTTTCAGACCATTGTACCGAATGGTCGTACGTTTTATGCTGCGCAAAGATTCAATCAGTTTAATTTTGGCCATTACAAGAAGTGGGTTATTGATGTAGACAAATGCTCATGTACCCTTTACAGCTCATTTTATGTATGTTATTACCAAAGATGAAAAAAACAGTCAGTCACTCAATAGTGTCTGACAGTGAAGTCTAGCAAGTAAACGGGTTTCCTTGCATAATTTGAATATAAGGACACTGCTAACGTTTAAATTTCACAGATAGGACATACATGACATATTCATAATTCCTGCAAAGTTCTACAGAATTTGATGTTGGCTGCAAAAGGGACATAGTATCTTTAAAACTGATGGCCGAATCTTCTTCCTGTCGGGACTACAAAACAGCATTTTCTTATCTCGAGAAGATAATAAAAATTGCAAATTGTGATTGATGGTTAAAGGTTAAACTCGCTTATCATTTATAAGCGCACTGTTACGTAACACATCAAAATTTTAATATGCCTGCATGTCGGTAGGTTTAATCAGGCGTATCTGCAGCGAAGGATCGCGATAGAAAATTGGATTGGTCAGAAATTGTTTCTCGACCGAGCGACGTCAGGCACAAAGCAACCATGACATACCATACGTTGTATCTGATTTTGGTCTGTAATTCGGACAGCAGGCGAAAATAATGGAAAACATTCCCGAAAAAATGAAGTGTCCGCAATGCGAGTGGTCACCAGAGCATGTTTGTCCCTGAAAATGACAGATAATGGCACTTGGGTGAGAGAACCCGCGCGAAAGGAGTTTTGTTAAACTTTTCGACACCTAATTAGTATATCGACCAATCAGAGAGGACCATTCATAGCGGAGCAACAAGCTCTATTGCATAAATCATAAATTGGTGTACATGCGCACACATGTAGGCGGATCTCCCAACACCGTGTGTGTACACACTCACCATTCACCGCATACACACACACCATTCCTGTATGTGTATGAATATGCGGAATACCCCACTATATGAGATTTTACGTTTAGTATGTGATTGAATGCACCTAAGTAATCGAGCGCATTTAGGATACGAGGATCCCCAGATCGGACTTTTTTCACCTCGAAAAGATCGCGGATTTTTGACAGAAAAACCTGGTTTCACCTTGGACGCCGCTTTTTCCCGTCCATGATGTCGCGGCGAAAGCAGGCGAAACCTCAGCACATCGGAAGCGAGAGGAACCCCTTAACTTCCATTGAGAACGGTAGGTAGACTAACTTTTATCTTCTATGTCAGGTAGTCCGTAGTAGCAGCCACTTGGTGGAAACGTGGTATCTGTTTTTATTCCTCACCGGAATTTCGAGGAAGATCCGTGCCGCATCCTCAGGCGGGGGAAATAGCTTGAGCCTGATCGCTCATCCCATCCCGCATCATTTCTTCGATTTTTCTATCCAGTCAGTTCGTCATTTCCATTGTTCATCTCGACTCGATTCTCTTTTATCTCACAAACTGTTAAGGACGTGATTATATTTCTGTTCAATTTTCAAAGACTGAATTTTAATTGTGATGGGAGTAAACGAATTGATGACTTCGACCATTTTCCCGTGGTCGTGACAGTTGGCTGTCGGATGAGATATCCACCCCGCTCACTCGGCATTAGCACTACAGGAAACTCCGCTTCCGAGCAGTAGCGTTCGCGTTTTACTCATATTTTCATTTTCTCTGATACGGACTACTGCTCCTTATACAAAAATATCTTTTTTAATTCCCCTAATCTTACCCCAAGTACTAGAAGAGAAGATAGAGAAGAAAGACAATACAGAGACCAAGAGAGAGAATCTAAAAACCTGACATCAAGTGATTAATAACAGTCAGTGAGAGAAAGGTGGAACTTGGAAGGCACGGTTAACACTAAACAGTTTGGCTTTTGACAGCTAGTTTCTTTTAGTTTTTGTTACCCACCCGCCAGAAGTATTTGTTGACGTTATGTTAGTTTCGTGTCAATTCTGCATCCGGAGGCCTGTGCTCCATAAGAGAATTCACCCAGCGCTAACATGTAAGGAAACCGCTCTAAGCTTTATATTTCCCCCCTGCATGACAAAAATTATGCCACAAATGAATTTTGCAGATGTTGGTTCAACTATTGTTTTGTCAGATTTTGCCAATATTTGCTGAGGAAGTTACTTTCTTTTTGCCCCGATCATTTGATTGTCATCTTTAGGAAGTGCACTCTCTTATGTGAAAATGAGTGGTTTCATAGTGATTTTGATTTAGAATAGTGACCTTTTGATCCCTGTATGAAATGTGATAGGTGATCTCGGATAAGTTTTATCTGCATTGTTCTTGAAAAATAACCAGAATGATACTACTATAGTTCTTAAAATATATGACAGTTATTCATGATCAACTGTTTTAGCTTGTATATAAAAAAAAATCTCTTGTATGTACATGATGCATCACCATGCTACAGTATGTGCTTAGGTAATATTACTACTAGTTTTAGAAGTGAATTTCATTCTATCATGTGATATCTCTTCTGTACATGATCATAAATCTGATCCGATGAAAAACAAGAGCGGGAAGATAAAAAAAAAAAAGAGAACGAAAAATGACTTGTAGGCAATTGATTTGTAAATTAAAAACAAGAGAGAAAAGAGAAAACCATAAAAGGACAAAAATGGGCTTGTAGGTCCGAGAGTGTATGATTTGGAAGTGCAGATTTTGAGTTGATTTCAATCAATTTCACACGGTAGTTTGGCTTCACCTGTTAAGATCCTATTGTCCAACTTATTTTGTTTTTTTGTAGAAGGGGGTTGACACATGGTTGAACACACGTATATTGAAAGTAAAAGTTCATGCAAGACTTGTTTTAGTTGTTTATTGTATGACAATAAAGAAACAATCCCTACATCTTGTACACAAATAAAGGAGAAGTGAGAATTCCTTGATATCACCTGTTTGATTGTTTTTAATAAATTTCAATATTATTATCCTTTATCTGGTGAAAACATGACACTTGTTTTTCTAGGCATGAAGTAAAAAACACATCAATACTTCATTCCCGCATGAAAGTGACATGTGCTGTTCCTTTGTCAGCTTCATTATTATTCCATTTCAAGATAAAAGTTATAGCCATTTGTAGATAAGTTATATTCCTTAAATAGATTTGGGCTTTGTTATGTCTTTGAACTCAAGGCAAGAAAGTAAACATGCCATAAATAATACATTTATAGGAATGTGTTTCAGATGTGGTATGAATGTGTGCTATGTTTTTCACGAGGAGCTAGAATTGTAACTTTAATGGCTTTAATTTGTGGTTTTGAACCGTGTGGTATTGTTACATTACCTGAATATACTAGAATGTTTCAAAGATGCTTTACATGGCATTGTTAAAAATATGTGGATTTACATGACTGGTACTTGGAAATATTCAATGTTGCATAGCCTAAATAACAACAGATGATTTACATGTAGGCTTCTTTGTAGTTTTATTTGTGTGTAAAGGGGGTGGGCCGACCTGGTTTTAGTATTGAAACATGTTTTATTCCTTCAAATTTTATTTGCTGTGGGAAGAGTTATCAAAATTATTTGAGGGTTGTCTTTAACATTACATGATTTAAATTGATTTGTGGAAGTAAGTCTTCAAAGTTGAGTAAATGTGTTTAAAAAAAAGATTTTCACAATATTCACATTTTCTTCTTCACAACATTTTTTGGGGTCAGGAAGTATTTTCAAATTCAAAATTGGAAAAGCTAAGCAATGAACATAACAAAATGAAGCTTTAAGGCAATCACAAATTGAGGATTGAAAAAAATTGTCCTTTCGAAATCTGAATTAATGTAAACTGCAAAATAAAATGCCAATTAATTGGAAATGTCTTATTTTGAGTAGGCTTGTTAGTTTAGTTGAGGACAATTCAGTGAAATTGAACATATTTGTGCCCATGAATAGATATGAACATTGACTTTACTGCAAAATTTAAGATCAAATTCATTACATAATCTAAAGATTCCATTTTTATTTAAGTATTATTCATGCTTTGAGTAGGAAGCAATTGAACTCCATGAATTAAAATGTTCATTTCAAAATTATACAGTTGAAATTATAATTGAAATCTGCAGTGCAGATGGATTATGAAATGGCATGGAGAAGTGAATTTGTGTCATTCAGCATGTCACATCTTTGCATGGAGCACTTGGTAAGATTGTGTGAGAAATATCATAATTGTTGTTGGATAATGTAACAATGGGAGGTACATGTAATATTGATATCGCCATTACATTTTTCAAAGTTTTATTACTACCTGTAATCTGTATAACAATTAACACGTATGCCCTGGAAAATTTGACCCAAGAAATATTCAATTAGACTAACTTAATATATGAATTTTTAGGAGTTAGCTAATTTGCGATATAAATATGAGAATTTATGGGAATTTTGATGACAGTGCCAGAAAAAATGTATGACATTATGATATCAAGGGTGAATTTTAGTGTATCTCTTTCTATTAGAGTCATCTATTGAGCCTCAAAAGAATGTGAATAATTAATCGTTTGCATTCATATTTCAGCTGCACCTATCTTTATGTACTCTCCCATAAAAAAACCTAAATTGAAAAAAGAAATTGATGATATATTGTGCTTCTCAAGGATAGGCATTCCATTTTGACTTTATATAGTTACAGGGTAGATGTATAGTTCGGCGTGTGAAAAGAGCAGGCTCCGCAATTTCTTTTCTAATTGAAAGAGGCAGCATGCAGACACTGTGAATAATTGATAAATGTTAGAAATTAATATTTTAATTTCAGATGTATGAAACCATTTTGGTAAATTGACAGAATGGATGCAGGGAAGCTTGCGTCAAGGCTAAGATTCAATTAACCACCAAAAATTAATATCGAGAGATAGGCTAGACATTGAGGGATGGGTTTGTTTGGACGGGAATGCAGCGGTGAATTTGTAAAATCCATTTTCTTTCGACCCTCGCAAATGATAAATCTTTCCGTCTGGGACAGGTGTGGAAACCTAATTCATCGTTGACACCTTCTAAATTCATTTCGATTCATTTCTTTTGATTTTTCGTGGGGATCCTGCGGTGAGCTTTTCAACGCATCTTCTGTTATCGGTGGGCCCAGTCGTGTGTTAACGATGGTACAGGTGTGGGATATGCTTCTGTTTCGTTAAAGTAATCCACACTCGCATGCAATATCTTTCTGTCAAAAAATGTCATTGGCGCTTCATTTCCTTGATAGGAATTTATTTGGCTGTCATCCTTCAGGAGAGTATGAGTAGGAGGCTGGTTGGGATGAAGGGCACACTCAGGCCGGGTCGGGCCGCTGTGCTCCTCCGCTCCCTTAGTTATTCCAGCAGACCTAATTTAGATCATAGCTCGTTCCGATGAATGGGGAAGAGTAAACTGTGGAAATGCTATATGGCCATTGTTTGTGATACGAGTATCATATTCATAATCAAATATCTACAAGCCATCCTACCGCTTCACTTGGCCTGCTCTGATCTTGTAACACAAATCATGCATCCATACTTCTATTTGAAAAAAAGAAGAAAGACTGAAAAAAATTTATGGATGGTGTAGTTGTTCCTTTTTGTAATCGTGTTACATGAGCACAGCTGCCGGGGTGGCTATTTACTTTGGATGTGGAGCTCTCCCGGTCCAGGCCCGTGTCGCATTCCCATACTCGATAAACACCCAGATTGTAGTTTGATCCGAATTCATAATCATTGCGCCAAGTTTGTATTGTGTGGGTCCTTTGTGTCTGCAAAGTCAAAAGGTCCACCGAGCTGAAATATGAGATAATGGTAATGTAACTTAAGTCCTTTTTCACCTCAAAACCGTTTTTCAGAACCAAGACTTTTGAATAAACAGTAATTTTACCTGTGGAGTTGGTGACATAGAATTGCACTTGTAAATATTATTTTTAGAAGTGTATTTTTGTTTTTCAACAGACCTGCATAGTTCAATTTTTCCCAAATGACAACATTTCTAAGACTCTGAATTTTACTTTACTCTGTAGGTGTGGTAATGGAATATCGTGATGGAGAAATGCCTCACAGGTTTGTTGATGCTCGTTCTCGAAATATGACCCATTCATCTAAATTCATAACCTTTTTCTGGCTTTGTTACATATTTCCTTGTTTGAAAACTTACTTTTGCCACACGTACATGGCTAAATGCTGGTCATTAATTCAGCTGACATTAATTGACCCGCACTTGGCGTGGTTGCCTAGATATGACACAAAACCCCAAATACCATTTATCAATGATCGGGCCATAAAATTATAGAGCTCTCCCCTTTTTTTGTTGTTGTCTTAAGTTTGGGTATCTTTCATCTTGGTGCGGGCGAGGTGGTGCCATAAAACTCATCTTGTGTCTATTTCCAAACAGAGATGATGCATTGATGGCCATTTGTTGCAAGCAAGAAGTAAACAGCAGAGATATTCCCATACAGAAGGGAGAGACACTAGCCGATGAGGGAGCACTTAAGAAATTTAAGCAGAAATCTTGAGACTCATAAAAGGGGGGCACACTCCTTCCAGTGTGTCTGGGCATCCATCAATGACAACCTACAAATAAAAATATCAAACAAGTGCATTTCTTTTTCGATTTTGATGAGAACAAGCATGATTTTTTTGTGGGTTAGTGTGGGGACCCCTCTCTCTCTCTCTCTCTCTTGTATCTGTGTTCAGTTCTGATTCAATCTTCGTTTTACGACACGATCCATCCCGCTCAGCGCTAGTGGCATTACGACTGATTGCCACGCGCATGTCCTGTGCTCATGAATGCCCATTAAAAGTGGAGAGCTAGGGCGAATATTCCCCAGCATACATCTTGTCTTATCGGCTGCATGTTTGTTCAGATTTGAGGGGCTGTATCGGCAAACTAAGAGCCCTGATTGATAAGATATGCCTTAAAACCTTCTGCACAATTACCGTTTGATCCTTCTTGTACTTGTCTATGGCCATGATCATCCCCCTCTCAGTGTCGGAAAGAAAAAAAATCAAATCCTGGCATTTTTCAGCTCTCAAGCTGACTTTGTCTCCTTTAATTTCCAGAAAATAGCTGTCAGTTGAGGGGAGAAGTGGGGAGGTGTTGAAGTTAACTAGAAGATTTTCTGACTCTCCTGAAATATGTCGGGCATTGCGTCCGTTAGAATCCTGCGAGATTGGCAGCACCGTTGCTGAGCAAATCTTTCATAACAACCAACGATTACTGCACGGGCCTATCACTACAAGTTCAGAATTCCAAAGAAAAATAAAACCTACTCTCCCTGGATCAGCGAAGTGTATCTGCCAAATGAAAATTGCCCTCGGGGGTTTCATATTCAATATTTTCCCTAGAATTTAAGTTTAATTTGGGAGAGATATTTCAACACAAAAAGGAAAACAAACATGGCTATTGTGAGAACAAATCGTGAAACTTGTTTCTCCCCAAAGTGCAACAAGCATGTGCTAAAAACAAAAGGTTGACCCCTTTTCCCCCCTCAACTGATAATCAAAATTCCTTATAAATCCTCCATTGATGGTAAATTGCCGAAGATATACTCCAAGATCAAGAACTCGTTTCTTTCAACATGTAATTGTCTGTCTGTCACTGTGATGAAAAAAACAAACTTTTGTAATACATTTTGCTTCGAAAAAAAAGGTCATTCAGTATTACTTCACAGTACGTTTCATTCCATATTGCCACCTATCACCATTGTCGATCATCAGTCATGTAGAATCTGTCAAACTGGCAGTAGACTTTTATCATTCTAGATTGCATCACATACGTGTAACTGTCAGTTTTTCAAGGTTTTATGTCCACAACATAGTATTTTGGGCATTTTTTTCAGCAATTGATTTCTTTGTGCTTCGATTCCAACCAATCATGAATGTTATCCTACTTTTATCAAATGCAAATGAACTTCTTTAGCTGTTGGACGCCTTTGATAATAATATAAGACAACTCATGAAAAATCTGCAACTGACCAGAATGATGCAATTTGAGTGCTGTTGCAGAACTTTTAAGCAATTTTTAAATGAAAAAAAGCTAATATAAAAACAGGTTGATTAATGATGTACGGTAATATCCTACCCAGTCTTGTTTGCTGTAAAATACATGCTGATCTACTTTTCATCTTGTAATTTTATCAATGTCGTTCAAAATCCTTGTAGGGTGGGTATTTTTTTGGATGCTGCATGTGTATTTAATCAATTTCAATGACCAAGAGAAAAGGGGTGGGAAAAAGAAGTGTCTATCTCATTTTAAAATTATCCATGCCTCAAGCCATTTCCGATGATATCAAAGAAGAGAAATCGATTGTGTTTTTGAAATTTGATAGATTAAAGATTTTCCAATGAGAAACCTGATACCATGTGAGTGATTAGGAATGGTGGGAGTTTATCCTTTTCGTAAATAAGAGCTTATTACCGAATCATATCTCAGTTATCAAGACATTCTTTTCTGTTCTTCCACTCTTAGATAAGACTTCTTAATTTGTCTTCCCACTTCCCACTGCACATAATCCCAATGCTAACAATTTTTATTTTTTGCTGAAGCCTTACACGTAGCATACATAGGGATTAAGGGACTTAAGGCCACTTAAATCCCTGATAATTGTATGGATTTTGTGACACAGTTTTTGAATTGTAATTGACATATGCTGCGCCAGTTCCAGGCGCAGTATTCACACCTGTTGCCAGTGTCAAGTTTTGCCGCTTCGGCAGAATACGAATTAAAATCCTATTTGTCATCTATAGGTTTGGTCGGAAGAGAAGGGAGAAATTGTTCTTGTCAAAACAAGCCTATGTGAAGCCCCCTCAAGTGTGCAAACAGAAAGAGAAGAGAAACTTTAGGAAATCATGATTATTTGGCAAGAAATATGCCTCGCAGGAAGGGGCACATGCTCTCCCTCTCCTTCTCCTTGGCATAATTTTCATCTTATTATTATTTGCGTAGTGCATTCACTTTCATTGTGAACTTCAAAGGATGAATCAATAACATGTTACATAACCAGGATTGACAAGATCATTGTTCTCTCAAAGGCATTCTCATATTGTCAATTGTTTTAACACATTAATCTTGCATGAATTCCTTCTAATGCAATGATTAAATTTCAGTTTTCAACCCTTGAAATTTCCTGTGATTATTTTATTCAAAAAAGAAATACATGATTCACACAATCTGTAAGCTATTGCAACGTTGAATCGTTTCGTACTTGACAACATGAAATACTAATTTTGTAAATTATATTTCATGATTTAATCACAACCGTTTCTATTATTGAAATAATTACCTGTAAACTGTAAACCAAAATGATCTTTCAGTCCTTGAAATATGAATTTCTTTAGGTTTTAGTAAATTATTCAAGACTGCTCATTAGATGATCTGACAAAGATCAATCATTTCAATTAATTTCTTTCCTAATTGGATTTTATCCCGCCTGGCCCTTCTGCACTTTGTTTACAAACATACTGTCATCTATCATTAACTACCCAATATTAGTTTTTTTCCTTTCGGTAAACATGCATCAATTTTGTAAATATTCAATTGCCGATGACAACATTTGAGGAATGTTTCTCCTATTCTCCAAAGGCAAGCTATTTACCAGATCGTCCTAATCGATCTAAATGGAATTAACAGTCCCAGTCACTTCATATTTCTTCGTCTCCGCATCATTTTTTCTGTCGTGCGTCGTTTGTCACGGCTCGGCTTCCCCGGCACTGTCAAACAGGAATCGCAACCTGTATGGGACTTTCTTTTTTTTTTTTTACATTCCTCTGCAAAAGAATGCCCAGACGAGCATTTGTGAAATTCATTTTGGCGTGTAATTATGATTCTATATTCAGCTTTATGATGATTGCAGCATGTAGGTTATTGGAATTGAGCTGTCTGTCTGCTGTTGTGCTTGTAATAGTGCAACAAAATTGCACAAAATCATAATTAATGGTCAATTTGATGAGTGAGAGATCGCTTCTAATCAGTATAGCATGAACTAAACAAAATTAAACAAGTTCTGGAATCAGTAATTACAAAGTTCTTAAAAGGTCAAAAGGTAATGTGACATATGCAGTTCTAAGATCCTAACATTCATAAACTTTTTGATTAACAATGGATATACATGTACTTCAGAACAATAACATAAGGAGGGGAAAGATATTCATGTAACAACATGAGATTCTCAGGTAATTTTCAGAGAGACAAATTCTTGTTGAAATTACTCTCTATTTATGATTCAAATTGGCAGAATCTTGAAGATGATTGGCAAATGACATTTATTACGCATCGCTAGGCAGATGCAGAGGCAAGCACCTGAGGTGTAAATTTCATCATGAATTGCAAAATTCTCCTTATGTTTCAGGGATACAATTATTACATTATTTTTGTCCCATGATTTTTGCGTTAAACCGAGTGATCTCATTTGAAATTTTCGCTTCGCGATTATCATTTTGTATCAGATTAGCACGGAGAGAGACAGGCATACAGTCGAGTGCTGCATTTAAAAAAAAGAAGACAACCCCTCAAACTCCCAACTGAAAATGTATCAATAATTAGATTTCAGAATGGTTAAGCGGAATAAATTTGGTTTTATTTGTCAATCACACTCTCAGTGACACTTTGAGATCAGTAAAAGGGGTGTTTGGAGGAGGTATTTGTCATAATTTGGGGGAGAGCTCGCGAAGCATAGGGCTATCGCTGACAGGTCCTCCTCGCTATTTAAGCAGAGGAAACATATTTAGTGCTCTAGATATTACTGGGCTACGCTACATGCAGATGAAATTGATAAGGCATGATATGGTTCCTAATTAGGTTAAAGATGTAATTGGAGAAGAGTGATATGTGCGTTCACTTCTAGGCTTTTATGCCTATGCTAAGAGAGCTAACTTCTTAATCAGTTCTTGCCCTGGGCTCATATTTCCATGGCTCTATTAATTAATCGAGAGAAATCTGGGGTCGTGACTGCAGCTTGTACTACACGGTTCTTCCAAGTGTGCGTCAAAGGCTGGAGAATGATGTAATTGATTTATTGTCAATATCGGAGGTCACTGGTTAACTGTGTGGCTTACTGAAAGGCCCTTGCATTTGTAATGATAATTTAAAGTTTGTGAAACTAATTCAGGGATGTATTTAGGATTAGAGTGGGATGTATTAAGTGATTTAGAACTCTGGAATTAACTCCTAATAGAAGGTGACCAGAACAAATCATGTAATTTGTCAAGCTCTTACAAAATCAACAAATAAAGGTTGGTCCCATACATATAGAAGATAGTAATTTGTACATAAGATCTGTATGCCATTCTTTCCATGCAAATATTGGAACTGTAAAACGTTTTTTTATTTACATTCTTTTGCTTATTTTGCTTATTTTGCTTATTTTGGACATTACTATTATTCAAATGCAAGGATTTTTCTTATTGTTTTGTTCATATTGGGTAGGCCAAACACTGTGACACTAATACACTGTGTCTGTTTGGAGCCAGAAAGGCTTTAACTCATATATCTTTTTAGAAAGATTTAATGCCCTTTTGGCTCTGAAAGTCTGAAAGGATTACTGTGTGTGTGTAATATTGAAAATGTATGACATTGTTGAGTCATTGGAATGTATGTACATGTACATGTACCTTACTACTTTTCCCTCAAGCTGTTCCCATATGTTTGAAACATTCGATACAAAATAGAACCCCAAACTCGACAAGTGCATAGCTTGCTATTATTGCATAACAATCCTATGATCAAAGCTCATGTGTGTGGCAGTGTGGTATTTGTCGGTACAGTTGTATTTATAAAATGTAATATATGGCTCTCTTTCAAAGCAGAAATAATTTTCATGTGGGTTTGATGGTGCAGCAGCTGCTAGCATCTTGTTTGAGTGATGATGAAAGATAGAAGATGATATTGTTTAGACAGATGTCTTTCCTCTGCTCTCGCTGTGTAGGCCCGTTTCCTGGAGCCCCACTCTGAAATCTTTGTCGCATCCACTGAGCAAAAGTGGCTGTTTCCCAGAAAATATTGACGCTGTTTGATTGGGATTTGATTAAAAAGTTGTGATGGAACTTGGCAAGATGGCTGCATTATGAATTTTTGAAACCCTTCTTGTCTCCCTCCTTGTTTCGTACCATCATGTGAGGCATGAGGATGTTGTATGTGATAGGTTTTTGGGGTGTGGAAATGTCGAGAAGCCGAGGAGGTATTTGGAACCTAGAGCATGAATTCATATTGTGTTCAGGATTATTCTATGACTATGTGCCAAGGATGTAGGCTTACTGACATCTGTGTTCTCTCTCTTCTGTCTTTTGTATTTTTCTGACACATCAAGTTCTTTTTTATCTTTGAAACTACCCACTTTGATCATTCCGTTTAGGACCTAAAGGGAAAACTTAACAGCATGAGCATTTAGTATAGAAACATGAATGTTAGAACATAGGAAATAAAAAGTTTGAATAATAAGATTTTCAGGAAAGGAGTGTGGAAGAAATAACAATACCAAAAGAGAAAGTAGGTATTCTGTTTCCTCAGTTGATTACATACTGCTTATCAAACATATTACCTGTAGGAAGAACAGAAATCAGGATGTGTATGGAATACTGTGAATACTTTCCAGGATAATCCCAAAAATTATGTAAGAAGTTCAATTGGTTTAGGTCGAGGTTAAATATCTTTGCATTTATTAGAGAATTTGCCCACAATGGGGATTACGTCAAACTCACCAGAAGGGTGCCGCCAAGATTTTTCCAATGGCTATATACCTCAAAAGCATACAGGGCAATGGACCTTCAATTTGAAGTCGGGACAAAAGAAATTCCAAGGAATTTTGTCATAAACAAGACCATCATCATCATAATGGCCATGGGAGCTCTTTGATGCGGTGGACATTATATTGATCTCCTTTTACTATCTCTGTACTTTTCTTGAGATCAATCAGGCGTGAAATACTGAAAATTCACCCCTACATATACACTATGATTGGACGTCCCAATATTTTATAGATTTTGTTTCTTTCATAAGAATTTACAATTGGGGGGGGGGGTAGATTTTGAATTATGGACATTTGGCAGGACTTCCTTGTTTGTAGGTTCTTAATTCTTTTCTCCAAACTGAAGAATTGGAATTGCATCAATAACATAGCAGTGGACCCCAGTGGGCTATATAGAGAAGACTATGACATTTATGGAATAGCACTTTTCTGACATTAGTACAACTTGATTTGTGCTGTTGCACATGCATGTACACTGCAAAAACCAGAGTGTTAAATTTAACACCAAGGGTGTTAAATTTAACACTTTCTTGGTATCTATATCGTGCAACTCCTCTGGTGTTACTTAACACCATTTTCTGGAATTAGATAATTTCAATTCCACTTTTGGTGTTAATATTTGACAACTCCTACTGGTGTAGATTAACACCAATATCTGGAATCATAACAAATTCAATTCCACTTTTGGTGTTTATATTCTTGTTGATCCATTAGAGATTTTTCTATGTATGTCTAATGGTCCCACATTCCATATTTCCTATTATCGACCATTATCGACCAGGGTAGAGGAACCAGTGGTAAACTGATAATTCATAATCGATGTTGGCAACTGTCCACCAATAGGTATATTCTAATCTCCATTGCATTAACTCCATCACATAGATCATTTGAAGTAAATTCAAGATTAACATGTATGTGGTACAGGCTGGTACACATATATATATAATAAACATGCATGTTGTTTCTTGGTTAGTAATCATATAATCAATATATCTATTGCTAAAACGTTAATATAATTGTAACAAGATCGGACATATAATCTATTGGTCAATAATTGCCAAAGGAAAATACAAATCACAAAATTGATGTGCATTGTCATAATTTGCTTAACAAATCATGATAAATGTATTTTTCTGTGAACACGTGTAAAGCAATCATTAAGCGCGTACACTTTGTGAAAACTTATTCGACCAATCAACCGCCTTAAACGAAATCACGTGATGATACTTTCAACACCAAGCATAAAACAACACCATGTTACTTAACACCCAGTAATTATTAATGCATGCTTAAATCTGACCGGTGTTAAAAATAACACCAATGGTGTCAAAAAAATTCAATACCATACTGGTATTAGAAATTTAACACCCTGGTTTTTGCAGTGTATCATTAATAGGATTTATCAGTTGAAACCTTGAAGAGCTCATCATTTCTAAGATTTTTAATAAATGATTATTCTCTTCGTGACTTTTTGGGAAGATATTTGAGTCTGAGTTGCTATGATTCATTCATCAAACAGCATTATTTATTTAGTAAAATGTCGACTTTGTCCGATCCTTCCTGTTGGTTCTCGGTTTTCTCTGCCAGCTTCCCCCATGGCATCCATTTTTAAGGACCGGCTACAGACCCATGACTTCCATGGCACCCCAACATGGATAGTAACGGGATCATCTTTGCCCCCATGACCAACACACTGGGGATGTTCTGTTTGGTGAGGGGAGGGGGTATATGCGGGTCTGTGCCTTAAAGGCTAATCCCCCTTTTACCAGAATCCCAACATAGCATTGGCTTCATGCATTTTCTATTTATAGAGTAAACCCTTTTGTCACCACTACTGTCTAGAATACCACTGATTTACGAAATTAAGATACTGAGAGGTTTATTTCACAAACCCCAAATTGACCACATATTTATCTTGACAGTGACACGTTGATACTGTTTTGATTTTCGTCTTTTTGATGTCTGCTAGGTCAGTTGAAAAATTGAATTGATTTTGAAAGAAGCCCCCAAAAAAAAAAGCTACATGAAATAATTATGGGGAAGGGGGTGATTAAAAAGTTATCTTTCTATAACATAGTATGGATGTGTACCTGTTCAGAGAAATGTATTGCGTGCATTAGATGACGAGTTTTTAAAAAAATCAATAATTTGTCTTATCTCGAGAAATAATGAATCAATATTGAGTAACCAGTCTGTATGATATTCAATGTATCATCCTGCATTGAGTACAAGATGTCAAGCTTTCAATGAGCCTACAATGCATTAGGATGACAAGGCCATACTTACTTCATTATTTATGCATACCACCACCATCTTCCGTTTATATCCTGCGTTTGTTTGCGAAGAAAAAAAATCTTGAGATGCCTGCCAAGATTGGTCAATTACAAAGAAAGATGGGTTATTTTATAAGTCCTTCTTGGCCTATTATCCTCCTTGCTTCCCCCTTCTTCATCTGTCTTCATGCATGTCCAGTCAAGAGTGACCACTCTTGGTCTTCCCTCATAAAAGATGGACAAAAAAAAAACCCACAGGCCACTGAATATTCCTAATCTAAGGGATACTGGCAAACATTACATGCATATTGTGATAGAATTTTCTATTGACACACATAAGTCAATACACCCCTCAACCCCAACCCAAATTGACCAATGTCCATGTATGGGGCCACGAGCACAATTCATGTGTGCATTAAAGTTTTTTTTCTTCCATTCCTGGCTGACCATGTATAAGCCTCAGACAATGATGAGGGACTCACAAAAGATGATGACATATGAGGCTTTTATAAATACACTCTTAGCCCATATCCTTTTATTCCACTGTTTTCCTTATTGCCCTCACCCCCTCCCCTCTGCCCTACCCCAACACACAATAACTCTTATCAAATACCACCTACTCTTGAACCTATTTTTTTTTATCATCCTTCTGATTATTTTCTTGGAGAGGGGGGAGGGGTAACAATAGATGGATTAAAAGTGCTTTCATACACATACCATAAGTTAATATCCTCCTTCCTTGTCATCTAAAGCTTTCCTCCATGACCAGGAATCTGTGATTAATCAGCTTATCTAATATGAAAAGGACTTGTACCATCTCATCTATTGTACATGATTGTGGATAACAAAGGAAAAAAGCTATAGAGGCCTATAATATATACTCCCTCCTTCACTTACACCAATCATCCAATGTAAGCTGTGTCTGTAGTATGCTTTGGTTAAGTATGGTACGTAAGATGCATTAATTTTACTGGCTACCAAACAGTCTCATTTTGATGACTGCTTTGTCTCCAAACTTCAATGTTTAAGCTTTAACATTCTTGATATAAACAATCTAATCCTGAACCCCCCTACCACCCCCACCCCCTTTGGATTTGATGAAACAGATTTTGATGGGGTATAAAATGTAGAGGTACATTGTGTGCAGAGAGCGAAAAGGGCGTAACTCATACTGGTTAACATCCTTCTGTCCCTCTGCAGATGGCATAATACATGAGAAGACAGGCTGTTTATTGAATATATGCAATTATGACATACAAGCTGACCATCATAAACTGGCCCGCTGCCCAGCAACCAGCGACCAGTTGGTCAACATTCATTATGTTAAGTTACAATCTTACATAACTTTATGGCAGGCATGGGCATGAAGGGGACCTTGAGCATATGTTTTTATCACAGTTTATTCCCTTTGTTTCCTGCATATGCCTCATATAGATCTAATTCTCCCCGAACCAAACTGTATATCAAATTCTTTCTTGCCTGGCAAGCAGTTTTGATTTCAACCTGGCCTGAGTGGTATCATGACATATCATATTGTTATGTTTATAAATCAGCGGCATTTTTTAACGGCCTAGAATGCTGGGAAATTGTATCATGGAGTAATATCACAACTATTCCCTTGTCTCTAAGACCACAAAATTCAGAAAGTTCAATCGGTGGACAGGAAAACATTGATTTTTTATTACGTTTCTCTGATTCTGGTTGCAGTTTACATCTCTGTGACAAAGTGAACGAGGTTAAAATAATTGTGAGTTATTTTGTCTGGTGAGGGCATACCAGATTAGAGATTCCCACGGTTAACAAGTCAAAATAGCTATTATTACAATGTTCTGATTTCCCCTGTTTATTTAAATGTTACACACCCTGCCAGTTAAAATATGAAGTTCAAGTAGTAGGTATTTAACAAAAATATTTTGTTTAATTCTTATTTTGTAATGCTGTGAACAATAAACAAGAAATATATTCGCAATAAAGAAGTCCCATGGATTTTTGACGAAAGACATTCCCATGGTTTATTGATGATTTAGATTCAGCAGTGTCCAGTTAACACCTAAGCCAGGGTATGAGCAAATTGATTATGAATGGAAATATCCCCATTTATTCCTTAGCACAGCAAATCGTGTCAAATATAGCAGTCAATCGAAGTGTTACCCCGGGGGCAAAGGAATATCCATAATTTTGCAGTATGATTCACTGACGGACGAAACGTGATTGTACCCGCCGGCAATACATGAGAGGCAGGCTCATCGAGTTAAGGCCTGATTGCCACCACCCCATCCAAATCAACTCATACGTTATCTTCGTCAAAATCTGATTTCCGATATTGGTCGTTATGACGCTTGAGCGCTTCCCCTGTCTGTCAATTTTTCCATCAGCATTGGTTGACAAATTTTATGCAATGAAAACAGAAAGGGTGGGGAGGGTCAACTATAAATGGTCATATTCTTCCAGGAGGGGTGTGTGAATTAGTATGTTTATCTGGGAAGTAGTATCAATTAGAATAATGGAATAGAAATGCGACGAGCCTGATCTCTTTTTCTTTGATGCCTCTCTCCTCTTTTGTTTCAAAATATGATTACGACGTGCAGAGCGCTACACGCATTAGCTCCGTATTGCCACTTCCATGGGGGCTATTCTGTCGAATGCGAAGGAAAATTGAAATGTGCATTCGGTGAAAAGTGTCGCTGTAAAAACAAATTAGTGTAGTGAGGTGGTGCAGGGGGGAGGGCAAACAGAAATAACGATATGAAACAGCGCCTCCCAAAAATTATTCAATATGCGCGCCCTGCGGTCATTTTCATAGGGCTGATCGATACAGGTGGGTGATCATGGAAGCTTAAAGGAATTGTTAGTATGGCACTGGGCGCCATTGATTTCCCTCCCGCGTCCATCTCGCGCTCGGGTGCGACGCTGAGCGTGAAAATGAGTGCCACTCATCTTAATCGACAGCGCAGCGATATGCATGTTTTAGCTCCTCTCATTTACTTAGCACCTTTCCCCCATATTTGGGATCCGTACCGTCGCCCAGAAATAATAAAGGAAATTCTTGGATGAGCCGAAAGTGCAGGACAGGTTCACCTTGGCTCTGCGTTGTACCTGCTTTACTCCGTCGATCTCTCACCCCCCTCCCTGTTGAATCGTAGTCCTCAAGCATACTCCAATTCTTCGTCAATCTGTTACCAACCTCCAATATTTGCCGCACTCTCGTTGGGTGCAGGTGTGCCAGATATTATCTCTCGCACTTGAGATATGATGCCCGGGTTCGTTGGTTTTCCCCTCATTCTCAATATACCGGTCTCGTCTTCTTTTTTTTTTTTTCTGTCGTCTCTTCTCTTGGCTTCATCCGTGACACGCGTAGCATACTGCATTGATTTGTGCTATGCGGTTGCAAATTTAGGGGTTGCAAGTTGGCAAGCAATATGTCCCATCTTCAATGTAGTGCCCCCACTTTTTGTGTTTTGAGTGAGAAAGTCTGCACTTTGTTTTCCTTTCCATTTCCACATTTGGTGAGTTTCCTAGCTAAATTTTGTTAAGACAAGAAAAGAACTGGTATTGTATTAATGTACACGACTTTCTTATTTCTCAATCAGCTTTGCTGTATTTTGACTTTTATATATGGTCTCATTACCTTTTCTTTCAAAGCATCTTTGTGCAGTATGCAGTTGACATTCTAAAAAACAATAAAAACAAACCTGTAGCAGAAATCTGGAAGCACTTGTTTAATATTGGAGTCAAATCCCTTTTTTGTTGTTCAGGAGAGCACAGGTTAATTTGGCTGCTCCATCAAGCCATTGAAAACCTTGCACTTGGTACGTTTTTGCCCCCAAACCAGTTCTCCGACCTCCTTCTCTGTTCTGCCCTTGTCCCACAAATACAATTCTTTGTAGGGTGCTTGCGTAAGGAAATGACCGCGTGTTGGCATATTGGTATATAGGGAACCACTTCACCTACAAATCATTTGCAAATTTTGTAATTTCCCGCTCAAAGCAGGGCGAGTGACTTTTCATTTAGACGGGAGAGACGAACGTCAAGTTTAGATCAAACCTAATCAACACTTGGTATTAACTTAGAGCCCATTCTGGAGTGTTGGACTAACATCCAAGCCCAAATTATCTCAGCATCTTGTGGGCTACTTTTCCTTTGCTGTGTCATGCCACCTTGTTAGCCATGCTCAGTAGCTGATGGAATATTGACTTTTCCTCTCGGCCTTCCCCAAGAAAACTTAGAGGGAAGTTCACTGTCCTTCTGAAGAACAAAAAGAAAGTCTAGGGATTCTACTTCTTTGTCAAGGTGTTTCAGATCCTTCATAGGGCACCTTGTCTCTTCTTTAGCTGTTCTTAGAGTTGCATAAGCCATAGGTCTTTTGGCAACATACTTTTCAATCAAATTAAAAGGTTGATAACTTGATTTATGATATCCTTTATGAGTTACAAATAAAGTAAAATATTCCATGTTCAAATTTTTAAATAAGTTCAATGTGATATAACGTGAATTTGAACATTGGTTGTTCATATTTATGGCAATATCCTTTCATGGTATTATGCTTTTTGTAATTTCTTCATCAAAGAGAAATTATATATGTATCCATCACAGAAGAGCATTCAAGAAAAATTGGGGAATACTGTTATACTTGTTGAATTCCATGTCCTTGCCACATTGTGAAGTCTTTGAAAAATATCTAGAGGGAATCCCACCAAGTGTCAATGCTAGATTCTCAATAGTCCAATTTCCTCTCTCTTTTGATGGTCGAAGGCTGGCTCTTCCCCCTTCCATAATGTGGCGCCCCACCCCAGGGGAACCCATCTCACAAATGTGGGCTGTCTCGAAGTGACAGATGATGAACAAATTGATGTCCACGATGACACCCTCATCACCATTCTTGCGCATCGGTCTTTGAGTGCTTGTGCTACTCTTCTTCCCCCAACCCGGCTAAAAAATGGAAGATTTTGTTCTCTTTCTGCTGTCCGTTTCGCGTAGGTTCGCTCTTTGCGGCATTTGCCGCACCTGGGACTTGAGTCAATATCTTACTTGATATATACATCCTTGTGCCATTTAAGGACAGGACAGGGAGCAAAGGGTGTTTTGAAATGGGAAATAATGGTATTTAAGTTTCAATACATGTTAAACAGGGAAATGACTGAATCGTAGACTATGATGTCCCATCAAAGTCTACAGTCAGTGTGAAAAGAGCACTACAGTAAATGCTCATCTGGAAATAATGCATAAAACTATTTTATTCATTACTTTAATTCATTTTGTTAAGTTATAGAATTCAAGGTTTTATTTTTAAACCACACAATATTCAAAAGAATTGCATGAAAACAAATTGCACATATATACAAAAACCTTGCACGTGACCCACATAGTCTATTTTTGGAAAGACACACACTGTACATGTGTTATACAAGTATAGCAAGTATAGATAATGGAACGGATTGTATGTAAGATATATACATTACTGGTATGGAAAATTAATTAATCGAAACTAAAAATAATCATCCATCATATTAACAGTAGGTAAAGGTTGGAACGTTACAGGAGGCAATTTATATGAGACAATCATGTTTAGGCCCATATGATAGTGACAGAGGAACAAATGAATTACCAAACAACAAGTGTTATTTTAATAATTTATTAAACTGAGTCTTGCATAAGGAATATAACACCACTATAGGCCGGGCATTAATTCTGTTTACAGACTTGCTACAATTGACATTCATAACATCAAGCCTCTAAGCTAAAAGTGACTGCTTTGGGGGAATATGGAGACTGATTTTTCATAATAAAACATTATTTTGAGGATGAGGAGTCCTGGGAATTCTGGGATACTTGATTCGAGGGTGGCCAATACAACCACTGAATTCTAATACGCTCATTGGAAACAACATGTGACATAAAAGTGTGACTTTATGCCATGTCAAAGATATTTTTTCCATCTCTTAAAATTTTGCTGCCATTTTTGCCCCTTTTCTCCCCCTCTCTCTCTCTCTCTCTCTCTCTCTCCCTCCCCCTTCCTCTCTCTTTCTCTCTCTTCCTCTCTCTTCCTCTCTCTTTCTCTCTCTTTCTCTCTCTTCCTCTATTCTATGTATTCTATTCTAATTCTGCCTGAGCTTGTTTTATTCACTTGTGCATTTCTTGTGTATAAACAATCCTACAGGGTTCACAAACTACAATGTATAAACTCACTTTGAATATTTTCTGTGGATTTTGCTCTTATTATTCCTTTCTTTCTGTCCCATTGAATGGTGAACCATATGACAGTCCCACAGGTATAGATCTATCTTTATTATGCAGAATCTTCATAAAACAAAGTAAAATATGTAATCTCTTGAAAAAATATGCAGGAAAGGGATTTTGTAATAAAATTTCTAAGGGCCACACAGTATCCCTCCTCCCGAAAAAAAAAAAAATTGGCATGGAAATGGCTGAAACAACAGACTTCACTACCAAAAAAGGGCAAGCCCTTGTCTTGCCAACTAATCAGGTCCACTTCCTTTTCATCATACTTCCTGCAAAAATGTTATGTAATAGTTTGTTGAATAAACAATATGCAAAATTCTAATACTTCTGGCCAGGGCATGCAGGAGACCGATTGTTTAGCTTAGCTAGCCGTGATATGGGACAAGGAACATGTTGGTGTTGTTTCCTGCACAAGGAAATAAAATTGCTTCAATCGTGACTGTAATTGCTTTTATGGAGCAGCTTGTTAGGTGGACCATAGGTGCTAATGAAAAGGGGTGATGAATGCACATTTTCATATTGCATCCTGTAATTGATGTCTATTATTGCTTCTTATTATTAAAGTCTCCATATTTCTATCTCTGGGATGTATCGCTTATTAAACTGGTTCATCAAAGGTGCTAATGAAAAGGGGTGATGAATGCAGATATTCATATTGCATCCTAGAATTGATGTCTATTGTTGCTTCTTCTTATTAAAGTCTCCATATTTTCATCTGTGGGATGTATAGCTTATTAAACCAGTTCATCAGAGCCTTGATACTAATGAATATAAGAAACGTTGTTATTATTATATTATTATTAATGATTTATTGAATTTACATATTCTTCTTTGATCATTACAGTACTGAGGAGAAGAAAAAGTAATACAATTCTTACATTGCCATCCCATCCACTCTCCCCAATTTATTGCAATTTTTTCTGTTACTAATGAAGGATGTAAATATTTTTATACTCCTCTAATTTGGAAAAGAGGAATAAGTAGTGTGCATAATGTCATCACCATGACACCACCCGCCCCCTTTTCCACTTCCCAGTTTCTTACATTCTTAGATTTGCTTTGAAATCAATTTCTCTCATTATTAATGTCCATATTTCTTAATTTGAGTCATGGTGGCATAGTGTTTTAATCACTGAGAATGATAAAATATGACAAAAATCAGGAGATGAATTTCCTTAGAGCTTGACCTCTTTGGTCCAAAATAACAAAATCCAATTTCTTTGTCGTATGGAAATACATGTACATACAAAAAAATGGTGATAAAGTCAGATGGAAGAATCACTGTGGAGAAGTAATTCCTTTTTGATGAAGTCAAATTTGATTCAATGACGACATAGAGCCAAAAACTGCAATATTCTATGAAGGGAATAAAAATCCCATCATTGTATTTGAATTGGCATTGATGCTTTTCAAAAACTTGGACGTCATTTCCCCTTTCAGAAAAAAACCTGTTGCACTTTTTGCGTCGATGATGAGTTCTCATATTGAGAATTTGAGATTCATCATTCGATGTTGCTCTCATCCCAAACTATATCTTGATTTCATCCTCACGAATGTGGCCGAGGAGAGATGAAAAATAATGACCTTTTGATGAATGGATAAAATATTGGTCTGGAAGTGGGAATATCCAGCAAGAAAATTGGGGTTAAGTTTTTTTTCTTCTTCTTTACAACCTGCTGCAGCAGCAGCAGTATCGGTGATTCATAGGTCTGGGTAGAAGCATCAAGAGGAATGAATTTTATTGCGAAAAAATTGACGAGATCCCAGAGGAGGCTCCGGCGTAATTGGCGCATCATCGCGGCGGTCTAATCTCGCCCCGACACGTTGGTTGGGCGGACGGTGAACGCAGCCGAGTATTGGATTTGTTTCTTGGCGTGTGGCTCTAAATGCAGATAAATATTTGCGGCGCTGTTATAATAGAGATATTACAAAGGCAGCCCGACGACGAGGAGCGGGCGGGTGAAGAGCGATGAACTTGCCAGAGTGTTGTGGTTGAGAGGGAGGTTAGGATATTGTTCTTTTGTCATTATGTCTGTCTGGGGTTTGCCTTGTTGCCTTCAGGTGAAAATTCATCAAATGATTTCAAGATCACTGTACCAGTTTCTCTTCTAAACTTAGCAATATGTTGATAGGGAAGATATCTAGGATAATACACGTAAGTTATTAAAGAAAGTGGGTTGATGAAATTGTCTCAAATTGTCTCAAATTGTCCAGTGGTCAGCCCAATTATGTTTAATCTAGTCACCAATTGAAATGCAGTTATTTAGATATCAGCAATCCCTTTCTCTCTCTATTTTGTTATTTACAGAAATTAGATTTACAAACAAGTGAGCATTTCATCAAATGAAATTTACCAGACTTTTAGTCTCATTTTGCTTGAGTAAATGAACCTTGAGGAATTTGTAAGTTCCATTCTCGTACTTAGTTTCATTTTAAGTTGGCTCATGATGACGTTGAATTGCTACATGGTGTAGAGTTTTTACCAGTTTCCCTGTAGGCTTAGTAAATTTAACTTATTTCCCCCCAAAAGAGATTATTACTACAAGCCATGTTAAGAATATGGTTTGTTTTTAAATTTTAATCATAAAGAGAAACTGTCAGAATATCAATGATCATGTCTTAGTGAGACTCAACTAAAAATTATTTGCAGGAAGAATTCATCGTTTGCCATTGCCTATGTTGTGTGTGTTCTCATCAATAGTAATATGGGAGTTGATCTCTTTTTAGAAATGTTATTTTAAGTGACCACTTGTGGCTCTTTCTTTATATAAACCATCTCTTCGTTTTAACCTTGGGGTCACAATCATCAGATGGTTGGAAGAATGCTCCAAAAGACATTACATCTTTAGAATGATTGGCTTTAAATGTACATTAGCGGATAAGATGAGAGCGAACAGAGATTATCCAACATATGCTGAAAGGAATAGGACTTTGTAGAGGAAGTGCTTTGAGTCTTTTATGAAAAAATGGAATTGGTTCTTCTTATTAACTTAGTTGTTATAATGTCATGTTTTTGTTGTTGTTCAAAGATGGAGGAACAGTTAACATTTTATAGATTTTTACATTTATAACTCCAGGAACATTACCTTCATGATATGCCTACATGGTGTGTATTTCATGGAAATCAGAATTTATTTTTATTTTTTTGTAAACTTCTGAATGAAATGTCATTTTGGTTTAGATGTTACAGGTTTTTCAGAGTCTTCATAGATTCTTATATACATGTACATGTACCTCTCTTAACATGGAGATTGAAGAATTTGATAATACTGACTATAGATTTAAGAGTTAACATGATAGAAAGCAACAAAAGAGAAGAATAAAAAAGAGTAGAAGCCATAAGTATAGTTCTCACGATTCATGCATATCAAGTTATTACTTCTTGCTTTCATTAGGAATGAAAGTTTGTACAGTCACAATTTTTTTGTCAAAAGTTTAGCAGGAAGTGAGGTTAAAACTGAAGGCTGAAAAGTCACAAATGAGAGTGGGAAACAATTAGTATGCCATGTTATTAATCTTAATCTGTATTGTATTTGGCAATACATTTTTTTTTATTAACCAAAGACAAGTATATGCCAGTTTAGTTAGGTACAGTATTGAACTGTGTATGCATTAGTTATTGCATGCCTTATCTAAACATCAACTGTGCCAGCATATACTTATCTCTGAAAAATTACCATTTACTCTTTTGTATTGGTTTCATTACTCAAAAGTTATTATTACAAACTTCAAATTTCTAAGTTTACCTCCACATTTTCATAAAAACAATACAACAAATAAAACAAAATAAAGTCACTTACACAGTCATTACATAGGCCTAACTATTGTATGAATACAGATGTATGTGAGGTTATGAAACGGTCTGTTTGGAGCCTGAAGGGCATTAACATGTATACTTTTACACAGAGTCAATTACCTTTTGATGAAAAACAAAACAATACTATATATATATATATATAATCTGCTGAGGTAAACTTATACATTACAAAAATAATCATTTATATGAAAACACTTTAAGTAACAATAAAGTTCAACTTCAAATTGCTAACATTCATGCATTTCATGTCTAGGCACAAAAATAAGTACAACTGTCTAGTGACTAGTCGAGACTTGCCTGTTTGGATGGCCTGGAAGTTATTTTGTCATATTATTATTCATCCAAATTACCCATATCTCCAAAACAGCTTCAAGCATTTTGATTGTATAATGAGAATCAGGGGTCGCCAATTTCCTTATCAAGATAGAAATCATCGCCAAATTGCAAATTAATTTCACAAATTTACGTTCCCTCCCCGTTTTACTCGCTCATTTCCTGTGCAGATCGAAGTGTGAGGAATTTTCGTTGGGTAGTGCATATTATTTTTGAATTCCTGCCACCTTGTAATTTGTTGTGTGGATGGTTTTGTGGACCTCCAGATCATATTTGAAGGTTTCCCTCTTACAAATTGTCCATGCTGTAACCCATGCTATTTAAAATAAGGAAATAATTTAGTAGCTAAAATTTTGGATTGATGTTTATCTTTGGAATCTGGAGAAGGAACAAAAACAATAAGAATCCCCCAACAGGAAATGTAGCTCGTCTTCAGTTAGGTGAATGATTTCATGTTTGTATACATCTAGATTGTATGAAAGAACAGAAATAAGAATCATATGGTCATGTACAAGTTTGAAGTCATTGAAATCAATTTTTTGTAAGTTGAGATATCTTGGCTACTTTGAAAATGAGGTTGATAAAATCAATACCTTTTGAACAACAGTTTCTCATGGCAACCAAAGCTTGTCAGAGCTTTGCCTGACATAGCAATAACCAATATATATATATATATATATATATGTAAAGTGGATTCCACCTGACTATAGATATGATAAACAGACTATAGAGAGGCTGTTTTGCATAGCAGGTGAATGAAAAGTTTGTAACTGGAGGTTCAGGAGAGAAGCATGCATAAATTTAAATAAATTAGTAAACAGCTGTATTTTAGTAGACATGTTTCTCTCAAAAAATTTCCAGTTACTAAATACTAACCATTCACTCCACCTGCTATGCTATGCATGACAGCATATATGTATAGCTGGAATCAAATTTGCATACATCAGTTGTTGCTATAGTGTATAGAATAGACTATTTTCGTAATGTGTCAAATTTAATAAAATTTAATGCACACATTTTTTGTTAAGTACCATGTTACAAATTATTTCATTCACATGTAACAATTGAATTTTAATAGACAGAATGGGAAGTGCGTACATAAATTGTTGCTATGTAGGACAAACATTATGGCTTGTCCTACCTTACAACACAGAATGTATGCAATTCGATTATTATATTAAATAATTGGTGGTAACATGGCACTTAACAAAGATTTGTGCATTAAATTTTATTACATTACGAAAATGGCTTATTATTGAGAAGATTATGGCTTCCACTACGATGTGTTTTCCTATGACTTCCAGAGAGGATGATCACTACTTTACAATTCTATTCTTCATGTCAACTTCTGCTGCATCGCACATTTGAGGTTATGTGCTCCATAATCCTGTTGGAACTCGACCACTATCATTCAGTTATTTATCTGTGTGCTTCTTTAGTTCAGCTATAGAGGGCAGCATTGCCCAGGAGTCTTGCGGCCCAGATCTCTCGATGGTGCGATTTGCATGGGGTCAAGCAAGCGCTAAGCTGTAGATCACTGGGAGTGGAAGTTTAGATAAAATAGGGTGTTGAACCTGAGGATGATCATTAGATTTAGCAAGGATAATGCCTCACTCAACCATCTAGAGACAGTTCACCAAATTCAGAGTCAATCTGATTTTGAAATTATTTTCCTGGGGGATCATTTGGCCTGTCAGGTCATATCAGCTCTTTTATGGCATTAGGCCATCCCCTAAATTAACTGGGCAAATGCTTCAAACTATTTTCAGATACATGCAAGCACCGCGATTTTTTCCTTTTCTCAGCCTATGACTTCCATCCTTTGAGATAAAATGGATGGACCCTCACCATTGAGAAGTATTAGACAGGATCTTTTCCTTTTGTCTTTCATCTCTTTTCATTTCTGTAGAGCGAGGACGGAAGAGCGAAACCCTAAATTTGGTTGGAAGTTTGTCGAAGGCCCCCCTCCAGAGAGAGAGATATTATGATTTATGAACGATATCTAGATTTTCCCGTGTATTTTTTTGTTTCTCTCTTCCTCCCCCTGCCTCCGTCTCGCTTTACGCGGAATAGCCCGAAGACTGGGGCAGGGAGCGTAAGTGGACAATTTTGAAAATTTGCGCAGAATAAGCGAAATGCCACTCGTGGGAAATCAGAGGCTGATTAGCTGTAAATCGTTGGGAGAGCTGCACGATGACGAAGTTAAGAAGCTCAGAGATAGCAGTATATAGAGAGAGTCAAGAAGGAAATATGGTTTGCCACAAATTTTCCCTGATTATCATAGCGGGCTTCTTCTTTCCCTCATGTAGGGTTGAGTTTCTGATTTATAGAGGGGGAGTAGTTTTGACAACGAAATGATGCATACAAGAATCATGTCCTCCTCCGTCAGAGACGCTGATCGCCACGGAAACCACACACCTTTCGTGTGTCTGTATATCATTATATCACTCGCTGTATCATAGGTACATTCCCCAGAGAGCTGGATTATACAGCACCTGTGATTTATTAAAAAATGGCAAGATTACTGATGTATTGGATTAGATCTTGCTATATTCAGCATGGGCAGTAAATTATCTCGGACGCTATTCACTACAATGCTCCCTTTTTCTGTGAGGGACAGAGGGTGTCTTGATTAAAATGCCCTCATTGGGTAAAGTTGAAATATTAAGAGATGTTTTCACGAAAATAGCCAGGTCTAGTTTTATTGCAAATCGAAATGAGTGGTTTTCATATGGAACAAATCTTGTATGTAAACAAAATTTGATTAGAGAAAATTAATCATGTAACTGTGCCTTGTGTGAGATTCTAGTTTCAGTGAGAGATGTTTTATCCCACTTAATTAATACACCAATCGATATTGCCTTCTCTAGTGAATGGTAGATATTAGTTTTGGGATCAGAGTGGATGAAATCGAGAACAATATTTTGTTCAACAAGAAGGAAATTGTTGTGGGAATTTTAGGGAAAGGTAAGTCAGCGAATCGACTCCAGGGATGAAGTCGTTGTTGCTTGGACTGGAACATCTCGGTTGTCGGGCAGGGTATGAAACAAGACGGGTCAAGGAGGAAGTAGAAAGAGGGGTGGGAATATTGAATTATAACTGTTCCACTAGAATTTACACCCGAGAAAGGAGAGGGGGACTGAGAGAAGAGAGTAGCGGAGGTTGTCATATATATTGAACCGTTCCAGTTTATTGAACAGACGTCCGTCATTTTCTCCTCCTCCGTCTTCCCTTACGTGAAGACAAAAATCTCCAATTCAACAAGGGTCTGTTTTTTATTTTCTCTCCCTCTTGGTCTCTGATTGACACGAGATCCAATCTCCTACAAGAGGGCAGTTCATGCTTTCTTCATTTGACACCGAATACACTTCTCCCCTCTGTGTTCCTCGATTGATGCGGAACACCGCTTTTCCAACTCCACTGTTTTTTTCTGTCTCCCGTGCATAGGCAAGAACTTTCTCCTCTTACCCCCATCTCTCTTTTCTCTGGATGATAAGATACCTATACATGAATTCATGTCAACTCTCGCTACCCACGTCTGTTTTTTCCTCTCTCTCTGCGCTCCTTGCCAACCAGCGTCTCTCCTTCCCCTCTCAAATCGTCCTCTCCGCGGAGCACAGATTTCTTTACGTTGCGCCCCGCTCAATTATTCATTCGGAAGCAACTGGAGATGACGGCTTGGACACTGTTACACCGAACCTCTTTTCCCATGCCATTAAATTTTTATCTCGTCTTCGATTCTCACCGGTTCTCCTTTTTTCCATTTTCAAGGCGCTTGGTAGGTTGACACATTTCTGCTCAGCCAAAGTGCCTCGTTTGGTTTCATCCAAGAAAAACAGTTATTCTAGGCACGGATTGTAACAACACTTGTTGCTCTTTCATTCAAGTCAAGAGTGGCTCTCATAAATACGCAATGACGGCATGTCACAATATTTGTCATATATGTGCGGTCCCAGGCCGCCAAGTGCCAGGGGAGAAGCCATATGTGCAGTCTGACGTCTGTCATCCCATCCCAAAATATTCATAATATTTAGGAAATCAAAGCTATCAGAAAGTATCGGATATTCAAACACAATTCTTACTCATCAACTCATATTTATGTTGTGTCTATTCTCTCAATTTCAGCCATTAAAAATCTTAAAACCCCGTTTTGGTTTCTCCAAAGACACGACCATCAGTCATTCAGTCACTTGTGTTTTTGTTTTTGTTTAGTTCTGTTTATCACTTGGCAATCGAATTGAAACTTTTTCTGAGAACTCTGGGCACAGTTTTTGCAATCCAATAAAATCCTGTTTTTTTCATATATGATTGCAATTGTCCTAGAGGTCTTCTTTTCATGGAAACAACAAGAAATGCTCTTCAATTTTCTCACTCAGGAAAGAGAGAAGAAGCTCACCTTTTTATGTTATCAATCTTTCTAAAAACCCAACTTGCCCGGAGAGCACAAAGAACGCAGATCATATAATTTCCCTGGAAGGGCCAAAGAAAATCAGAACATTCGAGAGAGACTAAAGGAGGGTTGTAACCCAACCCCCCACAAATGAAATAATTGCAAGCAATATTGATAAGTTGGCTATTGGACTCGGTGTCGTATGTCTCCCCGCTTTTCTAGTGTAATAAGCGACAAATTCCTTTACTCAATATCCGAGGGTAGGGAGGGGATGAAAGTCACCGGGCAGTCTTTGGTCTTCTTGTTCTTTGTGCGTCGTCGATACATCGCTCCCAAGGAAAGCTGGCGTTGTGATCGTTGGTTGCTCTACTTCTTTGTTAGCCCTACCTCTCCCAGGCATCAAACAATTTTCCATCTCTAATTACACTCTGCTCCCATGATTTCTTTTTTCCTCCAACTGTCTTGCTTTTTTTCCATTTCGTCTTGATATGTTTCTTTCCACCGGTTCCCAGCATTTGCTGCAATGCCATGTCATTTCTTCATCTCTCTCTTCTAGGTTTCAAAGGCTTCTTGATATTCACTGTTTTGTGGATAATTTACAGTGTAATTTTTTTTCATCACATTTTCTTAATTTTTGGTCTATTTATCCATATTTTTGCTTTTTGCCCATATTTTTGCTTTTTGTCCCTTTTCCCGTTAAGCAAAGTCCTTGATATAGTCAGTGCAAGATATTATTTGAATATAGGTCTTTTTTTTCCTTTTTCATATGATACCTTTTGATTGTTTTTCTAATTAAACACCCCCTCACATGGGGGGCTTTATGTAATGATTGCCACATAATGAATGCTATACATTTCCTTTCATTCTACATATTTCTAGTTTGTTTTTATTCATTTCTCTTTAATTGTCAGTTTCCTATTCTGCCTTGTTATGCTGCCCTCAAGGTTCTATTTTTACCTTCTCTTTACACATTTATACAAACTACATCTTTCTTTTTACTTCCTCTCCATCCATCTCCATCTCTGCAAATCTTAGAGGAAAGACCACTCTTCCAAAGCTTTCCTCCACCATCCTCCTCCTCCCCTCCTCCACCATCCTCCTCCCCTCTGCCAGGTCTCTCCTCCCAGGTCCTGATACCGGTGTCACTCATATTCCATTTTGGCTCCGGGGTTGCCACAGGTCCCTATTGTCAGCTCTTGATACAACAATACTATTGTTTACATTGCCCTTCTCATAGCTTCATTCCATAAAAAACTTATATTCGCCCTCTCCAATCTGTTTATTTTTCCTCCTCATTTTCCCTTTCATTTCGACGACATTGAGGCATCCATGTCCAGTGTTTCACTATTTAAAAAAAGGAGCAATGGTTCTCCTGCGCTCCTTTCTCCTATCTCCTAGCCAACAAACTCCCTGGAATACCAGATGAAAGTTTCACGCTAATCCTCATTGTCGCAGCCATTGCTTCTTTCGTAACCCTTGGCGATTAAATGTGAGTTGGGCTAGCAAAATTGCATGAAAAACAGTATGAAATTTGATTTTGAGATGGTGTCAGTTTCCTCCAGACTTTTCTTTTCGCACAAAAGATTGCCTATTGTCTTCAGTTACGCTCTGTTTTTGTTCAGGTGTGTATTACGCTGCCTCTTTCTGCAGTCGGGCTAAAGGTGTCTGGAGAAAAAGGCTTTAGAAACGCTGGGGTTTAGGCAATACTCTGACGATTGTCAACTGCTGAGAAAATATTTATGATTATGGAAATGTCCTCCAAGCTGTTTGACTGTCAAGGGGTAGTTTTCTCAGAGAGTAGGAGAATTGAAAAGAAGAAATTAAAAATAGAGAGCATAATAGAAGTAGGACTGTAAGCGAAAGGAAGGAGAGAGGGTGATAGAGAGAAGAAGAGAAATTATAAAAGTTTGTTGAAGGAAGATTTTGTTTATAAGTGTTTTTCTCCAATTCATGCTTGCAGCTACTTTAGTGTACCTATTCCATAATTGAGTACATGTGTGGTTATATTTTTCATCATCTCAAGTAGGCAAATATACACTGCAGTTATTTGATTCACTTTTTTTTTTATAGTTTATACAAAAATCAGATTATTTCCAAGTTCAAATAAAGGCTAGTCAAACATTTTAAATGATATGTCTTACATGTATGTCCTGTAATTAAAATGTTGGACCCTCATTTCTGCACTTCGGGTGAGTTACAAGGAAACAATTCATACATATATCAACATTTCCTTGAGTTATTTTCATTTACTCAGAAAGCCTATGAATGATTCAATCATGGTCGCATGAGTAATCGTGATATTCTGCAACAATTTCCAACCCACTCCTTTTGTTTTCAATGTGCTTTTTATTATGCAATAACAGGAAGTCAAGTCATCTCAGGCTAAATTCAACGTGTGAATTGAAATTGCTTGAATTCCTTGAAGTACTCAATTAGTATACTGCGTTGGTTTATTACAGAGGGTTTATATCCTCTATCGGAGTGGTAAATACATATTTCCTGGTAAGATAACAGTGAGTAAGAAATATCCTTCTTTTGATCCATAAACTAAGCTTTGGAAATTGTATACAAAGCTTCTTTTTTGTCATACGTGCTGTTGTCTTCTCTCTCTCTCTCTCTCTCGAGGGATACTATATATATCTTTGTCCAGTTATACATGTATGTCTATTCTCAAACAAATAAATGCACCATTCATACACAAACCCAATTCCTTTGTATAAGCCCAATTCTACAAAAATCACACAGTTTCAATATGTTTAGCTACATGGGGTCACTGACATCCATCTTTTCAGGAAAAGCTTGATTTTTTCCAGGAAAGAGACCCCTCCAAACTACAAGTCAAACAATGTACCATGTACAATACCAATGGTCACCTTGGTCAATTTTAACAGAACTACTGTTAAAGTGACCACTCAGTTGATTGAATGACCACCAAAGTTGGTACTCAAGGAACCTTTATCTTTTTTTGTTAGTCATCTTCTTATTCAATCGCTGTATATTTATTGTTATCATTTTAAGGGAAAGGGGCAGATGAGACTTTTTCGTTCTCAAATTGATTAATTGTTGATTGCCATTAGTCAAGTCATGCAGTTATAAACAAGTGCCGGTTTCATCTTGAAAGAAAGGAGATGAAACGACAATGCGCCCATGCCATAAATTTGAAATATCTACTCGTAACTACTAATTAATGACTACCATTTTTAATGCTTGATGAGCACATTTACATAAAATACCATCATTAGATAGAAAATGGAGGACTGTCCTTATGGAAGGTTCTTCATAATTAGCAAATAATTGGCTTTATCTCTTCTAGAATCTAATTCTTCCACTCCAGATATGTTTTGGATCACTACCATATGTTGTCTTTTGCCTTAAGTACCTTTGAATAGAATGTTGATATGCGTCAAGGAGGGCACACTTAATATGAAGTATGTTTTTCTGTAATTAGTAGCCAGTGCTGGAAGTAATTATTTTGTCCTTATGATAGAGATCTGTTCATTATTCAAAAGATTTAACGACCAGCGGAGGGGAGGGGTCGGTATCGGAAACTGCGCAATGCAGTGCAGAACTACATGTAACTGTAAGGCTCGATTGTTTATGCTTAATGTTGGCCATGTGTCTACACTCCCAGTTTAATTACTAAAATTAATTAGCAAGGCTGAGAACATCTGTCCTCAACTAGTTGCCGGGGTGGATCTTAATTTTAGGAATCTTTATGAAGAATATGGGTTTTTTAAATCTTGAGAGTAAGGGCAGTACGATGTTGATCAAAATAGAGGTAACTAGGCCAGGGTTTTTTAGTCTGATTGAATGTAACACAATGGATGTAATTAATAGGTCTACCGTCTTTGGGTTATATTTATATGCTTTTCACACTGGCAAAATTTTGCTTAACCCCGTACTATAGGTGGGGTTAAAGGGGGGTCTTAGCCCCACCTATAGTCCGGGGTTAAGCCTATTCCACTTTCTGTTCAGACTTGCATTTACCAAAGTGGGCTAGCCCCACCTATAGTACGGGTTAGCTGGCCCTGCAAAATAGCAGGGCTAACCCAATTGTGGTGCTAACTCCGCAATTGCGGTGCCAAGCAAATGAATGAGAACAGAAGCGAAAAATAGTCGGTACTACGCAATGGAGCGAATTAATTGATATTCACGCTATATAGCTAGTACGGGGTTAACGAATTGCTAACGAATTGCAGTGAGAACAGCATGAATTTTCTTATTCGGGATAGGCGCTTAGTACAGGACTAAATAAGCGTGTGTGAAAAGCCAAAAAAGTTAGTCCGGGGTTAAGGATAGTACGGGGCTAAGCAAAGTACGGGGTTAAGCAAAACAAGTGTGAAAAGAGTATAAGCTTACTGGATAAATTGCATTCATGGTGGAATGCTACAGTAGCAAAATAGAACATTTGGCATTCATGCTTGTACAAGTTGTAGTTTGGAGCATTGAGAGTTGGAAAACTGTTTAAAGAAATCTGAAGTTTGTAAAGAAATTCCTTTCAATTGTATCTGTCTGATGAATTAATCAAAAACCAACTGTTGGTATTGTTTATATAATAATCATGCATAGCCCACACTTATTTTAGGTTCTGCTGATCCATTGTGAATGTACAATGTTAAGTTTTAGTGTAACATATGAAAGCTATTGAAAATTTGTTGTATTGTGGAGAAAATGATAGAAGCACTTTGAAGTTAATGAGAAACCACATCTATTCAATTGCAAACAAATCAACAAATTATGTTTCTTTTTCCTTGTATCTTGATCACTAAAAATGTCCTGACCATGAGTCATTACAGACTATTCATTAAGTTAGTGATTAAATCCCATCTTAATTTTTTTTCTCCAATCTATTCAAATTGCATTCTCTGCCTCTGTTGCCTCTTATCAGAGTGTAATCCTCTTTTTATGGTCTAATCCTTCACCCATTTTATAATATCACAAGACCCCACATTATGACATGCAGTATGCACGAGCAAAGCCCATCCATTGCATACCACAATGTTGATTCAATGGTCAATTTCCTGGTACAGGCCAAATACAGATATGAATAGATGGGGTGCATAACGCATAGTTAATCAAATGGTCACTCTGAATGGTCAGTTTGTAGGTTTTACTGCCCTTTGTCCGCCCACAATAGGTCTCCATCGTTCTAGGGTGTATGATTATGCAATGTACCCCTCTGGGCTACTGAATCCTAACAATGAGATGCTTTTTGGAATATTTTTTGTTGTTCAGGGGTGTGTTTTGTTTGGATAAATTTGGAAGGGGTTAAAGGGGCGTCATTGAATTGCAGGGAGTGGATAGTTATTGACAATATGGATAGCTGTGCTTATGGCTTGGTATAGAGATTAGCTTGACCAAGTGGATTAATCGGTCAGCCTAAGGTGCACTTGTAATTGACCATGTAGTGGACATAGTCAGAGTCTATGTACCATGTATATGTAAAGACCAATGTCAGTCTGTTTAGAATCGGAAGCCTTACAATAAAACAAGTTTATGGGTGTGATTGTGGAGCCGTACCTGTAGGTTGTTCAAAGTCCATATCATTACATCAGTGATATTTTATATAATTATAATATATATATATTTATATATTTGTGATACCTGTATCAAAAGTATCAAATATGCAATATCTATGCTAGAAAATTAATATAAGATTGTCATTGATACTCACATAAGAGGTTTCTCCTTAATTATCCTTTATAAAATTTACATATGCATTTATGCCTGTGGAAACTGGAATGTTAGACTGAAATTAAAGGGCTCCAATCTTGAGATCTAGCTTTCTTAATGCAAATGCACTGAATAGGGTGCAAATTTCCCTTTTCTATTTGGGAATTGGCATACAAATACTTACATTCCAAACAACAGAATGTAATATTTCAAACATGAAGGATATATGAAAAAATCAACAAGTTGGCTGAACGAATGTACATTTCACAGTTTACTGTAGTTGCCTTTCACAGGCTAAAACATTTTGAAGATAAAACTATAGATTGGGATTTAATTCATAATCTTTGTAATCATTTCCTATTAATCACATATGGCATAAAAAGGAAGTAGTGCTGCCATACATGCATACCAGTGGGGAACAATCCATCATTTGGAGGTGAAAGTCAACATTCAATTTCCTGATGGGCAAATAGATTTTCAGAATATATTTCTTCGTGGTTGCTAAATTAATTGCAATATCTCATGTCTGTGAATCATATTCATAGACGACAATGAAATTTGGTTTGATAACAATAACAGGATTTGGTCATGATCCATGAACATGCAATTTTATTCTCATAAATCACCAACTGTTCTCAAAATATCTAGTTTTATATCATTTTTCCCTTTAAAAAGCATAGGCCTATAATTCTAATCATATCGTGTCATTGCACTATATAATGATGAATTTGAAGACCCTTTCTGACAGTTAATTACTGAGTACATGAAGATATGAAATGAAACAGCTACTATTAAACAATCAGAATAATGAACAAATAGTTTTGATTCACGTCAAAACTACACATGGTAGATTTATTAAGAAAATTGTCTTTATGCATGATATACATGCATACCCCTGTGGGTGAGTTTTACAAGTACTGCCTTTATTTTTTAGTGTTGCTTTATGAGAGGGATTTATGGCTTTATGACCCATAGTGGGGAAGACTAACAAACAAAAACGAAGATTAATTTTTCTTTCCTTCCAAGGAGGCAGCAGCCGTCCGCCCTTTATCTCATTTGTAGAAAGGCGGCTTGGTCAAGCCACTGAGCATTGCGGGGACAAATATTTATTAGACGCTGTTACGCAACAAGGAATTTCTCATCAGGAAGTCTAATGAATATGTGTTATTGGCAGTTTAATTTATGGAAAGGTAAATTGGCTGGTTATTATTGAAATGATGTCAGAGGGGGCTGTATATGAATCTTGGTGGTCTTGCGTATGGTTTGGCGGAGATAGAGGAAATGAGAAGAGCAAGAGCACGTTGCTGCGAATCAATACCCGAATGAAGCAAGAAAATTTGATTGTGTTATTCATCGCAGTGTCAAACTCGCCATGATGAGGAATATGATAAGAGGATGTAGTGGGGGAGAATTTACAATCAAATATTATTAAGTTTAGTGCTGATGAGCTTACGTAAACATGCTTGCAAAGTCAAGGCTTAATTTCAAGTCACAGTCTTGTCCATTTCTTGTCTAATTTCCCGTGATCTAGTTCTGCGCCATCTGTTTCCCCTCTTTTTATGCCTCTGTAATACAGAAGATAAGCCATCGGACGGACGGGAAGGAAAAATTGAACCCTTTTAAATAAAAAGTACCCAAACTTGTAAAGAAAGCAGCATTTAGGTGGTTATAATGAGGAATTCAAGCAAGCCCTAAAAGGTTTTCTTTATTGCTTTTGATGATAACAGTAAGATGCTTTGTGATTCATATAAACTGTGCTTAACGGCAGAGATAGGAGCTAACTTGATATTACAAAACCGGGTTGTTTTTAGGACTCTGATCGAGTCGACTGGAAGAGGAGTTTGTTTATCAAGTAAATACATGTAGAAAGTAATAAAAGCCCAATAATACTGTGGTCATTTTAGTAAGTTTCTTAATTTTGAGAGAGTAAAACGGGGGAGGAAAACAAGGCGATGAGAACTGGAGAGGAAGGTGATTTGTACTTCTCCAGAGGTCATTTTACTTCGATAGAATCAGAATCGTCCCAAGCATGGCCGTGGGGCATGCTATCACTAAACGATCCTACAAGAAACTGTTGCTCCTTGCGCAACAACGGGCTAACTACGATTTAGACGCAACCATGCTCAGAAAATGTTTCACTTTTTTTTTCTTCTGCCACCTTCCAGTTTTTTGCTTCTCCCGTAAGAGGGTTTTTGACTGTTTTTGTCCAGTGTATCCCCGGGGCTTGGCATATGTTCCAGGGCATGATGGGTGAGAGTCTTTCGGTGTTTTGGTTGGCGTGAAAGCAATGAAGGGGCAAGGGAACGGGGCGTTTCAGGTTGGCTGGATGATGAGGCATGTATCATTATAACACACACCTTAAATTCTTGATGGAAATTTTAGGGTGGGATAAAAAAAAGGAGTGAGGAAAGGACTGGAGGAAAACGTGATGGGAATTGAATGGAGAGGAACAAAACGAGAATAGTACAGGCCGGGATGGATTTAGGTAGGATAAAGAACCTATTAAGCGAATATCTTGTAAGCACCAAACAGCAGAGCTTCGAAAACGAAAAACAACGCTTTTATATACAAGATACATTTTAAGTACATGAATTCACCCCATGGAGTGGTTATGTACCCGTAATGTATCCCTTGATACTTCTCTGAATCGCTTGTTGTTTTTGAAAAAGGGTAGAGAGTTGAATTTGGAAAAAATCAAAGCGAATATCTTTCATTATTCAGAGAGCTGGTCGAAAACAACAACACTGTCCTTGTAAATTTCAAGGTAAATAAAGGTAGCGGGCCCATCAAGGAGCAACTCAGCACCCTTCGTTTTGCCTGTGATACCGCTCAGATTCGGCCGTAGATGAATTATTCAGCGAACGGTCGGGCGCTGTCATCTGAAGGGGAGAAGCGTTTTCACACTTGTTGAGGAGAAAGACATGAAGGGGTTTATGCTCGGCGGAGCTAATTGCAATTATATTTATGACTTATTATCAAGTAACTGATGGACTAAGTGCCGTTTGGAGATGAGGCATGTAGCAGTGGGTCTCCTGGATCAAGAGACAAGGGGCTGAGAGAAAGGGAAAGGGGGAGAGACGTTCTAGCTAATCATATTTCTTTTCTGGAGTGGATGGGCTCTTCGTTGACAGCTCTTTCCATTTGTCTTCTTTTCTACCTTCTTAGCAAAAAAGGGGAAATACCATGATAAAAGGTGAATTACAGGAGAGAGCTAGGTTTCATTCCTTGTTTACAGGAGGCATTTAGGAATACCATCACAAGAAATCTTTGGAGAAGCAAAGGGGAAAAAAGGCATCAAGTTCTTTTCTAATTGTTTATAATACTTCTTGATAGTTAATTAACAAATAATAACCACAGATGTAAGGTATCCAAATATTACATAATTACTCATTCTGTTTTGTGTTTATGTAAGTCGTTACTCAACGATTCATCATTTTTAGTGATTCATTTTATATCACTTCTGTTGTATCTCATGAAGGCTGTGATCTTCATTTATCATGATATATTTGGGTTGGCCTTCGAGTTCTAGATTATTTTTTAGATTTTGTTTATTTGTCTATCAGATTTAATTTTATTCCATGCAATATTATCATATCATTAAGATATATTTGTATGTAATTCAAACAACACAACCCCAAAAGGTCACACAGGTTATCAGTAATTGAAATGACCATGGATTGATTATACATCAGACCTATTATTCATGCTGAATTTACATGTACTCAGTAAGCCAAATTAAAATGGTATTTACATTAAGAATTTATAATGACTAAACATCCATATCTAATATGGTGCATTACACTAATCAGTGGATGAAGGCTTCATAAAAGATAAAAAGATTGACAATTGCAGTAAACCATTAATGGAATGAGATAGCTGAATAGAGTGGAAAAAAAGGACAAAGAAAGGGGAAATACATGCAAATTGGCAATATGACAAGATAAGCGTGAGAAAACCTTGAGATCCTGAGTATGTTGTGGGGAGAGAAATGTGCCTGAATTAATTCTGTTAATTATTAACCCTCCGTGAGACATGTAGCTGCAAAGCCAGGCGATAATTATGGAAATATTGATGAAATTATTACGGCCATTCTGCGAGTGCATTTTGACACGGATGAACGATGGCTTTCAAGCAGGGGGCTAATCGAGCGAGCGTGGCAAATCGCAGCTTTTTCTTAAACCGTTACCCGTGATTACGAAGCCCTTTCCATAAACCTGATTATTCTATCCAATCCTTAAGTGGTTCCAACTCCAATATTTTCTGAATATTACCTGACTTAATCATAAACAAGCAAAAGGAGAAGATTTCTTCCGGTGCGGCGGATAATGTCTCTAGCCGCGCCTGCTCTGGCTTTAATTTGCAGTGGAGGTAATTTAAGTGACTTCACTGCGTTAGCTTTAATCAAATAAGTTCTGACTAATTACTGCCATTAATCCGATTGTTCATTTTAATTTCTTCATTGAATTTCATGCTTTGAACACAATAAGAGGATGAGCGCACAACAAGAGTCGGGCAGACTCATATAATGAAAGCATATTGCTGTAATTGATACATATAATACATTTATCTCTTTTTTAATAGCTTCATTAACAGCAGGATGCACTGCATCAAAGCTTGAGAAATGAATTTTGTTTAAACTGTATTATTTACAAATTGAGTGTTTAGTGTAACTTTTATAGAAAGGGATATTTATTCAGTGTAGAGACTAGTGACTACCTTTTATGGATTTCAATCGATGTTGTGACTATGATCAAAGAAAATTTATGGTCATCATTTCAAGTAGATTTTTACCAATTTTACTCCCTTTTTTTGTTCTAGTATTGAGTAAGGAAAGGATTGAATGTAAGATATTTTTCAAACTTGAATGTTTTTCTTCTTTATAACAAGGGTTATCATTCCTATTCTCTACTCTATCCATGTAGATATTCTCTTTTTTTCTGCAAGGCATCAAACAAAACAAACACTTTTATCCAGATCCGGGGCATATGATTGTAGATGTTACTCCTTTAATTTAAGAATGATAGCCAACAATAGAGAGGAAACATTGTTTTTTGGCTATCTCTCCCTAGGATTTTACAAAACATAAGAAAAGGATGAGTAGGAAATATCAAGCAATTCCTTGGTAAAAACTTTCTAAATAGTCTTGCCAACGAATCTCTGACTCTTACACAAACACAAAGAGTTGGGCTGTTATATAACCTTTATCTATTCATATACCATACCAGTTTCACTTTTGTTCTTACAAATCTGCTTTTGAGGGTAAATTGAAGTAAATATGTACATTGGACCAAGAGGCTCTGTTTCTCTATTGTATGAATGCAAATATTATCTTGTTTGCTTTACTCCTGTGGCAAGTGAAATCTTTTTTCTTTTTTCTTTTTTGTGGACACTCCTTTTTTTTAAAATTCCCATCTCTGTGTGTATATAAGGTATAGCAAGGACTTTTATGGCTGCGAGGCTTATGAGAAAACAGTTTGGTTAAGATATATGTTCACTCTCTCCATTGTTGGGGCTGTTTGAGTTTGGGGTGTCCAAACCAAACCAAAAGGTTATCTTTATGAATTTTCAAGTGCCCTGTTGTTTTCTCAGGTACTATTTTAAAGTGCAAGAGAAAGTAAGATGTAATGTTTGCATGATGATTGTGGCACTTTGCTTGCAGCTTTTTTTAATTTCCTATCTTTCCTTTCTTAATTTTTCTTGAAGCTTCTATCTTTTTTTTTGGGGGGGGGAGAATTTTTGAGAGGGTGAAAATGATAAGTCTCAGCATCAGAAATATGACAGTTTCAGAGAAAAGCATGTGTGGAGAATTTTAAAGTGAAGAGAAGAATGTTCCTCGTTGTCATTTTGAATCTAAGAAATTAGATTTGATCAGTAAAAAAAAAAAAAAACACTTAGGCAAAATTGTTAATGAAAAAGTGCAACTTAATTTAGTTCATGGTATGCATAAAACACTGAAGATAATAGGAAGCACAATTTTGCTTTAAAGTGGCTTTGGAAAATCAACTTTAATTTCTTTACTCTAGTCCTGATGAAGATGTCATAAAGAAACAAGCATGGAACCAATGATTCACACCATTTGCTGATCCCACGCCTATGCGATCTCTGTATGGGTGATACCCACAACAGGTGGAGCAGCTAATTGCGCCATGTCACCAGGTGCTGGCCTATTATTTTCATTTCTCGTCTTGCCCATGTTTCCTCTGCCAATTACGGCACCTGCTTTCAACCGAATTGATTTACCTAATTCTTATCTCCTTGTCATCTTCCACTTTTTTGTTATCCAATCTCTAACCTGAATTTTAGTTGAAGTATCTCTTCTGTTTGGCTTAATTTCTTGTTTTTCCTTGTAGACTGAGAAAGTCTGCATTTACATGTGCCTTGATATGACATGACTCGACTGCAGAGAGCCAGAAGGGCATTATCAACACACAGACTAAGGGTGCGTTTATTGTCCAATTTTTTGCCTAGAATCAGCGTTTTTAAACGTCTTTCAGGTAAATTTTTAAGGTGATAAACGCAAAGCCCTTTTCAAACGTCTTTAGATATGGGCATATTGTAACGCCGAAAAAAGTGCGTTTTGAATGTGACATACAGCCAGAATCACGTTTCTGAGACATGATAAACGCAAAGCTGTTTTGAACCACACATACAAATCGGACATTCCCAGGCTAATCGGCTTCCCGGGTCAAACGGCGCAAAGCAGCTGCGCAGAGACGAGGCCTTTATTTTGAATCGTGAAGAGTCGATAAACGCGACATCCCGCAAAACACGTTCGCATAGTGGGGTTCAATATGTACATATAGAAACACTGATTCTGAGTGGCAAGACACGATAAACGCACTCTTTGACATAGCATGAACGCCCTTCTGGCGCTCAACAGATGATGTATGATTTGCGAGCCAAACCTGTTCATGTGCAGCTCATTGTGACTCATGCATCGATAGCTGAGAAAGATTGGGCAGTCGACCCATCTTCCTAGTGTCAAAATTCACGGCTCGTCTTTTCAATTGATTGGGGCATTACGAACTAACAAGCAAATTGTTCATGCTCTCAAGGTATATGTTTTCCGTTGAAAGGATCTAGTTATGAGTAATGAAAATTATTGACTTTGGAGACCCTATGGTTGTCATAAGTGTTGCATTCGTTGACAGAGGTGATGAGTATTCCATATTTTAGTGTTATTAATTGCCCCCTAATGGATTCGGAGTACGTAATAAAGAGTCATGATGTTGGTGAATGATACCAAAAAAAAAACATTCACTTGTTGAATTTGATTTTGAAGGAAAGAAAATATGATAAATAGACATCAATCATTGTCTCCTGATGAAACTGGACTACTTCTAATTAATTAATAAAATGCAGTATTATAGAAAAAACTGCAACCTTGTAGATATTGAAATTGCAAAAATATTGAAAAATAATACAGTACAAATCTTTATATGAGACATTAGAGCCTATTAAATTCACTGTCAAACTGAAATAAATGTACAAGGAGGCCTATTGAAAGAATTAAAAAAGGAGAGTGTAAAGAAGAATAAAGGTTTGTATGAAAAACATACATTAAACATAGCACAAACTCACAGACAAAATGAAGTGAATGTACAAATATTGGAAGAATAATAGAGGGAGAGTGTAGAATAAGAGGAAATTTTGGGGTATGAAAGCCGGTCCATCCATGGCTGGAGAGGACTAGGCTCATTAGCCAGGCATTTGGGGTAACATGTCGCCAGGGGCAACGGGTGATGACAGCCTCTTTAAAATCACTCTCAATCACTCCTGGCAGGGGTGCAAACATGACCCCCTTCTCTGTTTCGGCCTCCTTTCTCTGGTCCTCTACCACCACCACCAGGCTCTAATGTCATCTGTGAAGTGTTCAAACTGATTTTTACTTCCAGCAAATATGGTTTTTGGTAGGAACGCCGGTGAATTTCTAGGAGAGCTATGGTATCAATTATTTTCCAAAAGTTAATGAAAATGTTCTTACTAATCAAAAGCAGTTTATTTGTTCTTTCAAAAGTCAAAGAAGGAATCAACTTTTTTTCAGTGTGATATTTAAACAAAAAATAGTGCTGATAAAATATACAAAAAGATAATTGAAATGTTCCCATTAAATGAATATCATAGGGAGAAAATCATGCAAAGAGAAACAATAGTTGTGATAGGAAATAAAGTATACATAGAAATAGAGTTATTTTGTTATTGGAGGGAGTAAAACAGAATGAATCTATTTCTCTGTACCATCTTCATCAATTCTGCTTTTACAGAAAAGTGACATACCTGTAGTGCATGTGACATCAAGTGCCCAGGGTGTGTAAGAGCAACAAACTAAAATGTATTTTTGTTTGGCACATTGAAAAGAAAAAAAATATTCAGAAATTCTTTCCATCTCACTTCTCATCGACTGCCTAATAAAGTGAAATTGGCAGAAATACCCCCAAAGATGAGAAATTCTGGAGGAAGAAGAAAGGGGCGAGGAAAAGAGGAGCGAAAATGTTTTTCCAACCGTGAAAGGCAGAGAACAAATCGTCATGCATTTATTTGCGTGCACCTCACTAGCTGTCATATCATCTCGAGTCATTTTCTCCTGAAATTATCATTGATTTTTCTCACCTGATTTGACTAATATTTCCTGCTGAATTTTTCATTCGTGCAATAGCAGCACTTTCCTCTTGATGTCCTCTTGGTTGCTTCGGAGTTCAAGGTTGTCTGCCCTTGGATGGGGGTGGGGGGGGGGATATACGTATAGTGTTTTTTTTAATCTTGGGGTTCATTCTAAAGCAGTTTACAAGCTGTTTCCTTTGTGTTGCTATTTGTATTTAGCAATAGTTTTAAAAATGTGCAAAAATGTGATTGCATGTAGGTGGGTGGCATGTTTGGTTGGCTAGTGTACTTCATCATTAGGCCTACTTGTTTGCTGCCATCTTTGATAAGAGATATATACAGTAGGCTTACGGACGGTAAGAGATATATCTCTTTGCTATCATTACTGCCATACTTCTGCAAAATGTTACAAGGGAGACAAATTTGGATGAATTTGTCCTTTCAGTTGTAAAAGGACACTCTAATTTTGTAACAGTTGGTGAAAAGAAACAGCTAAAAGTATTATGTGCCGTGTAATCATGCTTTGTTATTACGATTTATGATAAGACATGGAGCGTCTTTCAGGATAAGTGCACAAAATTCAGTACTAAGCATAATTAATGATTAAGAAGTGATGGATGTTTGCTGTTATAGATTACCTAGCAATACAAGTGCAACAAATGGTATAATGAACCAAAAACATGAAGGAGGAGCTCTTTTCTTCTACCTGTTCATCCCATTCATTGTTCACCAACTTGATCTGTATTTCACCTTTCGGAATGGAAACTTTCGGAACAGATGTGATCCGCGGACAAGAGACCTAGAACTTGAAAGAAGAAAGAGATAGATGCCGATAGAAGGACGCGATAAAGGGCTGGCAAAGTGAGCAAAATTTCATGTCCGTCAGCAGTAATATTTGATGCCAAATAAGGTGGCATTTGTGAAAAACATTTAGCCACTTTGCTATCTATAATTTAATAATCACATCAAAACTAAGCTTCTCTGGAAGTGCGAGAAGAGGACCAAAAAAAAAGAAGAAAAGATGTAGCTGTTTCATTGGTTATGATAGACTGAGTAGTGAAAGGTTAGAAAGTTCAGGGTTTAGGGCCATAAATTGAAAATTGGTAAATTGTTATGGGGGTTTTGGCTCTTTCTCTTTGCTCTTTTTTTGTCAGCATTTCCTGTTCACAGATGCTTGCTAGTTTTTATGTCAACATAAGGATTGTGATGTGTGGTCTGAGCCGGGAGAGATAAATGATCTAACAACATTCTATGATTGGAAGATGCTCCTCTGTTCAAAGAAGAGACGGAAATTTGAATCATCCATCAGAATGATGGCGATTGTTCTCGTGTTTTAGTTTTGACAAACACCGACGGATTTTAAAGATGTTCTAGTTTTGCTTGCCAACCCCACTTTCTCTGCTTTGCCATTTCCATTTTTTCTAATTTTTTCTTTTTTCAAAGTTCTCTAATGGAATTAATTGTTCTGTTTCAAATGATTCTGGGAATATATCATCTGTTTGGAGCCAGAAGGGTGTTCACTTACATCTCTAATTTAAGTATTTTTTATATTGAATATCATTAAATTCATAAATTCATATTAATTCATTATTTCACGATTTCATTCTTCGGTAATTGAAAAGCACAAGTTGTCACCAGATCTGTTATGATATTGGACTTTGTGTTCAATAGATCAAAAGAAGAACAACAAGCAAAGAAATTGAAAGGATTTTGTTTTCTCTGATTAGCAAATCATGATTACCGTGTTTTGCTTGATGGGCTAATTCTATTGTTTGTAGAGTAAGCTTACAGATCCGGAAATGCCTCAGCGCTGCTTTAAGGTCTGACAAGCAATTTACCCAGATCCCCATCTCGCTCGTGATCTGTGCGAGGAGCTCCACCTTGGCAGCACTGATGAGGCCTACATCCCTGGCTTTTGAAATCATAAAAATCATCTTTGCCCTTACTTTACTCTTCTTGACAGTTCAGCCAAACATCTGTAATCCAACCGATATGGATTTTACAGATTGTGGAAAATGGGGATAAACATCCCCCGAGCGCTTTCTCATTTCCATTGTTACCTTTGCATCTGTCAACGACACGGTAAATAGCAGGACTGAAGAAGCATCGCCCCGCTCTCTTGCGCTCCGTCTGTGAAGGCAGTCCTGTTTAGTTATGACAGACCCAAACCAAGATGTATGGCAGTTAATTTTTTTCCCTCGTTAACGAATTTAAACCCTCTCACCAGCTTCTGCAATGGCACTCATAACTGGGATATAATTGATTAATAAAACAAGGAATTGCAATAGGAGGACAGGAAGTAGTACTTTTTTTATCCCATATTATTTGTCTTTCATGTTCCTTCTATTTAAATCTAAGGAATCAGACCATATTTATCGAGGATTCATATCCATTTCAATATCATTTTGTACAAACATCACAACTGTTGGTTGCAAAGTTTAACCTGAAAGAAATTTGGTATAAGTGCTGTGGAGTAGCAAGTCTCTCTCTGACTAAATAAGAAGTAGTCCTCTTTAAAAAAAAAATCTTCAAGATGCCCAGAAATCAACAAATGCCTATCAAATTATGGATTTTTTTTCTTGCTTGGTCCATGTTTACCTAGCACAGGTGTTGAAGTGAAGATGGAATGGAAATGGTGCACTTTCCCCAGAAGGGGGTCATTCGCACTCAAATGAAAATAGCATTTTGAAGCATTCTTTAGTACAAGGAGCATTGCAAGATGTGGATACGTTTACACACAGATGCAATATTGATGCTTTGCATTGTGCAGAAATCATGCGTCTTGTGAATTAAAATTTTCGAAATCATTTTCTTTCAAGTGAAACTATGGCCATCTATTTAGATAGGCCTACATCTCAGTTGTATGATAACAACTTTCAATTGTTGATTTGTTTAACGGTCTGAAGGGGCCCAAATGCTTGCTTTCAGATTTTTCTCCCCTCCGGAATAATTTGAGGTTCAAAAAACTTGTAGCATTTCCATTTTACCTCGCCTCAGGTGGGACTCTATGTTGATCAGCCTATTTTTCTCCTTCTGTCACTCTTTTCTTTTTTTTTTTCTTTTTTCCTTTCTTTTTTCCTTCTCCACGTTCTCTTAAAGTCACATGTTTTGTCAAAATTCCTGTTCTCTGTTAACACAATCACAATTTATGATAGTGTTTACACGAATGACACGCCTAGAGGCAATTTTTAGTTGAGGGCATATTGAAGGGAAAAATTGGAAAAGGTTACCCCATTTAAGCCTTTTTTTTCTGGGACATGTCTTGTGATGAATGATCAGTCAGCATATGGTGTATTACCCATTACACTTTTCAAGTCATTCAACTCATTTCTACAATTTTCCCTTGTTTGAAGGATGTAGAGATGGAGATGGAGAATGAGAGGTGGAGAGAGATAGAGAGAGAGAGAGAGAGAGACAAGAAAGAAAGAAGAAGTAGGAGGAAAGGTTGAGAGCAAGAGAAAGGAAGAGACACAGGAATAACAGACAGAGAGAAGAGAGAGAAGGAATAACAGAGGAGAGAGAGAGAGAGCGAGAGCGAGTAAAATGATTATTTACTGTGTACATCATCATTTATTGTCTAAAATGCCTTTATCCTTCTATATCCTTTGATTAATCAATGAGATTATATTGTGTTGTGATTTTTACATTCTATAGATTTTTAAAATAATTTTGCTGTAAAATGAGCAAAGCTGTAAAGTGCAGGTGTCATTGCTTTATCTCTTTTCACCTTTTCTTCTCTAAACGATACCTGTTTTGCATCTGTCTTACATGCAACACACGTTTTGTTCTTGATGCAATCCTCTTCCTCTTCCTCTGACAGAAGAAAGTGAAGGGCACAAATTTTTCAAAATCATCTTGCCAATTTGAGGAAGGGTAGAGGCTGACATTTCTGAGTACACACCTCTCTCCTACCTGTCGCTCTTGACATCTTTCATAAATAAAGGAGTCAAAGAAGATGCCCCACTTCTCCACCATCACCTTCAAGGTGTTTAATTGCAGCATACAAAAGTAATATATCTTTTTGAATAGTTTCTGTGACATCAGAAAAATGTCAAGGTGATGGTTTGAGTCATTTGAATGCATGTTTGCAGGTTTTTAGTTTCATTCATTTTTGTTTTCATTATTGAAAAATATACATATAGGTATACCAATTTGTGGACAGAATGATAAATCAGATATGTGTATTCAATTTTTAGATTTCTTATGGACTAGACTTTCTAAGAAAAGAAATTTTTGCAGGGATGACTTCTCTCTCTTGATTGCCATGAATACAAATATAGACCTACAGAATATGTAGGTCATTGTCATAATTTTTTTCTAGTTAATTCAACCAAAATGTCATGTAAAATTGTTAGAGGATCTACACAATACTGTGACACCGATCTTGTAGGCAATATTCTGTACTTGTATTCAACTTTCAGCTTTTTAATTTTGACTCGCCGTCTGGGCATACAAAAAGATGTAACCATTTTCCTCTGCCATTTCCTATTTAATATCCTGTTAGTCTCTGGTTCCACAGTGTAAGCAAATATTGCCCATCTGTAAATAGCCTCAAAAATTAATAATTGGAGCGTGGTTTCTATTTTTTCGGAACGGAATCGTGCCATGTTTGTTTTGCGCCATATTCCACCCCACAGTGTCAAATCGTCTCGCAGCATTGCAATGCATTGTGGGGGAGATGTGTATGGATTTCATCTTGTAAAAAGGGCCGAGGGAATTTATTAAGCCACGCTCATCGGAATTGACCGATTAATCGAGGTTTGGTCATCCATCATGCAGTGAGAGCATTGTGTATTCAATACGAATGTCGCTGTCATGACGTGTAATGAGCAAGAAGGCTGTATGATTGCACGGATATAGAGAGACAGCACGAGAGATACAAATGAAGAGATATTGAGATGGAAAGTATTAAGAGATGATGAGAGAGAGAGAGAGAGAGAGAGCAAGAGAGAAGAGAAAGACAGGATAAAATGAAAGTTGAAGTCTGGGGGAAAAGGAAATGAACTTTCATAAAGACGTGGGCCGGCAATGATTATGCAAGGTATTATGAATACCCAATGTGCATCGGGACCCTAGCTTATTAAAGAACTGGCAATTAAATCATATTACTGTTAATTCAATTACCTGGGGACGTAATGACATCAAAATTAAAGCAGAAAATCTCGAAAGGGACGAATGAAATGGCTGTAATTCAGAGTGGGAAAGTAAGGTCAGGTGGACGGAGAGAATCCATCAGTGTTGTCCATTAGACCTGTCGCCAGGAAGATGTTAAGTAAATGGGATCGGTATGGGATGATATTCATATACAGGAATCCATAAATTTCTGATTTGCTGAATGACTCCGGGCTAATTTAGGTCTTAAGCACTACCTCCAGAATAAACTCTGAGCATAAATGGTGTGAGAGCTTTCGATTTTGACATTGTCCCCTTTGGTGTGTATCCTAATGCCTATCTTGTACTTGTTGGTGCCTGTCTTATGTCTCGTCTGTTTGTGCATGTCCACTTTGCAATTTTCTCCCTCCTTGCCCCCTCTGTTTCTGCACTATCTGTTCATTTGCAACTGATTCTTGCTATCTACCGAATTATGTTTTCTGTTGAGAGCCAAAAGGGCATTAACCCTGCATTTATTGGTATATCAGTTATTGCCCCTTTGGCTCTGAGCAGCTGATATGTCCTTCTAATGTGTTCATACATATCTGTGGAGAGCCAGAAGGGCGTTGAAGATAAAGTTGAGTTCTGGTCATGTGATTACATTGTGAAAGAAAGGGTGTGGAATTGATCAGAAAGGTTGATCATACAGCATATAAGTATCGGTGTGCACTGCAAGGTTCTGGAATCATCACTGTACACAGAAAGATGTATATGGGATTTCACAAATTTGTGGCATAAAAATGAGGCCCTCACTTTAACCTGATATACATTGAAGAGCCATGCATTTTTTTCTCTGATGTTCTTCCACACTTGCAAAAGTAACAATGGAAACACTCACAAATTATTTTTCACCTCTCCCCAGAACTCAACCTTCTCTTTAACTCCGTGTTAGGGTATATAAGTTAACACTCTTCCAGCTTTCAACGGATGATATGTGATGCTATCCATATCTGTTGTTTTGTGTTTGTTCTATGTTTCAAATCTTTCATGAGTCTATGCCATATAAATTCTTTAAAAATATGATAGTATTTAGAAGCTTTCTAAACAGTCAGCCTGCAATTCATAGCTCTCAATTAATTCCATTTAAATCATCATGATAACACAAATTAGTGCATTTTGTTTCCACATGAAGTTATCTGATAAATATCTCTGATAGATATCAAGGAAATATATATCTGTTTATTCAAAGGAAACCATTAATTGGGTTCGTGTTAAAATTCGAAAGCTGTTTATTGACTGCACAGTGCACATTCCATGAGAGTATGCATTGTATAATGAGAGAATCTTTAGAAGTCATATATACATTGGATGCCATTCCACCTTGCTGGCCATGTGTATTAAATATGCTCGGGGATTGTCCACATGAATAACTCGGGCAGTCAGATTAGCGGGTTTGTTGTTGGGTTCCGGATAATAATCATCCTTCTACTCCTCCGATAAAAGAATTTCACAAAAACATTTGTTGAATAGAGAGAGAGAGATGGATGAGCTTCACCAGAAAACTTTAATATGGAATGTGATGTATTGTTTGTTGGTTCTGAGATATTACATAAAGGAGTACCTGTAGGTAAACAGAGAGGGATGTGGAAAGAGAGTAAGAGAAAGAGAGAGAGAGAGAAAGTGAAGGAATATTGAGAGAAGAGTTCTGATAGAGTTCTGAACAAGTAAAAGGAATTGGTGGAAAGAGAGGAAATGGATCTAAGAGAAAGGATCTCTGAGAGGAGAGAGAGAGTGAGAGGTTGAACCAGACAGAGAAAGAAATTGGTGAAAAGTCTTAGATTGAGAGAGGGAGACAGAAACAGAAAAAGGAGAGATACAGATTGATACAATAATAATGGATCAGAGTCGCAAATTATGCCACGGTGCATTGTAAATGACCATAACCCCCTGAAGAAAATGATGGTGTAAAGCTTGGGGATTATATCGCCCAACTTTCCGTGTCAGTCTCTGTGTAACATACGGATGACTGCCCCCTATTGTTGACTACGCTCCTGTCTACGTCGTGCAGAAATGATAGATAGGACCATCTTACAAGAAATAAACTTACATCAGTTGAATAATGGCCTAGGGCTTGGCATTAATAAGAGGCCGTACTGAGGTCCTCAGTAAACTTTTTTGTTCTTGGCTTTCATCGACTTTTATTATCTCGTGGACGCAACTGAACCAAAAATGTACATGTCTACATTGGTGTGGTGCATGTGTAGATGGGGGGGTGAGATGTGATTGGTGATAGGAATTTATACGGTGTCAGTTGCATATTCTAAAGTTAAGATTTGCTTTGTCAAAAATTGACAGGGGATTATCTGTGAAGGTTTACCAAACTATGCAATGAATTATAATCTCTTGCTTTTAGGCAACTCTACCTAACAGCACCCTCTCTTCTGTTTGGTCACACACCATTGTTCCGTCAGGTTTTCTTCTGCCGAGAGCGACCAACGAATGACCAACAGAGCACAATGGAGAAATGAAAGTATGCCATAAATAGTTAGAGAAACCTTTTCATAGCAAGATTGGTGTCATTGTGTGCTTTTGGGTATGGAGGAACTTCTTTTCTCTTTTGGGTCCATCCCGCGATTCGTAGCTTGGGGAATAGCATCAACTTTTATTTAATCACCTCTTAATACATTCAGAAACTGTAATTCCTTTCCCCAAGGGGTTCCATCTTGCCATATTTCAAGGAGTTTAAGAAAAGAAATATAGAGGGGGGTAGAGGCTCAAGATTGAATACAATTTAGTTGTTTGCTGAGGTTGACAGGGATTATTTTATAATGCCTATTTATCTTTTTTTTTCTTTCTTTCCCTTTTCTTGGAAGCTATCCAAGAAGATTAGTGTGCCAATGTGTGAAAAATATAGCAGATGAGTAAAGAAAAAAAAGTCATAAAATCAAAATAACTTCTTCGATATGTTTTCTTAAATGTGGAAATAATTCTACTTTAATGCCATTGCTTTCAAGTAGCCAGTGACGTTACTTTGTTCAAACTTATTAACGTAATTCTTTAAAAAAAGACGAGCATATTGTTTTGGTGCTGTATAATTGTTTCCAACAAGCCTAGCCAGCCAGACTTGAACCTTGATCCCTCTTCTTGTGGTACAAATTGACTGACCACTGGGTCACAGCTGTCTCATGTGGCACGAAAACAATCGGACAGGCGAAATTAGTTTCCCTTCACCAGCTACAAAATCAATCATGTGGTATGAATAAAGATTATCAAGCCTGTGTCCACCTCGCCCTCCTCTTCTCTTCTCTCTCTCTACCTCTCTATCTCTCCTTTCTCTTTTTTTCCTCTCTTTTCTCTCTCCTCTTCTATCTCTCTATTCTCTCTCTCTCTCTTTCTCTCTCATTTCTCCTGATCAAAGCTTAGATCATGAGGATGGGATGGGATGTTCCATGATCTGGCAGGCATGACCGTTGTGGCCTGCTAATAAGCATCAATTTGGGATTAGTTGGGGGAGTGCAACAGGAGATTAGGTGTCTGAATGATTCCATCATGCTTGGCATGATCTCTGTCACAGATATCATGAACGCACCCCACCACCAGGAGGACCCACGAATCTGGAGTAACGTTGATTAACAACGAGAAAGATGGTGCTTTATTATCTTATCCTCTGGAAGTCGGAGCACGACTGCGCTTGACTGAGTTCCCTTTAAAAAACTAATTAAATTGATGCAAAGTTCAGTCATGGTGGATAGATACATCTGCTACAGGTGATATCAAGACATTATTTCCTTGTGTACTTTCCAAGTTCTTTTCCTTTAGTGATCTGAGAACCATGTTTTCTCAATCTCATGCCGTTGATGAAAACTCATCTCTGCATACAATTCTTGGTTGTCTGTTTAAAGATGTTATTGGAAGAGGTTATTTGGACTATCACAAACAGATGGTTGGAATCTCTATTCATGTTGTCCAGAAGCTTAATAAATGAATTATATCAAGTAGTTTTTTGATATTTCCATAACAAACAAATTCAGAAAATTCTTGTTTGCTTATTTGCCAGTTTATTTTCAGGTATGTACTTCTGCATTTCCCACTTTATAAAAAAAATTGAAACTGATATATCAAGCACTTTCAAACCGTGACCAAATAGGCCTGTAGATTCGAGACTTGACATTTTTAGTCATTCTTCATAGAAGCATGTGTATTGCCTCATGAATTTTTTCCATGCTTGGCCCTTTTATGCTTGATTTATTGGACTAGTGCCCTCCTTGCAATGTGAAATACTCAACAGATTCAAGTGAAAGATATTATCAATATTTGATATATCAGATTCCCAAACCCTGCGCGATCGTTTCCACCTGTATGAAGATCTGTTCCGGGCGATCAATTTTCGGTCGGCTGGAAGGGGCAGCGCGGCGCATCAGTTACATATTTCGGCGACCCCGAGCTCTAAAGAGAATTAAGAATGTATGAAATGTGACTCCTTCGATCACACAGGACTGGTGTATGGCAAGCTGCACCATGCCCCCTTTAAATATGGAATAGTGTTAAGAGGTGGGAGCTGGGAGGATGGGGAGACCTAAGAGGATGGGGGGACCTAAGTGAGCGAGGGAAGAGGGATAGAGACGAAAAAAATGTAGAGATATGATTTTTTTTTTTTTAAGAAAGATTTCTCCATCCGAGAAAAAATTTGAGAGAGGTGAAAGTGAGAGAGATGGAGAATAAATGAGAGATGGGGAAGGTACAGAGGATGGGAGAGAGAGGGAAGGGAGAAACAAAGAGGTTCCAAAAAGAGACAGGGATTGGATAAAGTTGGAGTCTAAATTGAAGAAAGAAAAAATTGAATCTTGTTGTTGTTGGCCTGCATGTCATGACATCTGCTTTGAACAAAATGGCAATTTTTAATTCTATTCTTAGATGATGTGGAATTAATTCCCTTATTGCCCCCAATAATCATAATATAGGTGAATAAAAGAAGATCCTACTTCCATTAATCAAGCATATAAGATTATGAAATACATCCATGCATGGGAGTTACTAATTCATTTCCTTTCCTTCTCCAACATGGGTGCAAGAACACACCCAATGAGATAAACCCCATTTATGAATAGGGGGCCACACTCTCCCCTATAATGGGGCAATGAGAAATATAAATTTGCATAGTTATTGATCGATGGAGAAAGGGAGATTGTATTCTGGAGAAAGTCTTTTCATAACGGTGGAATTCTTATTGATCTGTGGCAGGCATAGGGGGGCTCATTTCAAATCAATAGAGTCTTGATCTTTACCTATTTTTCCCCATTTATCCCCAATTATTTTCTTTTACTGATTCCAGTTCTTTCTTGACTGAGCCCTCCCTCGCCATAAATGCATGATTAAGTGAGCTATTCCATTGTGGCTGGATCACCTGGATGGGATAGTTGTTATTCTTCTACATTGTGATTTTAGTATCAGATAGTGTCACATATTCATAGAGAAGGGGTATACTGGAGCCTATTTTTTCATCACTCATCACTAAAACATTCTCATTTTTAACATTTGTGAATCAGCAGCATGAAAGATTCTGTATTTTTTTTAATAGCAGAGAGTAAGATATCCATAGTGCAATGTGTCTCAAATATTACATGTCCAATCATGAGTCAGTATTTATGAGATGATAATCAAAACATTTTAATTCCATAGTTATAAGAGGTCTTCTCCATATATTCAATATCGCCGTCATGATATGAAATGTATCATTAAAGTGGAGGGGGGAAAAAGCAGGTGTTTCTCCCGACAAACATAATGATCATATCAATCATTAGAAAATTCATTTCCAAATGCGATATCACGTTTTATTGTTCATATTCAATTTTGCTAAGCAGTTGCAGCATCGGTCGTAAATCATACCAATCTCATTTTGCCATCTTTCACGGCTCTTGTCATCATTTTTTTTCTGCAACCAGCATCCAATAATGAGGTACACGTAAGGAGAACAGCTAACTGATGTGCCCCCCATTCTTAGCCGAATCACCATAGTCATTTTCTGATGAAATATCATCATGGCATTGCTAATGTCTTCTTCAAATACTCCTGTTTGATACATCAACCAGATATTGGGAATGTCATCGGCACAAAAGAAATTTATGTCCCATTAAATGATGAATTCACCCATTTTTCACAGTTTCAAGAGAAAATAAAATGGCAGCTGAATGGATGTAGGTGGCATTCTCTCACAAAAGAATGATGTCAAATGATAAGTTGTTTTTCTCCAGTGGTGATTAAAGGATAATCTTTTTATATCAGTCATTAGGTAGGGTTACAAAATATATTGTTTTTTCTATTATCCATATCATTTTTCGCTGAAATTGTTTATTCAATCTACAGTGAAGATACCATGCACAATACCTTTGTTCTACACGAGATGGTGACTTACAAAATCACCAATTACGATCGCACACCACCCAATAGATGAAAAATGATATTGCATTATCAGCTGAATTTAAATGCGCAAGCCTCAAAAATGCTACCACAAAGTAATTGAAGCGATTAGATGAATTTTGACGCTACCACTTTAATATTTGATGAATGATGTGATCATATCTATGGCATCACTGCACCACTCGTATTAATTTGTGCCCTCAGGGTTTAGTGTGTCACTCCAGTTATCATGACCAACAGCCGACCCACTCAGCCATTCAACGCTATCATAGCTCGCTATTTACAAGAGGGATAAAAAAAAAAACTGTCTATTTACGCTTTGTCAGTTGATGGCAGAGCGACAAAAGATTGCTGAGGCTTTTCATATCATAATGTTATGCATTGGAGAGCTCTCCTATGTTTGATTATTATTGCTATCATAATAATCCAGCCAGCCAATATACAGGGATGTGTCACCCATAAATGCGATGATATTCTTTCTGTAAACATGCGTAGCTGCTGCTCCTCGGCTCGGCTCTCTTCCCGGACAACGGTAACAAGCTTGTCGCTGAGAGATCTCTGCGGAGATCACATGATGAGGAGATAGCCTGCGTTTCTCTTCCATTCTCTGATTCCCTAAACCAAATTCACTCAAGCGACAGAGTCATGTGCAGAAACTTTCATGCGTCTATGATTGAAAACTGTTAAATAACATTCTATTTTGATATTAGACTTTCAGTTATCTATTTTCGGTATTTTAGCTGTTGAATTGGACAGGCATCATCCGATTTACTCTTGGATAAGAATCATCTGAAGGAGCTACCTAAAATTGATTTCAAAGGGATTTAGCTGCATTTTATTTAAAGGAAACATTAGATTGTGTCTAAAGTAAAGCTTTTTAGCTTACATTTGAGTTTGTCTTGTCTACAAAAGCTGGGCTTTAAATTTCTCGATCTCTCTCAACTATATATCAAAGAGGAAGGAAAACCATCGCAGCCTGTATTCCAATTGGACCCTGATCTGAATCCATTGTTGTCCAGAGTTGGTTTACATTTGTGTTTCAATGCTGTCGAAGCTGAACATTTTATTTGGAGTCATTCAGAAGTTGTCCTGGATATCTTAAATTTTGTCAAGTTCTGTTCATGTTCCTACTGTTGGTCTTTGTTCATCTCTTCACGTGGCTTTAATGCCAAATATCTCTTGTAAGTCAGAATAATAACAGTGCTGCTGTTGCAACCTGGATATAATCAGATAATGTGTATTGACTTTTTGCGCTGAGCATACTACTTCACAATTCAGTTTGTACTTGCTATTTTATGGCAATGGTGAATCAATACTTTTTCTATCTCATTGGAGCTTTGTTCAAAATTCTGAAACCCATAATGGTTCATTTCAATCTTGCAAAAAGCAAAAAACTACAATCAAATGATTAACTTGTCATGTTTGGTTTCCGAAAACATTGTTGAAATGAAATGATTACCAGTTGTGTTGACACAAGCCTCATGACAGTACATATGATAGAAGAAAAAAACTTGTTAGAAGGAAATGAGGTTTTGTCTTTTCCTCAGAGGGCAACTCTCTTATCAGTATGTGAAATAGAATTACACAAGTATTTGACAAGGATGGAACTGATGTTTGTTTAGCTGCAGATTGAAGGACGTATGCGATGATAACATTTGTTTTTTTCATATGCTGCAGTTGAAAGGTCACCATTGCTTGCGCATTTGAACAATGTTTCACACATTTCTGTTACTTTGAAGTACTTTTAGCTGATCTTTGTCCATCATGTCCGTATGTATCTATTTTATGATTGAAATAATGTCATATAGTTGGAATTCATTTTCTTACATCTTTGATATGCAAATTTCTATGAATTATGTTTAAAACACTGTTTCAATGTACCTGTTTGATTGATTTAGTTAATAAAGTTGAACCTTTTGTCCTCTGTTCAGAGCAAGAAAGGCTTTTTTTAAAACTCTGAGTCAGAGTTAAAGAGTTACTGCCCTTCCAAACATTAATACATGAAACAGATATTCAATTATACATGGAATATAATTTGTTTCAAGACAATGATATGAATTGCTTTTATGTGATGATACATGACATCTCATTCAATCATTCTCTATTTTTTGTTCTCCCATGTGCAGGTTTATCTGAAGGCATCCACCAGCCTCTAGATGCCATGAACTCAGACGAACATGATGAAGTCATCGGAGATGTCCACGTCTGTGGCAACTGCCGTGGGGAGTTTGTTGTCTTTGCCGACTTCGTGAAGCATAAGCAGAACTGCATCAAGAAGCAGGTCGTGATGATCTTCAATGAGGGGCAGGAGCGAATGGAAGAGTCCAGCAGAATGTCCGAGAAAGACCATGACACTGCTTCCGATCGTACCATGACCCCAGAGAGTAGGAAGTCTGTTGAGCCAAACTATGTCTCGGAAGGGAAAGCTCAGCAGCAGGATGAACAACCCGGTGGGTCTTCAGATCAAAGCCCTAACCCCAGTCTCCCACCTTCAAATGTTTCCTTGGACAACCTTGAGAACACTCCCTATGCTGTGGCACAGTTTCCTCGGGAGTCTGCCATGGTTCCTGGGCACCCTGATGTAGTGATGATCCAAGAACAGCTGTATGCCCTCCAGCAGCAGCACCTTCATCAACTTCATATGATCCAGAGCATCCAACATCAGATTAACCACCTAACGGCCCAGCAACAGAGGCAGCAGATTCAGCACCAACACCTTCAGCAGCTGCAGCAACAAAGTCAACAGAAGCAAGAGCCAAAAGATTCCTCAGGTAGTCAGGGATCACCAGGACTTGAAGAGAAGACCGTTGAAACCAAAGCTGAACCAGCCCCCTACTCCAGCACAAGCACTGCTACTACATCCTGCATTCCATCCACACCAATTGTACCAATCCCAACCATCCATGGTATGATTCATCCACCGCACATCTTGTCTCCTGCAGGAGCTGCAGCAGCATCGGCTGTGCAACAGTCTGCTATAGAGGCCATGCATGCTCAAGGAAGGCTGCTACCACCACTGCCACTGCCACCACCATTCCATCTTCCTAGCCAGAAGTCACCCTTTGAGATGCTTCAGCAGCATGCAAACAGGCATATGCCACACAACCCACTTGGGATTCCTCCACCACTCCCTTATCACGAGAGTCTGCTTTCTAGTGGCCACAAAGCCAAGCCTCCCAATGTCTCGGTTTTTGACCCAAAGTTCAGTGCTGATGATCCCTTCTTCCGTCACAAATGCAGATTCTGTCACAAGGTATTTGGAAGTGACAGTGCCCTCCAGATCCACATTCGGTCCCACACCGGCGAGCGCCCATACAAGTGCAACATCTGTGGGAACCGGTTTTCTACCAAGGGCAACCTGAAGGTCCACTTCCAGCGCCACCAGTCTAGGTACCCTCACGTCCACATGGATATTAGGCACCACCCACCAACGCCACCTCTCATGGACCAGCCTCTCCAACCACCTTCAATCCACCAGATTCCAATGCCCACCTTTCCAAATGACCAAGCCAAATATCCGTATGAAGTAGACATGACACCTTATGAACCATCCAAGAGCACCTCTCCAAGGGAATCTGAAGGCAGTGTGGCAGACAGCTCCAGGCGTTACCAGGAGGAGGAGGAGGAGATGAAACATTCCAACAGCATTGACAGGAATCAAGGTGGTGATGATCGTGACAGTCCATCAACGAGTCAGTCAGGAAGTTTATCCCCAAATGAAAGGAGGCAGATCCAATCCACCTCTCCTTCCATTGCCCTGTCCTCTAATGTCTTCCCAATCATGTCTGCTTGCGGTATTCCGATGTCTTCTGGATATCCCCTACCGTATGCTGGTTTCCCAAGAATGGCATTTAGTCAGAATGGTACAATGCCGTTTGAGTCTTCCAAAAGTGCTGCAGAAGTAGACCTAGTCAAACCTGAAACACCTCCATCATTGGCCAACCTGGCTGAGGCTGGTATGCGGGCATCAGAGACCTCAAAACTCCAGCAATTGGTAGAGAATATCGAGCAGAAGATAACTGACCCTAATCAATGTGTCATCTGCCACCGGGTACTGAGTTGCAAGAGCTCTCTCCAACTTCACTATCGCACCCATACTGGTGAACGCCCCTTCAGATGTAAAATCTGTGGGCGATCTTTTACAACCAAAGGGAACCTCAAGACTCACTATGCTGTCCACCGAAGCAAAGGACCTATCAGAATTCTCCATGACTGCCCCATCTGTGAGAAGCGCTTCAGCAACCCACTTGTGCTACAACAGCATCTGCGTCTCCATGCTGCTGAAGGGATGACAATACCTCCACATCTGGAGAACCCCAGGCCTGAGGATATGAATATCAAGGCTGATGGAGATGACATAGAAAAGACAGGAGAAGTTGGTGAAGACAATCACATGGATGTGGACGAGCGAAATGATCTTCCAACACCCGAGGAGGGAGAAGTCCCAGATGATTCATTTCCTGAAGGTGACAAGCCTGAAGATGGTACCCTCCCATCAGATGTCAATTCACCACCTGCAGAGAACCATTCCTCCAAAACTCGGGCATCTGATGAGGATAAAGAGACAGCTCAGCTCCAGAGTAGACCATTCATGCCAAGTATCCTGGGACTGCAGCCTGTAAGCTCCATGGCGAATGGAGACTCCTCTATGGCTCCAAGCCCTGGTCACAGTGTTGATACAAAATCAATGATGTCTGAAGATGAGAACAGAAACATCAATATGGCCATGTATAACCAGAATGGACCTGAATCTATCACATCTAGTATGGCTGAGGAAGAACTTGATGGGGAATTCAGAAATGAGGTGAATGATACTGATACGAGTGGAGCACTTGATCTGAGACCAAAGGGAACTCCTCAAGAAAACATTCCTCCACATTCTAGAGATGCTGGTGACTTGGCAGGCTACTACTCTCATGATGATCATTACCTTGAAGACGTAAAGCCAACTATGACCTCTGCTGGCCTGCTCATGAGTGTCCCCAGCATGCAGCTCGGTAGTAGACGCCTTATGAGACCAAACACAACCTGCCACTACTGCGGTAAGGTGTTTGCATGCACCAGTGCCCTGAACATCCACTATCGCAGCCACACCAAGGAGCGACCATTCCGCTGTGATTGCTGTAGCAAGGGATTCTCAACCAAGGGTAACCTCAAGCAGCACCAGCTGACCCACAAAATTAGAGATATGCCCATGCCAAGATACGACTCACCTATCAACATCCCTAGTCACTCCATGTCTCCAGTCATGCCAAGGCCTATCAGCCAAGAACTTCCTCTACAGCAGACAACCACCACCATCAACTCCCAGACCCCACCCCTGAAGCGCAGTCTGAGTGTCTCCCCAGAAGAAGCCAACAAACGCAGTCAGTTCAAGCATTCCTGCTCTGTCTGTGGGAAGCAGTTCCAGACTAATAGTGCCCTGGAGATTCACATGCGCACCCATACAGGAGAGAAACCATTCCGTTGCCACATCTGCAGCAGAGCCTTCACCACCAAAGGCAACCTGAAGGTTCATCTTGGCACCCACATGTGGAATGGGGGTGGACGACGGGGACGACGCATCGCTGTTGAACCCCCATTCATCGTCAGCCCCAAAGAAGGAGAGATCTTCCGTGGGGACCTGTTTGGCATGCACCCAGGGTTCGCAGAGGGTGCTTTCTACCACTACCCTCCTCCTCATCTACTTAATGGCTTTGCTGCAGCAGCTGCCAACTCCAAGGCCAACGAGATCTCGGTCATTCAGCAACCCACTAGCCTCCATCTCCAGGATTCTGGGTCAGTCATCATGAGGAACAGCTTGGCTCCTTCTGCAGAGAGCAGGGAGGCAGCGTACAGCCGGGAAGCAGAACGCCACCGTGAAATGGTCCTGAGCAGAGATGAGGCCCTCAACCACGAAATTGCTCTCAACAGAGAAGAAGCTCTCTCCCGCGAGATGGCGATGAACAGAGAGGAGGCTCTGTCTCGCGAGATTGCTCTCAACAGAGAAGAAGCTCTTTCCCGCGAGATGGCAATGAACAGAGAGGAGGCTCTTTCTCGCGAAATAACAATCAACAGAGAGGAGGCCCACTCCCGCGAGATGGCACTAACACGAGAAGAGGCTCTCAACCGTGAAATAGCTCTGAACAGGGAAGAAGCATTCTCCAGGGAGATGGCCCTGAAGAGAGAATTAGCCCAGAACAAGGAGTTAGCTCTAGAGAGATCCAACAGTAGAACCCCACCTGTTGCACCACAGTTGAGTTCATAGTCTTAATAATTTTAGTTCGATTCACCCACCTTTTTTTGTACAAATCTTGATTAAACCTGTATATGTCATTTGTGGGACAAGTCCTGCGTGACTTTAGTCAGGAGAGCTTCCAATTTATTTTCTTCCAAGACCTTGGTTTTGCGATGTTGTTTTATATGTTTATATATATTTTATGTTTCTCCTGAGGGAGACTTACTAGTATGACACATTTGTCAAAAGATGTAAATTTTTTAAAGAAAGAAAATGATGCCAGATGATTTTTTTTTCTTCTTCTTGCTTCCATCAGGGTAATATGTTTGTTCATGCTGTAGATTTATCCATGTTGTTTTTTTGGTGCTTCTTATTTCCCCCAGTCAATTATCATTTTGAACTCTCTGTAGCCCATCAAGCAAATATTACAAGGCAATTTATTTACAACAGGGTATAATTTAACATTTGGTGTGCTTGCACCAGTTTTATTTTGAAAGGATATGCTCATACTTTCTTTTGGGGCATCATGATTATTTAAATAGGGAATGCAACGATTCCAAAGAATTCCCCCAATTTTTTATGAGGAGAGACTTTGACCAGTCGTGCTTAAGCTTGTTCATAGGGTGTAGCAGTCAGAAGTCAGCCTCTGTCTTGGGGAATCATCTTGCTTTGAGTATCATCGATGTTAAAGTATTTGTGATTCATTACTTAATTGTATGTATATGACATAAGCAGAAAAATGCTTCTATGGGAAGGAGAAGAACTGAAAGGTTAACGAGACACCTGCGATACCTCAGAATTGACTTAACAAAATCAGCTTTAACATGAAATAGGTTTTTTGTACTTACTACGGATCGAGGGCAAGGTATTTTACGATTGACGGCAGTGGAGTATTCTCACTGCGAGTCATGATTGTGATGTGATGAATAACATATTAAGAATAAGAGCAATGTGTAATCAGCAGATGAGGAAATATATATGCGTGGACTAAATCAGTATCTGAATGTGAATCGATATTTATATAACTAATATATATATATATAAAATGATGAAGGGTAATCATGTGTATATGTAATTAATAACCTTTGATATCACCCCATTGATCAGCCTGTTTGTAAAAACGTTTTTAAACTTTTCAATCATGCCTCTTATTTCAACCTCCAGGAGAAAATTGATTTGGGTAATTATTGCAAAATAGTACATCATTTAGATGAAAGTGGATTTGCTTTACCTTCATCTTCAGCGATAAGACAAAATGACCTAGGTAGATGGCTTTGTGTATAATGTTGTCTTTGACATCATGTTTGACATCATGTGGCAAGGAATTTTTTTAGTTTGCGAAATCTCCTATCAAAAGCATCACTTATTTCTTATCCTTATGATTTGTTTTAATTAAAACCAAAGACTTTGTTCTTTTGAACAATGTACAGACTTTAACAGTAGCTCTGCATTTGATGTAAAGAATGTGTAATATAAAAAAAACAGGACATAAGAAAATGTTTGTTGTAAATAGGAAATCTCTGAAGAACTGTCGTCTAATTAGAAGTTTGAAATGAATTTGCCACCTGATGCGATTGAAGCAAGTAGTGTGCTAGGATGGCTCCAGATTAAGGAGCAATTTAATCACGGTAATTGATATATGAGTGCTGTTAGAAGTTATAGTACATGTTTGATAAAGATGTTGTAAGTTGTAACCTTTTGTTCTGATGAAGAAAAAAAAATGAATATGAAAAACTACATTTCTTGTACAGCATTCAAAACCATATTTATTCACATAGTAGTCTCAAGTGATAGTACATATTTAAGAATGAGGAAAGAAACTACCTTCTCCCACTGTTACATAAATTTCACGGTGAAATGGAGTTAAACATGTGTGGGGTTTTCTTCCTCTGGTAGATTGTGAACTAAGAAGCCAGGAATTGCTAAAATCTTGTGTGTGCTATCGTTGATCGTTTTGTCTAATATGATGTGAAGTTTGTTGCTAATAAGTACACTATTTTTCCTCGATTTTGTAACTTTTAAATTTTTATTTTTATTTTTCGGTTATGTTTTAAATGTTTTGCACCTTGATATACTCTCTCTCCCCCTTGTTATATTTACAAATTGATAAGTATCCTGATATTTGCCCCGCTCCCTTCCCCCCAAAAGTGATAATTAGTAGTTATTGTTAGCATCAAATCAGTATTTTAGAAATGTATAAAAAAAAATGCCTTCGTATGTGAACATTTGATATAGTTATACATAATTTCTTTCCTCTGCAAAATTTGGTTTACTGTAGAAGTGGGGAGTATGTATGATCGTTCATGGAAATACATGTAATTGCAATCTTTTACTTATATGTACAATGTTGCAAGTGCATATTTCAAAAAACATAAAATGTGTAAGGGCCTATCCATCTGCCAGTGATGTCATCTCATATTCAAAGTGTAGCACATTATCGTTAGCAGAGTTGAAAATGACCCCCTATTTGGCTTGCTTTCAAGAACATTCCCCCCCCCCCAAGACCTCTTTTTGCGTTAAAAAAGTACAAAGTTGATTGTAATTAAGACCCTATTTTCGGCTTATCAAATAAATACATATTTACAAAGTGTACCGTATTTTGGCAAAAACAGTTAAATATATATTTACAAACATCATGAAGACATGACCCTATTTCATGAAGTTTTCTTGCTCTTTCATACAAAAAATACCCCCTTTTTAAAATAAATCCATGAACAATTCAACGTTTGCAAACATCACCCTAATTTAACCCTTTTCCACAAAATTTCAAATTGTCATGTGAATACAAGTCACTTTGAAGATGACACTACTGGGATCCAACCTTAAACCCACTGCTGGTAAAAAAAGAAAAGATAAAAATTATCCATGTCAGAGTCGGGGCTAATGCAGGTCAGCCATTCCAAATGGAAACGGGGTCATTTTCTGGTCAGGGTGGCTTTTTCTGATGTTTCGCCATATCAATTGCTGGTCCACCAAACAGGACTTGTCTATATCAACTAGCTGAGGGAGCTTAGAAATTTAGTGGCATGAAAAGATGTATCCACAACACAAAAAAGCATAGCAGTCGGTGACTTAATAGCGATGTTGTTGAATTAAAAGTTCTTGTTTGACATATCTGAATTAAACTTGAGGTGTTTAATATTGAACCTAATCGATGTAGTTCATGTATTTACCACCTCCATATCCTAATGATGTTCTTCTACATCTATGTGATGATATATTGATTTTCAACAATTATGCGTTATGTATTATGTACTCTGGACATGTCTTTTCATTCCACTATATCTTTCTAAGCTGCCTTATGGTTTAAACATGTATTTTAAAATCCAAACAGTTGAAATGTTAACGAAATCTGCATTTAATTTTGTCAATGTTTGAAACAGATATCGGATGTGCTACAGTTCATAGAAATATATTGTAGTTTGTAGAGGGAACCAAGATGCAATGGAATCTTGTTTTTAAAAAATTTCTTTGGGATCAAGAAAACTATCTTGTTCATGGCTAAAAACAATAGAATATATGGAAGGGGGGGGGGGCTGGTAAAAATAATGTGATGAGTTTGATATAACAAGGTTCCAATGTATTTTCTTGTATCAATGATGGGCATTTCTATGCACATGTATCTTTGTTGCTAATTGCACAAGTTAACACACAGCTGTTGTTATGATAAGTTTGTTTCATTTTGTTCATCTCAGGGAAGTATGTTTTGTAAACAGTCATTTACAATCAAGGTCACAAAAGAAATGGAGGTTGAGAAAGAACTGCCTGATTAATCATACTTGAAGGAGATATCATTTATGAATTTATATGTATTGTTTACTATAAAATCATTTCTCATTACTAAGCATATTACAATGCTAGGAACTTGATTGTTTAATCATTAGATTGCCATAGCATGAGGACAAAAATAATCATGTTTCAATAACTTCCTTTCAGAACAGATTAACAGATATTATTAATTTCTTTGGTAATACATGTATGTTTCAAAAAGTGTGAAGGTTGATATGAACTCAATAGAGTTCGAGGTCCATTTTAATTGGGTGGTTGAACTCTTCATTATCATCCTACGCATGACTCTCGTGAGAAAATCCAGCAAAATCCATCGACCGCAAAATTAATGCATACAATAAATGATAACAAACAAAAGTAGAGCGAACAGGAACCTCTTTGAAGTTGACACTGAGAGGTTTTTTTTTCTTTCTATGTTCAACTCTCTGGTTTTTTGACAACCATGGAATATCAAAATCGCTTCACCACTTGTCCAAACTTCCTGCAAATTTCATTATGAAAATAAAATTTAGGGAAGCCCGGTAGGATAGATATGACAGATAAAAGCATAGTTGCAAACAATGCCCTATCTAGCTAACATCTGCCTTTTTGGACTTTTTATGAACTCTCTCTTTTGGCGATCTCTCTCTCTCTCGTACAAATTGCAAGATTTGAGCGTATGTTTTCTGAGATTTAGGCTGGGGTAAATGACTAGAATGGTATATAGTGTCTAAGGATTGTACTCTGGCAATTTCATTTGCGATATGACAATTTTTACCCTGTCAAACTTTTCCTTTCAAGGGGGGTGCGGGAGAAAAAGTTTTCTAACTCCAGTTGGCTCCTCGCCTGATTAGATCAACTTTTTGATGTCTTTAACGGCTGTTCTCAATTTCTATCCAGTTATTTCATTATGAAAGATCTATGCATCTTTCTAGTTTTCGGCCTTCTTTTCCTAGTTTGTGGAATATCGTGGGATTGCAGTGATGAAAATAAAATACAAGTGGGAAAAAATGATGAAGAAGGGTAGACAATTGCGGCCCTGTTTCTGGAGTGGCCTTGAGTATTTTAATCATAATGAGAATTCATGATTTTTTTTCTTCTCTTTGTGGCAGTCTCTTACTCAAACTGTCAAGTCCATTTTTGATGAGAAATTATCTGTCTGCGCTGACTCTGCAAACTAGTTTTGATGATATGGCAGAAGCCTTCACCATATTTCTTTTTTCGTCACATTTACTGGTACAAATTGACTGCATGAATGTTCCTACCTAAGTGGCACACAAAGTTCGTCATTCATGTAGTTGTTTATTTTACAAGAGAATAATGAAATTTGAATATTTTGTTTTAATGTTTTCTATGCATTTTTGACATCAGCACACTGTCAGTATTATTTTCATTTAAATATTTGTTTGTGTATTGTAGATAACATATAGTCACATCTTCAATTATTTTGATATTTGTTTTTATATATTATACAGGGTCTTTAAAAAAAATGCAACAAGAATTTGACAATATTTTGAAAAGTACTAAGCCATTGATACAATTCTGTTATGTAATGTGCTATACCCTAAACTACATGTGAACTTCTCAAGGAATTGATAAATGTTTAAAGTTATGCTTTTTTTCCAAGATTACCAATTTTGGAATCTTACGCATTTAATAAAATCAGTGCACAATAAGCACATACCTATTCATTCCGTATCTGAAACTCTGAAGTTTTGGAGAAATCACTACCGACATATTTTATTTGTAGAATGTCGTGAATTTGTTTTCAAAATATATTTTACATACTTCTTCAACCAAGAATTTTTTAGATTTTAAATTCAAGTTGAAATTGTCAGAAGATCTCTGAACACTTAGGTTCCTTTGAAATGAGAGTTCACATATGGTATGTTCTATACAAATTATTATAATTTCGATTGAGAATGACTGCATATTTTTAAGATGTTGCCAATCAAACTCTTGTTGCTTTTTTGAGATACCTTGTAGAAATATGCATTTTCTTCAAGTACGTAAGCAATGTTTTATAATTTTTTTTTTCATGAAGATTGTATATAGAAGATTATTAAGTTTGCAGCTGTTAAATCGTAGTTTACTAGTGACACAAGCGGTACTTCAAGTTATAGTAAAAGCAAAAATATTTCTTTGATTCTTGCAATAATGATAGCACTTATACTGGCTTCAGGCCTATCAAAATATTTCTTTTTTTAACATTCCACAAAGTATAGTGATTAGCTAAATACAGCATTATGCACAGATTTCCTTAAAGGGGGACATCATGTTCCTTCTTGAGAAACACAAGTTATTGTATTCAAATATCAGTATTGAAAGAAGCTGCCAATCATAAGCAAAGAATTTGGAAGAAACGAATTGGCATCACTATTGTTTTAAAGTAGAAATTAGAAATCATGATATAGAAGGAATACAAATACTGTTATTAAGGAGTATGATAGAGATGTAGTTTATGTACAGTGTATCCCAGAAAAAAAATTATTGTGAGCATGGATGAATGAAACAATTCTTTGCTTGTTATAAAGTAAAAGTAATGTGCTGTCAAATGATCACATGATCTAGAATGTTAGGGAAAACAAGGGTGAATATCCATTTCCTGGATGACAGGGACGTACACCCTCAGATTTTCCTAAACCCAAAAGCAACGAAAATTACATAGTCTGCCTCATGTGCCCATTAGATCATACCTTTAATTCCACAATGTAAGGTTCCCCTCACTCTTGTCGCAATATAATCCAACAACTGTCTGCGTTGTAGTTCTGACAAATTCTGACGTATTTACATGCAAGTACAAAATATGCCCTCAACAATGTTGCTCAGTGAATCATGCATGTATGGATTAGTGTGATCAATATATTGTTTGAAAGCATATTACTTTCATTCATACTTGGGTTTTGTGTTTTTTTCTAGGATGCACTGTACAATACTCCTAAAATTCTGTGTTATTGTCTGTTGCTAGTATTTATGACTGTTTTATGTGTGTGAACAATAAAAAGTATTTGTGTACTGTTATTTTATTGGGCCAAGACAAGACAAGGCAAGGTCTCAGTTAACTGTAAAGGGCATATAAAAGGACTACTGCATTATTTGTGGTAGTGATCATGATTTGGTTTTGTCTTGAGGCTCTTGATTGATTGGTCATAGTACCCCACTTGCTGTTATTTCTTTGATAAGTGATGAGATCGTATGTACATGTACCAATTCACAAATATATGTATGCACTGGTGTAGTATATAGTGAAGCTTGTATATTTTATTATACTGAAGTCTAACAAAAATAAATTGAAAGGAAGGAAAATATTGGAATTGTATCGTTTGTTTTTCATTTTTAGAAAGAGAGATGAAGAGAGAGAGGGGAAGAGGGAGAGGGGAAGAGAGAGAGAGGGAGAGAGGAAGAGAGAGAGGGGAAGAGGGAGAGGGGAAGAAAGAGAGAGAGAGAGAGGGAGAGAGGAAGAGAGAGAGAGAAGTAATGCATGAGAAAGTGTATATGATCAAAGTATTATGTAAAGAAGAGAATTAGATCAAGATTGAAGGATGTTACTTTTATTTGGATTAATTGCTGAACAAATTCATTTGTCTGGTGTCAATGAGTTCTAAAATACATCCCGAAACTGAAATGTCATAAAACTTGATCCAAATTACTTTGACATCCTTCAACCTCCTGAGTTGAAGGGGAAGTCCACTCTGATATTGTGTTAGTTTTTAAGTTGGTTTTTATAGAAGCAGAAAATGAGAGAAACAAATTAGTGAAGTTTGAGCAAAAACTGATCAAGTATAAGAGAGTTATGAATTTGTTACGTTACCATCAGCAACAATTAATTGTAACGTATAACGTATCTTGCGAACTCTTCTCCAATTTGCTCTGTAGAGAAAATTTCATAAGCTTTCATTTTCTTAGTTATTGATGACTGGATAGATTTGTTTCATACAGGGGTTGTATAAAAACATTTGCAACAATAATATCTAGGGTGAATGTATGATTGACAATTTCTTCAAGTACAGGGCAAATGGGAGGGGAGCTCGCAAGATACGTCACAGAGTTGCCAATTTGTGTTTGACTGATCACACCTTCAAAAATTCATAACTTTCTTATTTTCAATTGGTTTTTGCTCATACTTTCACTGACCTATTTCTCTCATTTTTCTGCTATTAAAACCAACTTAATATCAGGGTGGACTTCCAATTTAAGCACCCCCCATCAACCTCAAAGCTATGTCCCTGACTCTGTACTTCTTTACTTCTAATCTGTTTAACAGACACATTGCCAAGACAGTCGGGGAAGGTCAAGGAAATACATGTACAGATCCCTCAGAAACTCTTTTTAATTTGTAATATTTACCTGCCCTTTTCCCCCCAATATACATGTTGTTATTCATCCAACAGATGGCCAGTGAGTGTTGACAAGGATAGCCAAAAATGTTTCTTTCTTTCTCATTTTTTGCATCTTTTCCCCCTATCCTTCAACAATTTTGAGAAGTACCTGAGAAAAAATAATTTGTTTCCACATTATTTCTGTTGTCATGTGTGTTTAGTAGCTGTTTCTTCTCGTTTTCTCCTTTCATAATCGTAATCTAAGTGGTTTACAAGAATTCCAAAGCCAATCTTCTGCTATTCATCTATTCTTAAAAAAGTACATGTAGAAATAGAACAGTTAGGTACTAAATTTACTGCAAGTGCATGTGTCCAAATTCTCACAAACTACTATCATACAGAATAATTGCATGCTATTTCATACTTGAGAATAGATTAGCCAATACAATGTCATTTTCATCAGACAAACATTCATATATCTCATTATGGTTATTATTCAAATAGAATCTCCCAGTAAATACCAAACACTTTTCAAGGGAGTGAAAAGGGTGTTTTACATGGATGACTATCAAAGAAATGCATTTCATAACAGTATTCAGTCTATTGTTGTCAAAGCGACAAGAGTTTCATTTTCTACACAATGCCGCAATTTTTTCCTCTAAACAATTTAACATTTTCCCACCAAATGAATATCATAAATATTTTTATGACTTTCGTCAAAAGCTGTTCATCATGTAGAACATTGTGCATATTTTGGGGGATTGTCGCTTTGAGATACTCGTAAATGCACACTCGTAAATAGAACATGCAACAATGACTTCATCATTGTTTGAGAGGTGTTTCAAAAGGCTATTGTGTGCAACACTATTTAATATTTGAAATCTAATTTCTCAGGGTTATTTGCGAAATGTTGATAGCTTTTCCTCTATTGTGCTATTATTAAAAGGCAAAAAGTAAAAAAAAAGGTTTTTAACATAATTTGGAAGATAGGGATGAAAGAAATAAGATCAAAGAATTTAAGCAATAACCTTTACCCCACCTATGTGTGTTGTAACGGTAGAACTCCACATAAAAATTCAATAGCAGTTTTGTGCTTGTATTAAACAAGAAGTGGATTAACCCTGTACCATCACATATAAAATGAATTTTATTTAAAGCCCCACTGCACTACTTGCTCCTCTATATAGAAAACAATGCCTAAGCGGTGCCCGTTGGTCACCCATGATCCTCTTTTTCTTATGTTAATTGAGAGCTGAGTTGATGAGATAACCACCTGTCAATGGCCATGCTGGGAGGTCTAATCCCTCCTGGCCAAACTAGTGCAGACTGGCTTTAAGATTCATGGCCACAAAGTGGTTAACTACTTAGTGGTAAAATCATGTGATCCCATTATTCCTAGCTAAATTGTGAACATTGGTACATTTTCTACTTTTTGCTGTTTGCGGTTAGTCTCTTCAATTCTTCATTCATACATGTACATTTGAGTGCTCTGAATGCCAATTGGCACCTTCAGAATATCAAGATTGTTCTATTTATACACCTAATAATTCATAATGATAATAATAACTTAACGTTTTTGTATAGTGCACAACACATAAGCATAATTGCATGTCTCTATGCGCTTTACAGAACAGAATACAGAGTGGGTGGAAATGGTGCACTGGTTCATAATTGTGAGATTTTACAAAGTGCTAAATAAATATGTTTCCAAATTACTTCTGAACTTTTTGTTTGTTTCCAGATTTCTTCCAGCAAGTTATGCCATAAAACAGTGCCTGCATATGAAAATTGCCTTCCCTCGTAAGATTTTGTCATAAGGCGCATTTATACTGTCAAATACCTCATTTTGTTTCGTGCACCCGTTTACACTTGTGCCGAAACATCACCGACTGAGCTGCTCAGCGATGTTTTGGCGTGTTTTGGTTGGTAATGCGCATGCGCGGTCTTCCCATTGCAAAATGCTCAATCATACACAGCGAGTCCAGCACGAACAGTCATGCACGTATAGAGTGGTGAAGTGTGACGTCATCAAAAATCTATTTTTGGAATTTCTCAATTTTTCCTCATTTTCGAAAGACCATCACAAATAATGTCCAAATGTCGAAAACCAATTGAATAGGTTAAGTATTGGCTGAGATATGACCATCTGAATAAAAAGATTGCCTATGGGAACTCAGTGTTATATTGCTCTGGTTCATAACATTAGGAGCCAGAGGAATATAACACTGAGTTCCCATAGGCAATCTTTTTATTCAGATGGTCATATCTCAGCCAATACTTACCTATTCAATTGGTTTTACATTTGGACATTATTTTTGATGCTCTTTCGGAAAATGAGGAAAAATAGAGAAATTCCAAAAATATATTTATGATGTCACAGCTTCGGTACTCTATAATGGTACGTGTGACCACATGGACTACATGTTACCGCACGTACCCTATAGATGGGACTACATTTACGCTTCCGTGAATGTTTCGCCATGGGTTCGTTCTCTTCTTCTTCCATTTGACATTTTAATCATTTCATTTGGTGGTTTCTAAAGCGAGATTTTACAGTTTAGCTGAGACTCTTTCGTAGCGGTTCAGCGTAAACAAGTTGTTTACTTTATGCAAATAAGGCTTCAAGGATGAAAGCTAGCCACGCTCCTAAAGTCACGTGACCAAAAATCGCGATTTTACAAGTGCGAGCGTTTATACTTGCGAAACACGCCAAAATATGCCAAAAGATCACACTTCGTTTTGGAACGTTTCGGGCTTGGCATTTTTGCCGGTAAAGCGTAGTTGCCTTGGTAACATCACTGAAACATCGCGGTCAGGCTCCGGTTTGGCATTTTTTGGCGTGTTTGGATGACAGTGTAAATGCCCCTATAGTTTGTGGGACATAAAATAAAGACTTGTCATTTGGAATGCAGGTGTAAATGCCCCTATAGTTTGTGGGACATAAAATAAAGACTTGTCATTTGGAACGCAGCGTTCTTTCTGGTTTATACTGTATTAACAATTCAAGGAGATATGATTCTATGATTTGCAACTTAAATTCTATAAAACTGATTCATCTACGTAGATTTTCAAAAACACTTGAATAGACGTCAGAAAAGTAGATCGGCTTAACGATTCGCATTACACGTTCAAGTTCATGTAAGGACAGGTTTGAATGGCACGCATTGTGAAGGTCTTTACATCATCAGGTAGATAGAAACTGGACACCTACTATAGAACACATTAAAACAATCAAGGGTATACTTCTAGCTCATATCATGTGAGGATTTTCCTTGGTAAGTTGTTTATCGCCGGGCGCTCCAAGAGGGTAAGTTGTCTGGTCTAAAGATTACCCCATGGTCGGGATTGGGTGCAAAGACAAAATCACGTCCATTTGTATCTGACAATGAATTAAAATGTATCTCCACTTCATGAGGGAGGATAGAGCGCAAAAAAATATCTGATTTCTCAAAAAACCAGTGGCAAAAATCAATTAATGGAAAAACAGATATCACCCTCCCTAAATGGGAGCTCCGATTCCCTCCTAAATTGCAGCGATGTTACCGTGTAGCCAACCACAAGGAGAAGGCTGGCCCATCCCTGCCCAAGCCGGATCGCATCCGCACAGCATCACTCCCCTAAAATGGGATAGATGAGATGGGGCTCGGGTTTCGCGAACGGCCCGCAACGCCAGCGCAGAGTTTCATACCCCCACCTCTATTGTTTACGCGAGAGGCGTTGCGAGTTTAAACGAGGGGAAACGGGAGAGGCGGGCCTGTAAGGGAGCACCCCAACATTGCTGGGAGCAAACCATCCTTGCAAGGAGACAACTTGGAAAACAAATAACATATAATAGACGTATCATTTCAAAAAATAAGAGATTGTTTCCTTCCACTGGCTCTAAAAGCTTACACCTTCTCTCATTCTTCGCTAAAGAAGTTGCCCGAGAACATCGTTGACTCTCATCCATCATCTTAAAAACATCCTCGGCCATCTTTCTTATTATTTTTTCTTATCTTTTTCCTCATCGGGTATCTTCTCCGATTCTGTATCGTGTTAGGCAATTATTGACTGTGGGTACGGTTTCATGGCTGATAACGAAAAATCCTCTTCTTGTCTGCCTTGTAATTTTGCTTCAGTGAATTCCATCTCAGTCTCTATTCTCAATACTTCCGTTATTGATTTTGGAAGCAGAATTTACTGTAGGCTAGGACATATAGATATAATGAATTTGGTTGGATCAGAATGGCCTCCTTTTACCCAACACATCTTTGTCTTTCAAAGTGATATACAAAAATAATTTAATTCCAGGACCACCATACAAGCAAATTATTAAATTGAGTTCACTAAAATGTGTATATTTGTACAGTGACTATTAACTATTAACTCTTCATTCACATTATGTTTAATAGTTTCAGAATAGAACTGTTTCCCAATACCCACTCCCAACAGGGAAGTAGTGACAAAAAAAAACCGATACAGGACTTATATAGAGGTCCTGTAAATGGATTGAATATACTTGGTATTGCAATGGCAGGCAAAAATCTAGGTCATAAAGTAAATTTTGTTTGAGAAGTACACATAGAATTAAAGTACATTACATTTAAATTTCCTGAATAGTTAATCTCAGGATAAAAAAAGACTTCTTAAATAATAAATACTTCTGAACACAATTTCAGACAATCATGGAAATTGTTAAAACATTTTACATTTAACTGGAATATAAATTAAAAGGTTTTTAGTTACCCCATTCATGTAATAGAGCATAGTTTAAACTGCTACCCCCCCCCCCCTCCCCCAAAAGAAAAGAATACAAAGGGAAATTTGTAAATGAACAAAATTGAAAAAAGGGATAAAGATTTTTGTTCCTCGTTTCAGGACCTGTACACCCATTGGCAAGCAATATAAAGAATAGAATATGATAGAATATATTACAAAGTGGGGGACTTTCACTCTGTTGGGGTTTGAACCAAGGACATTCAAATCGAAACCCAAGACTATGTGCAACTCTACCACTAACCCATATCCAATGAACCTTTTGAAGAGAATCAAACAATATCTATAGAATTTCACAACTTGCAGTCATCATTTAAACTGCATTGAAAGAAATTAATTTGTCTGATTAAAGGAGAAAGCATTTTCATATTTTGTATGCTAACAACCACTATTCAAATAAACAATTAAATGCATATCTCTTTGAGTCCATTGCAGATTTATAATCCTAGTCATTGGATTCATTAAACATAATAAGGACACAATATTTATTCTCTGGGCGGAACATTCCTACCATATTTATAGCACAAATATATATATAATAGGACTAGACATAGAGTTGTTCATACTCTATCTTCAATTTATATTTCAATTTGAAGGTTCAAATCCTTGCACAGTTAAGCTGTGTCCCCTGAAATATCTGAATTTGAGTTTTGGGGAAATAGTTTACTTTTTGTAAGGATCTCACATAGCATGTAACAGATCAAAATATCAATGAAAGATGCTATTTGATGGATACATATCGCTACAAAGATATATTTATAATAAAAGTTATGTTTGTATAGTGCTTAATGCGTTTCTAAGTGCTTCTACCAAAGACATTGGATTCAAGGATAAGATCTATGCTAATAGCAAATTCTGGAACAGTTTTGACAAGCCAAACCATGAATTAAAAAGAAAGAAGTAACAAAGTTATGTGCTTATTCTACATCCGACTGTTACAACTACATAACAGCCTTACAAAATAGTAGCTTCTGAAGTTCTCTTCACATTTAACATGTACTTTCAAAGTGTATCTGAAACGAGAAAGCTAAATCTTGTACCTGTGCACACTTAGCATGCCTTCTAAGATGACTAGATAAATGACGAACTAGATCAGAGAGTGAACTTGGTACGAGGGGTAAATGAAGGCCTGGCAAGAATATATATCACTGATTTGATAAATAGGTGATGACGCTAGAAGCTACAAAACATGCAAGAGACTTGAGAGGATATTTTAAAAAGGCGCTTGCTTATATCACCAATCAATCGTACAACCAAAGCTAGAGTAATAAAGAAAAAGGAGTCTTCATTCAGCCTTTGAAAAACAAATTTGATAGCCATTTAGTTGACAACTTTCTCAACCGCCCGGAGCGAGGCAAGTTTTCAGTTACTTCTGTGGTTCTTAGCATCCGCCAGCCGGCATCCCAAAGCCTTCTCTTCCTCCCGTTCTTTTTTTTTCCTTGCTCAAACTACCACGATAAAGTTTCAGTAATTAAATTTTCTGACAACAATCTGCTTTCATTGAATTTTTTTGTTATATCTCGACCGAGGTAATTAGGAATGAGATGCAAGAGTAGAAATAGAAATCTTGAAAAACTTCTTTCTGCTTTAAAATGACATTAGGGGTTTTGTTTTTCACTTGTCCTTAAATGGAAGTTTAAGAGGGGTATTTCCTTTCATGCATATGTTATAGGTATCGACATTTCTGTCCATGATTTGATTAAAGATACTGTCACTTATTTCTGTTTGGAATATCCAGTGATTTTATCCCGCAATGAATTAATCATGAACTGCTGTTTAATACTTTTTTCAAATAGATTGATATGTCCTGTCTCCTTCTGAAACAAACTCGATATTGTAAAAGGAGTCTGTTTCTTTTCTTTCTTTTTAGAAGGGATGCAATCTACATTTTTGTAACATCATCAGGTGTTCTTGTTGTTGTTTTCATTCCTTTTTTTTCTTGCTGAAAACTGATCATCAACACAAGAAATAATTCAAAGGCACTCTTCTTTCCGAATATATTTGTGAGAAAAAAAAAGGTTTTGACTTGTTAACCAAGAAAAGATAGAGTATCTAAAAAAACAAGTATACGAGAGAAATAAAGAAATCTATTAAATTGTTATAAATACCACAGAAAACTGTCGTTTATGACACCGATAAGAAAACAAGAATATTCTAATCATTATCATTAATGTCCTACATATTTTGGAGAATGGAGAGCAGGTCATGCATATCCATTTCATGAAAAATGATAATCGAATGATTACAATATGATTTGAAGCACTAGAATCGTGCTTTGTATATGCACAACTTCCATATCAGCCCATTGAATGTGAAGCTCCAGCTATCTAAGGCTGGAGTCTGTGGGAAATGTGTGTTACACCAAAATCTCATTGTATTCAACAGGGTAAACATTGTTGTAAATCAGCAGAAAATAGTTCACAACAAAAAATCTTCAACCTCGACAATTACTACTTAGATTTGGGGTTGTTGTTGTAGTCGTTTTTGTTGTTGTTCTACTGTTTAGTATTAGATGAACTTAAAGGAACAACGATTATCTTAGGGTTAAATGATTTCAATCAATGAAAATTTGATCATATTTTAGCATAC
>CP137676.1:20296241-20487577 GCA_037976565.1 Mesocentrotus franciscanus
AAGAGAGTTATGAATTTGTTACGTTACCATCAGCAACAATTAATTGTAACGTATAACGTATCTTGCGAACTCTTCTCCAATTTGCTCTGTAGAGAAAATTTCATAAGCTTTCATTTTCTTAGTTATTGATGACTGGATAGATTTGTTTCATACAGGGGTTGTATAAAAACATTTGCAACAATAATATCTAGGGTGAATGTATGATTGACAATTTCTTCAAGTACAGGGCAAATGGGAGGAGCTCGCAAGATACGTCACAGAGTTGCCAATTTGTGTTTGACTGATCACACCTTCAAAAATTCATAACTTTCTTATTTTCAATTGGTTTTTGCTCATACTTTCACTGACCTATTTCTCTCATTTTTCTGCTATTAAAACCAACTTAATATCAGGGTGGACTTCCAATTTAAGCACCCCCATCAACCTCAAAGCTATGTCCCTGACTCTGTACTTCTTTACTTCTAATCTGTTTAACAGACACATTGCCAAGACAGTCGGGAAGGTCAAGGAAATACATGTACAGATCCCTCAGAAACTCTTTTAATTTGTAATATTTACCTGCCCTTTTCCCCCAATATACATGTTGTTATTCATCCAACAGATGGCCAGTGAGTGTTGACAAGGATAGCCAAAAATGTTTCTTTCTTCTCTTTTTGCATCTTTTCCCCTATCCTTCAACAATTTTGAGAAGTACCTGAGAAAAATAATTTGTTTCCACATTATTTCTGTTGTCATGTGTGTTTAGTAGCTGTTTCTTCTCGTTTTCTCCTTTCATAATCGTAATCTAAGTGGTTTACAAGAATTCCAAAGCCAATCTTCTGCTATTCATCTATTCTTAAAAAAGTACATGTAGAAATAGAACAGTTAGGTACTAAATTTACTGCAAGTGCATGTGTCCAAATTCTCACAAACTACTATCATACAGAATAATTGCATGCTATTTCATACTTGAGAATAGATTAGCCAATACAATGTCATTTTCATCAGACAAACATTCATATATCTCATTATGGTTATTATTCAAATAGAATCTCCCAGTAAATACCAAACACTTTTCAAGGGGAGTGAAAAGGGTGTTTTACATGGATGACTATCAAAGAAATGCATTTCATAACAGTATTCAGTCTATTGTTGTCAAAGCGACAAGAGTTTCATTTTCTACACAATGCCGCAATTTTTTCCTCTAAACAATTTAACATTTTCCCACCAAATGAATATCATAAATATTTTTATGACTTTCGTCAAAAGCTGTTCATCATGTAGAACATTGTGCATATTTTGGGGGATTGTCGCTTGAGATACTCGTAAATGCACACTCGTAAATAGAACATGCAACAATGACTTCATCATTGTTTGAGAGGTGTTTCAAAAGGCTATTGTGTGCAACACTATTTAATATTTGAAATCTAATTTCTCAGGGTTATTTGCGAAATGTTGATAGCTTTTCCTCTATTGTGCTATTATTAAAAGGCAAAAAGTAAAAAAAAAGAAGGTTTTTAACATAATTTGGAAGATAGGGATGAAAGAAATAAGATCAAAGAATTTAAGCAATAACCTTTACCCCACCTATGTGTGTTGTAACGGTAGAACTCCACATAAAAATTCAATAGCAGTTTTGTGCTTGTATTAAACAAGAAGTGGATTAACCCTGTACCATCACATATAAAATGAATTTTATTTAAAGCCCCACTGCACTACTTGCTCCCTCTATATAGAAAACAATGCCTAAGCGGTGCCCGTTGGTCACCCATGATCCTCTTTTTCTTATGTTAATTGAGAGCTGAGTTGATGAGATAACCACCTGTCAATGGCCATGCTGGGAGGTCTAATCCCTCCTGGCCAAACTAGTGCAGACTGGCTTTAAGATTCATGGCCACAAAGTGGTTAACTACTTAGTGGTAAAATCATGTGATCCCATTATTCCTAGCTAAATTGTGAACATTGGTACATTTTCTACTTTTTGCTGTTTGCGGTTAGTCTCTTCAATTCTTCATTCATACATGTACATTTGAGTGCTCTGAATGCCAATTGGCACCTTCAGAATATCAAGATTGTTCTATTTATACACCTAATAATTCATAATGATAATAATAACTTAACGTTTTTGTATAGTGCACAACACATAAGCATAATTGCATGTCTCTATGCGCTTTACAGAACAGAATACAGAGTGGGTGGAAATGGTGCACTGGTTCATAATTGTGAGATTTTACAAAGTGCTAAATAAATATGTTTCCAAATTACTTCTGAACTTTTTGTTTGTTTCCAGATTTCTTCCAGCAAGTTATGCCATAAAACAGTGCCTGCATATGAAAATTGCCTTCCCTCGTAAGATTTTGTCAAAAGGCGCATTTATACTGTCAAATACCTCATTTTGTTTCGTGCACCCGTTTACACTTGTGCCGAAACATCACCGACTGAGCTGCTCAGCGATGTTTTGGCGTGTTTTGGTTGGTAATGCGCATGCGCGGTCTTCCCATTGCAAAATGCTCAATCATACACAGCGAGTCCAGCACGAACAGTCATGCACGTATAGAGTGGTGAAGTGTGACGTCATCAAAAATCTATTTTTGGAATTTCTCAATTTTTTCCTCATTTTCGGAAAGACCATCACAAATAATGTCCAAATGTCGAAAACCAATTGAATAGGTTAAGTATTGGCTGAGATATGACCATCTGAATAAAAAGATTGCCTATGGGAACTCAGTGTTATATTGCTCTGGTTCATAACATTAGGAGCCAGAGGAATATAACACTGAGTTCCCATAGGCATTCAGATGGTCATATCTCAGCCAATACTAACCTATTCAATTGGTTTCACATTTGGACATTATTTTTGATGCTCTTTCGGAAAATGAGGAAAAATAGAAATTCCAAAAATATTTTATGATGTCACAGCTTCGGTACTCTATAATGTACGTGTGACCACATGGACTACATGTTACCGCACGTACCCTATAGATGGGACTACATTTACGCTTCCGTGAATGTTTCGCCATGGGTTCGTTCTCTTCTTCTTCCATTTGACATTTTAATCATTTCATTTGGTGGTTTCTAAAGCGAGATTTTACAGTTTAGCTGAGACTCTTTCGTAGCGGTTCAGCGTAAACAAGTTGTTTACTTTATGCAAATAAGGCTTCAAGGATGAAAGCTAGCCACGCTCCTAAAGTCACGTGACCAAAAATCGCGATTTTACAAGTGCGGCGTTTATACTTGAAACACGCCAAAATATGCCAAAAGATCACACTTCGTTTTGGAGCGTTTCGGGCTTGGCATTTTTGCGGTAAAGCGTAGTTGCCTTGGTAACATCACTGAAACATCGCGGTCAGGCTCCGGTTTGGCATTTTTTGGCGTGTTTGGATGACAGTGTAAATGCCCCTATAGTTTGTGGGACATAAAATAAAGACTTGTCATTTGGAATGCAGCGTTCTTTCTGGTTTATACTGTATTAACAATTCAAGGAGATATGATTCTATGATTTGCAACTTAAATTCCATAAAACTGATTCATCTACGTAGATTTTCAAAAACACTTGAATAGACGTCAGAAAAGTAGATCGGCTTAACGATTCGCATTACACGTTCAAGTTCATGTAAGGACAGGTTTGAATGGCACGCATTGTGAAGGTCTTTACATCATCAGGTAGATAGAAACTGGACACCTACTATAGAACACATTAAAACAATCAAGGGTATACTTCTAGCTCATATCATGTGAGGATTTTCCTTGGTAAGTTGTTTATCGCCGGGCGCTCCAAGAGGGTAAGTTGTCTGGTCTAAAGATTACCCCATGGTCGGGATTGGGTGCAAAGACAAAATCACGTCCATTTGTATCTGACAATGAATTAAAATGTATCTCCACTTCATGAGGGAGGATAGAGCGCAAAAAAATATCTGATTTCTCAAAAAACCAGTGGCAAAAATCAATTAATGGAAAAACAGATATCACCCTCCCTAAATGGGAGCTCCGATTCCCTCCTAAATTGCAGCGATGTTACCGTGTAGCCAACCACAAGGAGAAGGCTGGCCCATCCCTGCCCAAGCCGGATCGCATCCGCACAGCATCACTCCCCTAAAATGGGATAGATGAGATGGGGCTCGGGTTTCGCGAACGGCCCGCAACGCCAGCGCAGAGTTTCATACCCCACCTCTATTGTTTACGCGAGAGGCGTTGCGAGTTTAAACGAGGGGAAACGGGAGAGGCGGGCCTGTAAGGGAGCACCCCAACATTGCTGGGAGCAAACCATCCTTGCAAGGAGACAACTTGGAAAACAAATAACATATAATAGACGTATCATTTCAAAAAATAAGAGATTGTTTCCTTCCACTGGCTCTAAAAGCTTACACCTTCTCTCATTCTTCGCTAAAGAAGTTGCCCGAGAACATCGTTGACTCTCATCCATCATCTTAAAAACATCCTCGGCCATCTTTCTTATTATTTTTTCTTATCTTTTTCCTCATCGGGTATCTTCTCCGATTCTGTATCGTGTTAGGCAATTATTGACTGTGGGTACGGTTTCATGGCTGATAACGAAAAATCCTCTTCTTGTCTGCCTTGTAATTTTGCTTCAGTGAATTCCATCTCAGTCTCTATTCTCAATACTTCCGTTATTGATTTTGGAAGCAGAATTTACTGTAGGCTAGGACATATAGATATAATGAATTTGGTTGGATCAGAATGGCCTCCTTTTACCCAACACATTTTTGTCTTTCAAAGTGATATACAAAAATAATTTAATTCCAGGACCACCATACAAGCAAATTATTAAATTGAGTTCACTAAAATGTGTATATTTGTACAGTGACTATTAACTATTAACTCTTCATTCACATTATGTTTAATAGTTTCAGAATAGAACTGTTTCCCAATACCCACTCCCAACAGGGAAGTAGTGACAAAAAAACGATACAGGACTTATATAGAGATCCTGTAAATGGATTGAATATACTTGGTATTGCAATGGCAAGCAAAAATCTAGGTCATAAAGTAAATTTTGTTTGAGAAGTACACATAGAATTAAAGTACATTACATTTAAATTTCCTGAATAGTTAATCTCAGGATAAAAAAAGACTTCTTAAATAATAAATACTTCTGAACACAATTTCAGACAATCATGGAAATTGTTAAAACATTTTACATTTAACTGGAATATAAATTAAAAGGTTTTTAGTTACCCCATTCATGTAATAGAGCATAGTTTAAACTGCTACCCCCTCCCCCAAAGAAAAGAATACAAAGGGAAATTTGTAAATGAACAAAATTGAAAAAAGGGACAATGATTTTTGTTCCTCGTTTCAGGACCTGTACACCCATTGGCAAGCAATATAAAGAATAGAATATGATAGAATATATTACAAAGTGGGGGACTTTCACTCTGTTGGGGTTTGAACCAAGGACATTCAAATCGAAAGCCAAGACTATGTGCAACTCTACCACTAACCCATATCCAATGAACCTTTTGAAGAGAATCAAACAATATCTATAGAATTTCACAACTTGCAGTCATCATTTAAACTGCATTGAAAGAAATTAATTTGTCTGATTAAAGGAGAAAGCATTTTCATATTTTGTATGCTAACAACCACTATTCAAATAAACAATTAAATGCATATCTCTTCGAGTCCATTGCAGATTTATAATCCTAGTCATTGGATTCATTAAACATAATAAAGACACAATATTTATTCTCTGGGTGGAACATTCCTACCATATTTATAGCACAAAAATATATATAATAGGACTAGACATAGAGTTGTTCATACTCTATCTACAATTTATATTTCAATTTGAAGGTTCAAATCCTTGCACAGTTAAGCTGTGTCCCCATGAAATATCTGACTTTGAGTTTTGGGAAATAGTTTACTTTTTGTAAGGATCTCACATAGCATGTAACAGATCAAAATATCAATGAAAGATGCTATTTGATGGATACATATCGCTACAAAGATATATTTATAATAAAAGTAATGTTTGTATAGTGCTTAATGCGTTTCTAAGTGCTTCTACCAAAGACATTGGATTCAAGGATAAGATCTATGCTAATAGCAAATTCTGGAACAGTTTTGACAAGCCAAACCATGAATTAAAAAGAAAGAAGTAACAAAGTTATGTGCTTATTCTACATCCGACTGTTACAACTACATAACAGCCTTACAAAATAGTAGCTTCTGAAGTTCTCTTCACATTTAACATGTACTTTCAAAGTGTATCTGAAACGAGAAAGCTAAATCTTGTACCTGTGCACGCTATAGCATGCCTTCTAAGATGACTAGATAAATGACGAACTAGATCAGAGAGTGAACTTGGTACGAGGGGTAAATGAAGGCCTGGCAAGAATATATATCACTGATTTGATAAATAGGTGATGACGCTAGAAGCTACAAAACATGCAAGAGACTTGAGAGGATATTTTAAAAAGGCGCTTGCTTATATCACCAATCAATCGTACAACCAAAGCTAGAGTAATAAAGAAAAAGGAGTCTTCATTCAGCCTTTGAAAAACAAATTTGATAGCCATTTAGTTGACAACTTTCTCAACCGCCCGGAGCGAGGCAAGTTTTCAGTTACTTCTGTGGTTCTTAGCATCCGCCAGCCGGCATCCCAAAGCCTTCTCTTTCCTCCCGTTCTTTTTTTTTCCTTGCTCAAACTACCACGATAAAGTTTCAGTAATTAAATTTTCTGACAACAATCTGCTTTCATTGAATTTTTTTGTTATATCTCGACCGAGGTAATTAGGAATGAGATGCAAGAGTAGAAATAGAAATCTTGAAAAACTTCTTTCTGCTTTAAAATGACATTAGGGGTTTGTTTTTCACTTGTCCTTAAATGGAAGTTTAAGAGGGTATTTCCTTTCATGCATATGTTATAGGTATCGACATTTCTGTCCATGATTTGATTAAAGATACTGTCACTTATTTCTGTTTGGAATATCCAGTGATTTTATCCCGCAATGAATTAATCATGAACTGCTGTTTAATACTTTTTTCAAATAGATTGATATGTCCTGTCTCCTTCTGAAACAAACTCGATATTGTAAAAGGAGTCTGTTTCTTTTCTTTCTTTTTAGAAGGGATGCAATCTACATTTTTGTAACATCATCAGGTGTTCTTGTTGTTGTTTTCATTCCTTTTTTCTTGCTGAAAACTGATCATCAACACAAGAAATAATTCAAAGGCACTCTTCTTTCCGAATATATTTGTGAGAAAAAAAAGGTTTTCACTTGTTAACCAAGAAAAGATAGAGTATCTAAAAAAAACAAGTATATGAGAGAAATAAAGAAATCTATTAAATTGTTGTAAATACCGCAGAAAACTGTCGTTTATGACACCGATAAGAAAACAAGAATATTCTAATCATTATCATTAATGTCCTACATATTTTGGAGAATGGAGAGCAGGTCATGCATATCCATTTCATGAAAAATGATAATCGAATGATTACAATATGATTTGAAGCACTAGAATTGTGCTTTGTATATGCACAACTTCCATATCAGCCCATTGAATGTGAAGCTCAAGCTATCTAAGGCTGGAGTCTGTGGGAAATGTGTGTTACACCAAAATCTCATTGTATTCAACAGGGTAAACATTGTTGTAAATCAGCAGAAAATAGTTCACAACAAAAAATCTTCAACCTCGACAATTACTACTTAGATTTGGGGTTGTTGTTGTAGTCGTTTTTGTTGTTGTTCTACTGTTTAGTATTAGATGAACTTAAGGGGAACAACGATTATCTTAGGGTTAAATGATTTCAATCAATTAAAATTCTCACAAGAGAATATGAAGGCATACATTCCCACATTTTAAAGAATGAATATCTCAACAAAAGAAAACATTTTTCTGCCATGAATTTCATGGTTGTCTGAGACAGAACACATCTCATCATTTGTCTATTAGCAAATACCAGATACCAGAGGTAGAAATTTTGTAGTACAATAATTTCCATAATTTGAATAAAAGAAATCACGCTTTGCTTTCCATAGTCCTACTTGAATGGGTCAAAGTGCAGTAGAGTCTGATCACATATTTTAGAAATTGTCATTTTCTGGCAGATTCTTGTCACTCATTAACTTAAAAGATAACACTTTTCTTACATTACTAATTAAGGGAAACACTTTTCTGACATTGGATTTTGTATTAAACTTGGTGACCAGACATTTGCTCCGGCGACAATTGCACGAGAATTCATTTTGTCAAAGATATATGGGTTATGGTTAGAGTTGCAAAGGAAGGTTCAGGTGGAGCTACTTAAAGGCATTGTTTAACAATGTTGTTATCAGTGTCTGTGATATGGTGTAATATTGAAGCCCTAAAAAAATTGCGCTTCAAAATGATCAACAAGTGCCTCAAAAAAGTAAAAATCTTTGAGTGACCGGTTTTACCATGCTCGTTTTCCCCAATAGACTGTAGTGTTATGAAAACCGTTATGAAAACGCACAATTTGGTTTCGATTTCCAATCATAAATATCTTGATAATCAGACAGGCGATTGGCTTGTAAAAGTCATGGGGTTCCTGACTGACCTAAAGGTTTATAATTATCATTGCAGCATGAGCTAAATCCAGGATTTTGTTTCAGAATCTGAGACGAAAGTTACCGGATCCCTTTAAAGAGTTGAAGTTAGGAGTTTGGATAGTGTAGGATATCGAACACAGAGCAACTGTCGTTGGAGCATGTGTCAAAGAGCTATAATAGACCGATTTACTAACATATTCAAATTTATGGACGTTTTTTTCCTGGGGACCTGGTGACGAGTTACTCCATTAACCTGTTATTAATGAATGAACTACAATACTCGGAACCCTGTCTCCATGCTTTACTTGTTGCTTTGTCTGGCAAGCCTCGGACAAGCTTTTGGGTTGTCAAGAGCAACCGTTGTTTAAAAAGTAGTCTAGTCTAAAGTCTGAAATTTGATTATGTTAGTAAACCCATCTATTAAGGCAACTAGAGTTCGCTGAGCAGCCCTATAACTTAATTTAAGGGATAACAAAGCTGTTTATTCATTCATGTGAATGACAAAGTTGTGATGGTTAAGGAATTAGAAGAAACAAAATCCTCTCTCATTCTTTACACTTCACTAAGAATTAGCAATAGAACAAAAAGGATATTGAGGTGCCTAGCTTACATCTGACGCAGTAAACTGCCTCAAAACAAACAAACAACAAACACTGCAGCAAAATAAAAATCCAATTTAAATTGTATGGGAATGACAAGAAAAGCGGGCTAAAAAAAGAAGCATCACGCAATGAAGGCCACTATATTTACTCACTCCTCTGTGTGTTCAAGACACAGAAATGTGAATAGATTAGGCTAATATCATTTTATCTGCCACTGATGTTCCTTTTCTTCTTTTGAAGGCAGTTTACCACATATGTAAACAGGGCTTTCACGAGGCTATACCGTAATAAATGCACGAAAGAGAAGCCTTTAACATTGAGAATTCATTTACAATTTTATTGACAATATTCCATGCAGGGAACATCACTGATAACAACCGACTATGAAAAACATTCCAGTTTAAACAAATTTCTTTCTCTCAATCATTGTCAATACTGCAAGGGAATTTCTGACTTTTTTTTCTTCTTCCTATGTTAAGGAGCTACATGGAATTTATACATGATGGAACACTGTAGAGAGTATATTAGAAATGGAGTGTTGCAAAAGATGTGCAGTGCTGTGGTACAAGACGTATAGATGCTAGATGTATTCCAGTTTAAACAAGACATTTGAAATGAATGCGGAAAACCATAAATGCGGTGACAATGAACAAAAATTGTAAAGTTTTATGTTTTTATGACGGATGCCGACCCTTTTTATATTTATTCTATTCATCACGAACAAACAAATTATCAGGTCTAAAACATTCCTGGAAGAAGTGTGTCATAAATCATTTTGAAATTGTTCCCATTCGCCCATTTTACAGAATTTATGTTCAATGATCTCATTACTAATACCATGCGACATAATCTCTAAATGTACAACAACAACAGAAGAAGAAGCAAATTTAGATTGTCTTTTTGATGGAGGAGACATCAAATTTTGCAGGAAACTTTCCAATTCCACTTTTCTCTGAATTATAACATTTTCTTGAAGTTTGCAGTAAGGAACTGAAGGAAAAGATAAATGTGCATTTTTAATATTTTTTTTACTAAATAAACATGTTTGTATACATATCATTCGGTGAAAACGTGTGAGAACACAGCTTCATGAGGGCATATAATGAGGACATCAAAGTAGCAAAATATATCTAAATGCAGCAGTTCTGTTTGTAAATGTAACCAGTCGCATTTATAAAATAAAATGAAACAAAACAAAAACTTTTTGTAGAACAAGAAGCAAATTTAGATTGTCTTTTTGATGGAGGAGACATCAAATTTTGCAGGAAACTTTCCAATTCCACTTTTCTCTGAATTATAACATTTTCTTGAAGTTTGCAGTAAGGAACTGAAGGAAAAGATAAATGTGCATTTTTAATATTTTTTTTACTAAATAAACATGTTTGTATACATATCATTCGGTGAAAACGTGTGAGAACACAGCTTCATGAGGGCATATAATGAGGACATCAAAGTAGCAAAATATATCTAAATGCAGCAGTTCTGTTTGTAAATGTAACCAGTCGCATTTATAAAATAAAATGAAACAAAACAAAAACTTTTTGTAGAACAGGCATTATGTATAAGCAATTTCTAAGAGTAGTAGTCAGAGGTGATAGTGAGCACTAAAAAAAAAAGGGGGTTTTTTTTTCCCCCGACCACCGTCCCCTTGTGTAAAAAAAAAAAAAAGGATCCAGGGAAAAAAAAATGGCATCTAAGAACATTCCCCCTTTTGAGTCAGAAAATTGGGGAAAATTGGGGAAAATAAGGGAAAATAAGGGAAAATAAGGGAAAAATCGGGATGAAAAGAAAAAGAAAAAAAAATAGAGAAAAAAAAAATGAAAAAAAAATCTGAAAAAAAAAGTCGGAAAAAAAAAAAAATCGGAAACCGATTTAAATCGGGTAATTATCAGGCCTGAGTAGTCTATTTAAATGATGAACACGATGTGAATTTTATATTACTCAGAAAGTGTGGTAGATTTCGCTGATTCCCATCGTACATAGCAAGGTGCATACCAATCGGGTAGCATCCCCCTGGATAAAGCACAGGTTTGACCCACAGTAGTACTGTACAGTGTCTCCTAGTATTAGTAACGATTTTGCATTATCTTCTGATACAGAATGCTAGGAATTACAGATTATACATGAGCGAAAATCACTGAAAATTCGAGCATATTTCTGATGCAGCACACATTGTGCCATTCTCGAATAGAGGGAATTTAATTGTAACTAATCATTAAGATCTGTAAATCGGCAATGCGGTGTAAAATATAAAATCATTTTTAACATTTGGATTTTTTTTCAAACTATGAAGGAGTGGAAAATGAGATTAATTGTTGCCAATTTGAGGAGAGAAAATTGATTAATTGAGAAAATAAGAAACTCTGAAATGATATGGGTTTAGTTATCATCGTGTGCTTGATTTAGGAATTCCTTAGGCTTATACATCTAACTACTCAGAATTTCATTGCCGCCAAACAAATACATGTACTAACTATGCTCTCTGAACTGGGGAATGGAACAATCCAAAAATCTAAACATCTTAAATCTTCTATTTTGACTTTTTCTTAAAACAATAAGTGTTACCATAAACTAATCTATATGTTTTATAATGTTGCACAACTGTAACATGAAAAAAATGATGTGACACTTAAAAACAAAAATAGTCTCCAAAATATAACATGAAATCATCAATTTTTATCTTAAAATCGATTAAAATGAAACTTGATTAAAACACCAGTGACAAACTGTAAACGGAAAGACAAAAGCAAAGCTTAGATGAATGTAATACAAAAAAAACAAAAGATGTATTTCATTAATAAGATATATCGGGCGAAATAACGGCCATTATTGGCCCCATGACTGCAACTCCATCCACAGGAAAATAAAAAGTGAAACATCCACAATCATTTTTTTTAGATGGAGTGCAGAAATAGATATGATGAATGAATTCTGTCTTTATCCAAAGTCTTTCTTCAGAAAAAAATCATACACATTGAAAATAAGACTTCTCTAAATCCGATAAAAATATAAAAGGTATGTTGACTTGGAGGAACAGGTGAAAAGTAATAGAGCATTGTACAATTTTCTTTTTAGGCAGAATATCTTGCAAGTCTTGCAAGAAAAAACAAACATATGGCTATCAAAAATATAAAACCAAATTTAATGTCTAATATGTGAAACCACTATTTGGACCAGACTCACAGAAATCTAAAAAACAATGTTACAATTTGTTAGCAGATTTTGAAATAAAGAAAGCGACAGTTTTCTGAGTATTGTTCATGTAAATGTAATAGGTGTTATAAAAGGAAGCATATTTGCCCAGAATATTCTACCATCTAAAACACTTATTTCACTATACATGTATAACTGACTGCATTATAAGAATAGTGAGTTGAGAATAGGCTTTTTCCAAAAAGGAACACACAATTTTAAGTATTAGGTTTTAGATTTTAATATCCGACTGCTTTAACTCGAGATATAACGTTCAACATGACATAACAGGATGTTAAAATGATAAACAAAAAAACACACAAGTTAAAATAATTGCTGAGTGCTGTTTAGAGAGAAGGTTAACAAGATATGAACTACTTATTTCATCACGATGATTTACGGGCATAGGATATGAACATTACAGAATGAAAAACAATTGTTGACCGACATTATCCTTGCTTTTATGACCAATACATCAAATTTCTATTTTAGAAATGATAGCACATTTGCAGGTTTTCATAATGTCTATATTAAAGTACCTTTGTATAATGAATCCTCAATAGATCTTATAAAGTCTTAGAATTAAAAAAATGGCCTATCTGGTTTAATGTAATATATTCTTTCAATCCATTCTCATAAATGAATGACATCATTTGATGCATCTTGCGAGATTTTGCGTGGCACAAACTCTTCTATATGCACCATGTACATGTCTCCCCCATGTTGAATTGAAGGAGAAAAAAACAAACTTTTTTTCAAATGTATTCACATGATAAGCATATATAAAACACATCAGTGCAGGACAGCATGTATCCCTCACTAAAAAAACAGCCCTTTGCTCTCGCTATGTATATGTACATGATACACCGCAACGAGCGATACATTCTTACATCATAAAAACATCGAAAAGATCTCTCTAACTACACGCCTATCTATATAAAATATCCTCAAAATTGTCACGGAGCACGATCTGTAATTTAAAGCTTCCTACACAAAACAAGTCTTGAAAATCCTGATTATCCACATTGATTCCTCAAATTCCAATCCTCTCAATGTCTGTCCATACCCGGTATATCACTTTTCCGTCATCTTGCGCAGAACTGTCTTTCCCTCTCGTCGTAGTCACATACCATCACTTTCCTTCAGCAATGATTATCGATAAATTAAGCCAAGCATATCCACGCTATCTCACTGCCACTGAGGTCAGTATTCTTCTCTTCAGGTCCCTCTCCAAAAACTGTCGGTAAATAAATGATTTCTCTTTCCATCGTAGTTCACGCACACAATATGATAATTCCTTGTTTTTTGGATCAGAGCTTCGTGTTTCAAGAGAGGTGCCAATTTTTCAAGTTTAACCAGCCGTGATGAACACACTGACAGCACCGTTACCTGGATATCTTGTGAAGTCGCTCCTTTTTCTTTGACGCAGACGCGATAATAAACGGAGGCATAGCACTGCTTTCAGGATGCAGCGGGGTAAAGTCGCCCTTCGAAAGCCAGGTAAAGCTTTGCTAAATGATCATTGGTCTCATCAAGTTCATACTGTTTGCAACATGCTCTCAGACGACTCCTGTTCGTCGACACTTTCCAGTGATCAAAATTCACCACAATTACTAGGCCTGCTTCGTCAGGAACACAAACCATGAAGAGGTGAAGAGTTTGAAAAGTTGCCAAGCATGCTATAATTCACTCTATCATCCAAATGTTGATGCCTTTAATCACATACTAGAGATATTTCATCATTCTATATATTTCTGGCATGATCGAGAGATGTACCAGTATCATCAAAGCATAGAAAGATATGAACCAACAACGAGCTGAGATTATGGATTCTAGTTTCAAAAGCGTGCATACCAGTTAGCGCAAAATTGGAAGTTTGATCTCATACGTGACATTAGTGCATCATTAGGTGGGTGAATGAAAAGAAAACAACTACCCCAGCACAGTCCATTGATGTGACACCACAATATTCTCGCATCAATATATCAGGCTCCTAAATTGGATCCAAATTTCCTAAGTATCCTGGAGTAGGCTATAGATAACTTTCTCTATATTTACTGTACACATTCTTCCATTGGTGTGTCTTCCTTATCACTCACTATACTGTGTGTGATATCTAAAAATAAAAGATGTTTCTTTCATTCTAAAATGACATGAAAAATGAAAGGAAATAAAAGTTTAATTTCATTCTTAAGACATCCCGATGAGAAGCAGACACCATGCCCCTGCATTGCTTACATTTCAATGAAAGGGGCTCGACGGGGTTACATGTACCAAACTCGATACGGACTAAATAACCCCTCCGTAACATATATAGATTAATTTTGTCAGCTAAGAGCCAGAAGACTCAAATAATGGTTAAAGGTTTAATTGTTTCACGAAAATGGCCTAAAAACAAATTCGCTGATATCCCATCAAAATGCAGGTATCAAAATTAACAACAATTAACACACGTTCCAATGGGATGTTATAATGGTTTTGTGAAACGATGCCATGGATTGTAACAGACAAATTGTCTCCCCGTTGATATCAAACAGAGTCCTCTTCCTCCAAATAAGGCAAGAAAAAAGAAAAATCATAAGAAAGGAGGGGTTGGTGGTTAAGGGCTCGCCTCAGCTGGTGCGTAGCGGGGCATGCTGGTGTTCCGTACAGGGCAAGAGGTCATCCATTTGGAGATAGTGAGCAACGGTCAAGGAGGAGTGGGTGTTGCCACTGACCAGTAGACTGACCATGTCCTTCCACTTGGAAAAACTGATGCAGGAGCTCTGTAGGGAGAGAGAGAGAGAGAGAGAGAGAGGAAGGGAGGAAGAGTAATTAAAGTCTAGGATGATGACCACCAGGACAACTACTGTAAAAGTAGAAATATTCACGGTACATTAATTTTCGCGGATTTCGCGCCAAGATCGGCGAGCGACAACTTTAGAACTCGCGAAAATATAAGCATGACTTCTTATGCGTGTTTTGAACGGGCTGAATTGCGTGCAGCGCGAATTTAAGAACCAGCGAATATGTTTTGGGATCGCTCAGCGCGAAAATTAATCACGCAAAAATAACAGCGTTAAAAACAGCTTCTGACAATTTCCCAGTAAGACCCAGAAAGATAAGTTATCTTCCATAAAGGAACATATAACAGGTCAATCAGTACCTGTTCAAATGTTTATTAAACCACATTATAAGAGTGATGAGGGTATTGCCTTGATGAGGAAATTTGTTGTCCAATAGAGGAAAGGAGATTGTAAGGATTGGTGGTAGTCTAATGAACTAATGCTTTACATAATAACATTCTCTTGTCTTGTGGTGAAGATACTTCACAAGAGCGCCTAGAAGTGCCTATCAACTATCAAAATAGAAGGCTTACCTTCTCCAGGGCACTACAGTCCTTGTCTTTGTGGAGATAGTGTTCTTGCCAGAAGAATAGCAGCTCCCTGAAAGAAAGAAAGTAAGCAAAAAAATAAGTATGATACCTAACTAAGCGAAAATCGGTTTGGATGGTGATGAACCCATTAGCATACTCCTAGGCCCTCTTTCATAAAACTTGTTATCAATAACAAGTTACAATAGCTGTTATAGGCTACTGAAATCATGGCATTTGATTGGCTTAGAGCAAATTTGTCATAGAAATTTAGCATTTGTTATTGATAGCAAGTTTGATGAAACAGGGCCCTGGTGTGGTCTGTGTTACACTGCAGATCAATTCAAACCTACAAGCTCTCATACTTGACGCCTCCACCAACTCCAATCTTGGCCATTCTGACCACAAAACAAGACAAAGACAGGCGCAATAGATTCACAATCTGCTACAGTCAAACCTGTCTATAGCGACCGCCCAAGGGAAACACAAAAAGTGGTCTTTGTAGACAGGTTACTTTAATGCATGTTTCAACGGGAAACCTTTTTCAAGGGAAACAAAAAATGTGGTCTATGTAGACAGGTGGTCACTAAAGCAGGTTTGACTGTACCACTAAAACATATTTTATTTTGGCAGTGAGAGCACGACCTGTCTAATGTCTTCCTTGAGCATTGTTGAATCATTCTAAAATTTCAAATAAATCTTAGCCTCTCTAAAATCTCACCTTGGGATATTCTAACACTTACATATTGCTAAGCCATCAATTTTTGTTTTTTTTTCTTTTTTTCTTCTTCAAAGTCTTTTCATGTCAAAAACTCTTCAATTGGAGGCTACAATATGAAGCATTACGGTAAATTGTTATCCACTAGTATCTAGTATCCGAAGACCCATCAAATCCAACTCAATTACATAAAGGGTGAGATGTCTTTTTACATGACCGCTGATACAATTATTACAAATTAACAATAAAAAAACAATCAATTAGGACATTTTAGAAAATTTACAGTAAACAACAAATAGAAAAGTAGTCCCATTGTGACATTACTCACATTTCAAATACCTACAGTTAACGACTAAATTAGTCATACCCCTTGTAAATTTGATGTTTTTTGTGTTTTGGAGGTAACTCAAGAATAAAAGATGGACGGGTTGAGTGAGGGAACGTGTTCAATATTCTTAGATGTAAGCTTTAATATGTCATGTTCTCAAGAAACATAAATGAGGATAAATCAATTTTTCTCATACTTAAACAAAATTACAAAATTTAGTAAGGGTATGAATAATTTAGTTGTTAACTGTATAAAGCGAATGTTGTCATTTTGTCAAGTCAAACAGGGAAATAAAATCAAACCCTCTAGAAAATTCTAGTCATTCACACGATAATCCAACTCTGTTACCTGAAGTTTTGAAGGAGGAATCCTGGTCTGCACTGTTTCTGTTCTTCTTTCCTTAGATCTGTGAGATAGCGGGAGAGCTCACCGATACGATCAGCAAACATCAGGAAGATTACGGTGGTGTTCAGGCAACTCACATTCTCCTACAATAACAAGGCGTAAAGACATTTGGTATCGATAACAAGGAAATCAACTTATGTGCTGAGGACCGATGCTGGGAGAGGAAAATAGATCTTAATTGTTATCAGTAGAAGAAGATAAAAATACATTGGAGCAAAGAAGTAATTCAGCTCTGGAAGCTTCATAAGAGCTTTGTTTAAACAAACAAAAAATTAGATTATAATTATTGCTGCTTCAAAATCTCTTGAGAAGAAAACTCTGTATTTACGAAAGCTAATTCAAAAAGATATCCCAAAGTCAAGACGGTAATTTTATAACTGTTGAGGCCCTCAAGTAGTGCTGTAGCCGAACCGCCGAACCGAACGGAAGTTCGCCGAACATGGCACCTCCGAACCGAACCGAACCGAACGCAAAGGCCTGGTTCGGATGTTCGGCAGAAAAATATAAACGTTTTCGCAAGCTAATTAACTTGTCATTTTGTACCTAATGTTCATGTCATGATAGCTCATTCTATATTTACTTTTTTAATTGTTTTTAGATCTCCGTATGGGCAACAAAGTCTTGCCAAAAATTATTGTTATTAAATCTCTGTACGGACTATTAAATCTTGCCAATAATTATTGTTTTCTGATCTCCGTGTTGGCAATGACTTACAGCACTACCCTCAAGCCTATCCTTCTATGTATAACATATTGGGAGGTAATAAAGTATGATAGCGTCTCCCGGTTTATATCATGATGTAGGGTTTTCACTCCACTTGTTGCAAGTGCATCAACAGGGAGTGAGTCTTCTATAAAGGCTACACAGAGGGAGGACATCCATGATGATTCTCATATGTGGTTATCACCTGACCTTGTAATATGTTTACCAATCAGTGGGAACATAGCATTAATCCACAATAATAATAATAGTTACATTTGTATAGCGCTTAATACTACGTTTCTAAGTGTTTTACATTGCAATTATTACCCCGGTCATTGGATGCATTTGCTAATTCGCATATGATAGTGCACTAACTCTGCTCCCTGGGGAGTATTCCATGTTGTGCAAAGTATAGCAAAAGTTACTTTGTCACCACCCATACTGAAGGTGCTAGTGCATTTCGCACCGGGCGAGCTTCATTTTGTCATACGCAAGTTATGTGTAGGGTCTACGGAGGTGGAATGAGGAAACCAATGCATGTGACGAAATGACGCACGCCCGATGGAGGCTCGAAATTATACTAGTACCCATGTTGAATTACTCCTCAATCCTAAATGTTATCTCCACCATCATTATCTTGGAGGTATTATAGGTGTCATGGTCTAGTGGATACGGACTGTGGATCGCATGGTTCGCAGTTCGAGTCCCGGAGGGGCACTAATGTCCTTTGGCAAGACATTAATGTACAATTGACACTCTCCACCCAGGTGTTAAATGCGTACCGGGTAGGATGGGAACGTTAATGTAGTTAGAATGTCATGTGTGCGGTTGTAAAATGGTGCCTGGATGGAATACTCCCCAGGGAGGGGAACATGTGCACTATCACGGGCGGATTAGCAATATTATTATCTTACCTGGGTGAGAATCTCTACATGGATGATGTTAATGAGCTTGAAGAGGAAGGTGAGACGGTTCTCTCTCTTAGAGATGTACTGAAGGAGACGACATGACTGGATGCCCCATTCTGAAGAAAACAAAAGATTCGTGAGATGAAATATCACAACTTCACATTAAAAAGTACATTAGAATGCTTAGATAAAGATGTCACAATTTTTTTTTAAATAGAAGTAAAGAGCAGATTTATGTTTTATTCTATTTGCAGACGAAACAAAAGATGCAAAACCATTATCCATGATGAAGAGGATTGAAACTCAGGAAGGCAAGTCATTTTGAGGGGTGAGGGTAGCAATAAAAAGCACCATTCAAGGTTGGAATTATATGAATTTGGTACAAAGATTATCAAGATTATTTCATACAAATTCAGGACTTTAGAACGTAACTGCTGCACAAATATAGTGACATATTCATGTGGGTGAGTCAGTTCTTTTCAACCCCTCATTCTAAGGAATCACTTTTGAAGTCACTCCTGTGTATGCCTGTGCATCAAAATTGATGATCTACTTCAGCTAAAAACATTTCTAAAATAGAAAAATCTGGATAGAACCTCTAATTTGTCATATCAACTTACCATAGTTTTCTGGCTGTTCCTTCTCGAAGTGCTCGATAGTGAGAGCAAGGCATCTCACAAACATGTTAGAGTCTACAATGTGGGTATGTACCAGCTCTATGAACTGCATGAACTGTAGAGAACACATAATAATGACATGCATGTAAGATATAGAAAACATTAATGCTATTTGTTAGAATAGGTCATTTTTGTAATGTAATCAAATCTTTGTTAAGTGCCTCGTTACAAATTATTTCATTCACCCATTACAAATAATTGTCAGAATGCGAATTGCATGCATTACATGTTGTTAGGTAGGACAAGCCATAATTTTTGTCCTACCTATTTAGCGACAACTGATGTATGCAATCCACAAGGATATTGAAAAAAAAAAAAATCTTCTTACATGAAATATGTGAAATTCAAGCAAGATCTAAGTTTTTCTCATCACCTTCATCATCACCATCAACAATATTATCAGTCATCTCCATCATAACCATCACCATTATTATGGTTCCTCACTTGTTCTTTTTAGCTGAAGGTCTTGCTTAATCTCTTGAAAGCAAGGATAGTAAACTTCATCAGCTCAGCTATCACCATAAACATCCTCAATGTCACCATCACCACCATCATAGTCGTCATCATCATCATCACCATAATCATCCTCAATGTCATCACCATCATCATCATCATCATCATCATCATCATCATCATCATCATCCACCACCACCATCATCATCACCACCATCACCATCATTATTACAAGTCCTCACCTGTACTTCTGAGTTGATGGCCTTGTTGAATCTCTTGAAAGCCAGGATGTTGAACTTCATGAGCTCAGCCAGCAGATCAAAGTAGCTCTGTAGCACCTCCTTGGAGTGGTGATCACTACTCAGGATGTGCTGGACAACATGCTGTGTAGGGGTAATGAAATGAGAAGTGATATTTCACCATTCATAACATTATTCAGCATTTTGGGGGGTATAATTAGAAGGTTTATGATGTGACATTAATTTCAAGAATCAACGAACACAGAAAAAGAATGTGCAGTTTGTACCCTCAATAAATGTCATCATGGAATTGTGGCACCTCAGTTTCTTGATATATAGCCTTTAAAGTGTCCTAAACGAGTGCCCTTTTTAAGGCAATTTCAAAATCTTTTCGTTGAATTCTGATTATCAAATTTCCTATGGCTCTATAACCAGTTGTACAAGACATGCTCCTGCAACTCTCCATGGGTCAGTTTCCTGCACTAACTGAATTCCTAACTTCAACCCTGGATCCAACATGAGACCAAATACCTTCGACAAATTAAAGCCTGGAGCAATCATTGCCACAGTATATTTCGGATCCCTGAAAATTAACAAACAGCTGTGTAAGTGCAATTTGATCACACCTCTATTGCAACTGCCATGAGGTTGTGAGTTTAGGGAAAAAATCATAGCCAAGACTTGAGTTCCTTCAGATTATTTACACTAAATTTATCGAAAATCATAGGGCAGGACCATTTATTTTGGGATATAATTGGACAAAATTGTTCCTAATTCTTGCCACCAGAACTAAATATCTTTAATGTATGTGCCTAATCTTTTGAGGACCGTTTCGTCCAGTAATGATAGCATGTTCACATTTGGTTTCATACCTCTAGAAGTCCTTTTCTGATGAGGAAGGTCTGGTCTGCATACGATGTCTTCCCTCTCAAGAAGCTCTCTATGGCACGGGCCATCCAGAACCTGGAGAAATACAATAATGATAATGAAAATTTTCATGATTTATACAACATCAAACCCTTGAACATTTCAATTCATTCCGTAAAGCTATTAGTATTTCAGCAAATGTCAAAATATCAACTTCATTGGAGGAGCTTGTACCTTTGACAGTTTTTTTCAACAGAAATATAGCGTCATATAAATGGTGCGAATCATCATCATCATCTCTACTGGGTTATTTTGAGGTTATTTTGAGAGCTCTCCTGATTGGGGGACCTCCAAGAAATGCAGTTTTTCATTCACTCTGTACACAAAACTTAGAATTTGTCCTTTTGGGGGCTGACCTGACACAAGGTCACAAAAGGTCATGTGACTAAAAAAAATGATACAAACGATTATGTTAGAAAGTGGCATGGAAAATGTGGCGAATCAAAATATGCTGCAAACTATGTATGGGGCGAGCCCCCCATACAGTAAAGTTAATACATGATGTCTCATAGATACATTGGAACGATGCAGAACAAATTCTCCAATCCATGGAGAGCATTTAAAGACGTATAGAAGTGGGCTCTCATGGAGTATTCGACACTGTTCGGGTGTTTACCCAATAACAGGTGCTGTCAATTGCCAGTACTAGCCTTCAGTTTAATAACCAACAGGCCTTATGTAATCGTTTGCATTTTCCACCCATTCCCCTATATGGTAAAGACATTATCTTCACCCGAAGACTCTCCCGAATCACTAGGGGGTACTTTTTGATAGGTGTGACTGGAGAATTGATAAATTCCTTTAACAAGTGAAACGCTCTCGGCGGTCTTGCCTGCATTACGCAATTCGGCATTACGCAATTCGATATGATGAAAAATTGAGGTTGGGACATTATTTTTATAGGCAGGGTGGCCCATTTGCAGCCGACCCCCGAAAATGAAATCCTCTGAATATAATAAGCATTTTGAAGTGAATATTGATTATGAATCATCAGAATAATTATTTACTGTATCATAAGAATACAATATAATGAGATTTAGTGTATGGGTAAGACTATAAATGTTTCAATGCTTGTCAGTAATTTACAAATAAAGTTATCTAATAAACTTTTTAAGAAAAGAGGATTTTTCAGCATTTTGTGTAAAAACAATTGGAAGGTAAAGCCCATCTACATCACATCACGTCTCATTAGCATAATGAGAACATTATTATGAGATATACTCCAATATATATTATCTAAACATCAATATTGTCACCTAGCTGTAACTGATCATGTACATACTAGGCCTGGGATCGAATACTAAAATTACTATTAGAATATTCATGAAAAAGTACTTGAATGATTTGAATATTTACTTTCATGAAATATGAACAAATAACAACAATTTATTTATTAATTCTCATATTAAATTTTGAGAACATAATCCAAGTCTACTGACCTAAAATGACCTTTGACCTTGACTTTGTGACCTGGAATTTGTGTCACATGATTTGTGATACTTGATAGCCCTTGGGTACAAGTTTCATGGAATTTGAACAAACACTTTTGAAATTATGCTAAAATTTCAAAATCTTGATGTTGATGCCACAACAAAGTCTAAGTTTCCAGACCTGAAATGACATTTGACCTTTACTTTGTCACCTAAAAGACTAATAACATGATTGGTGATACTTGATAACCCTTATGTTCAAGTTTCATGGAATAGGAATGTATACTTTCAAAATTATGATAACAATTAAAAAATCTTAGCCTGATGCCACAACATAGTTAAGTTTGTTGACCTGAAATGACCTTTGACCTTGACCTAGTGGGCTGAAATTCTACTCACATGATTGGGGATACTTGATAACCCTTTAGTCTAAGTTTCATTGAATAAGAACTTATACTTTCAAAATTATATTACAAATTCAAAAACTTAACCTCAGGTTAAGTTTTTGATGATGATGCCACAACATAGTCTAAGTTTGTTGACCTGAAATGACCTTTGACCTTGACTTTGTGACCTGAAATTTTCCTCACATGATTGGGGATACTTGATAACCCTTTAGTCCAAGTTTCATTTAATAGGACCTTATACTTTCAAAATTATATTAACAATTCAAAAACTTAACCTTAGGTTAAGTTTTGATGTTGACGCCGCCGCCGTCTCGCTTTTTGCTACGCAGGCGAGACAAAAACCAAGTTACCTGAAAGGTGAATCTCTAGGTTCTTTCTTCATCACATCAACCAGCTTGGTGAGAATACCCTTCTGACCTTGGCATAGTAACGTCCTGTCAAATACAACATTTTTGAAATAGTAAAAATGAGAGGACCGAGTTCTGATAATGATAAAAATCAATTCTAATAGAATACAACATAACTAACTGCACAAACTGCATCCACCAGCTTAGAGACAATACTCTTCTGACCTTAGCACAGTAAAATTCTGTCAAATATAACATTTTCAAATAGTTAAAAAAGAGATAACAAAATAAATAAATACTAATAGAACACATAACTAACGCCACACATTTTATAACCAGCTTAGTGACAATACTCTTCTGACCTGAGCACAGTAATATCCTGTCGAATATAACATTTTCATCACCTAAGTAAAGATAGTATTCACTAAAGCCTTGTTCATACATAATACAGCAAACCACTGCCATACAAAATCGCCATTAAAAAGGTGACACAAACTGTAGTGTGCTTCACTTTTATAATTCTTTTCACACATATGGGGCCTTGCAAGAAAGTTGCAATCAATTGCAAATCTCCAAAATCAAGCGCAAGTCTTGCGATTAATTGCAAATTTGCAATTGATCGCAACTCAACGTTCTTGCATCGCCCCATTAGTAAGAGAGAGAGAAAGAGAGGGGGAGAATAAAAGCTAGATCTAGTTAATTTCATTGAATTGTCAAAAACTTAAATCCTAACAAAATCCAAGGAAATTTAGGAGACTATTTGGGCGTTGCAAGAAAGTTGAGTTGCAATCGATTGCAAATATCAGTTGCAAATTTTGCAAATTGCAATCAATCGCAACTTTCTTGCAATGCCCCAATAGATTAAGAAGTCTACATAGGGCCTAGGGGCCTTTGCTGCATGCAGATACATTTCTTTTTACCACAACTTGACATTTTACTCATGTTTTTATTTTGATGCACTTTTGTGAAGATACTTTTACCACACGACACCGTGCCTGAATGGAGCTTAATGGTCATACAATGGCATTGTCAAACAAACTTTACTGAAATAGTTCACTGTGTAATAAACAAGTATTACTGGGTATTCCTAAGTTTAAAATCACCAAACTTTCAAACTTATAACAAAGTAACTGAATTTTGTTGAAAATCTCAAGCAATGAAAAGCAATGGACATGGCAATGTCATACTTTGTTAGTGAGAACAAAACATAAGCCAACATGATTTTTTTATTTGGCAGCATTATTGACCTCACTTGACATTTGGCATCTGCCTTTGAACTTTGACCCAAATGTTAGTCTTTATTTATTTTTTATAATTCATAACCTGTGAGTATCATTTCATAAGATTTGGACATACACTGATAGTAATGATAAATTGGAAGATGGGAGGAAGATTATTAAGTTGCGGGGAGGGGGGTTCATCTTACCTGTCGATCTTCTTGACTGCTTCTAGCTGAGGAATGTTGGAACTTGATGAAATTCTATTCAGATCGTTGATCTCATGTCTGGTCATGATCAGGTACTTGTTGCTGTGAGTGACAGGTTAATTGATTTTAAAGAAAAATAATTATCACTTACTGTACAAGGATAGTTATGGAAAATCACATCTTAACAATGCTTAAGCTTAAAGTTTGAGTGAAACAAGAAGACGACATGATCTTCGCAATAGAACACAACACATTGGGGTAATTTAATTTCATATAACATGCATTTCCCATGGGTTCCCCTCAAGTAACTGGAACATAGTATCCAAAACAATTGACCAGTCCTATTATTTGACCAGCAATGATTACCGGTCAAATAATAACAATAACTGTAAAATCGTTTCCAGAAAATTGTGTGGAAGAGTAATTTGATATCAATGCTGTTGGTGCCACCTCACCAATTAATGCTAATATATCTTTAGCACAAATTTTCTCTTATAGGTGGCTTATTTTAATGCCTTTTCCATATATAAATTTCCTGAGACTGACTATGTCTGTAGTTACAGTTATCTTTATCAGTCAAATGGGCCCGGCCCTTTACCAATTTGCCAGGAGTATTCATATTCATTATCATGTACAGTCAGGCTGGGGTCGTGACTTACTCATGATGATCACAATAGGTGTGAAGAAGTCTAAGGAACTGGACCTTGAGAGCGACCTCTGGACTGCAGTCACAGTTCTCGTTGACTCCATGGATGGGAGCTCTAAGATTGCACCTCCAGATCACCTTATCAAACAGGTTGTTTAGTCCAGGCATCAGCTTGTATTGGGCTAGGATCTCATGTACCTAAACAAAAAGGTGAACATAGATTAGAATACATGGGTGGATCAAAAGATGGTTTGATTGACTGATAGTTTACACCTCCAGATCCTGCATCAAACAGGTTGTTTAGTCCAGGCATCAGCTTGTATTGGGCTAGGATCTCATGTACCTAAACAGAAAAATGTGCATAGATTAGTAATCATGGGTGGATCAATAGATGGATTGATTGACTGATAGTTTGCATCTCCAGATCATCTTATCAAACGGATAGTTCAGTGAAGCCATTAGTTTCTACTGGGCCAAAATTTCATGAACCTGGGCAGAAAGATTGAGATAGATTAGATCATATAAATAGAGTAATAGATAGATTGATTGACTAATATGATGTACTCCAGATCATCTCATCCAACAGGTTGGTCAGTCCTGGCATCAGCTTGGTCATGATTTAATGCTCAGTCTGATCTAATGTACCTTTACTGACAGATCAAGATAGATTAGATTACCGGTAGATTAGATGAATAGATTGAAAGATTGATTGACTGATAGGTTGCACCCCCAGATCATCTTATCAAGCAGGTTGTTCAGTACAGGCATCATTTAGTACTAGGTTAAGATTTCACGTACCTGAGAAGAATTATTAACATCAATCCATCTTTCAAATATCCAACTTGAGTTGATTAGTGTGTACACTTATCCAACGTCTAGCATATACCACACCCAATTGGTAAAATATTACCTCATTGAAGAATTGAGGAATGTACCCCTATCCTCCTACAACTATTGCTGTTTTCAAATTTGAACATCTATCAAACCTAGACCCAACATTATGCCTAACCCTAGACAAATAATCATGACTAACCCTAGACCAAACATTATACCTTACCATAGACCAAACATCATGCCTAACCCTAAACCCAACATTATGCCTACCCACAGACCCAACATTATGCCTAACCCTACAACAAACATTATGTCTAACCCTAAACCCTAACATCATGCCTAACCCTAGACCCAACATCATGCCTAACCCTAGACCCAACATTATGCCTAACCCTAGACCCAACATTATGCCTAACCCTAGACCCAACACCATGCCTAACCCTAGACCCAACATTATGCCTAACCCTAGACCCAACATCATGCCTACCCCTAGACCCAACATTATGCCTAACCCTAGACTTCTTCTTCTTCTTCTTCTTTCGTATGAGGTAGTAGTATTATATATCAAGTTATTTCTTGAAGCTGGGTAAGCCAGTTGATTTGTGCATCCTTTGGGCTTGACAGATCAGTCATCCCGTCAGGGGGTTAGAGAACAGGGCAGCTGTAGATGACATGGTCTGCTGTCTGCTCATCTGCACCACAGATGCATGCCGGTGATTGCCGAATTCCCCAACGGTACATCTTAGCATAACCCTAGACCCAACATCATGCCTAACCCTAGACCCAACATCATGCCTAACCCTAGACCCAACATTATGCCTAACCCTAGACCCAACATTATGCCTAACCCTAGACCCAACATTATGCCTAACCCTAGACCCAACATCATGCCTAACCCTAGACCCAACATTATGCCTAACCCTAGACCCAACATTATGCCGAACCCTAGACCCAACATCATGCTAACCCTATATCCAACATCATGCCCAACCCTGGACCCAACATTATACCTAACCCTAGACCCAACATTATACCCAATCCTAACTCTAGTCCATCCCTAACCCGTACCCTATAAAGCTTAGAGCAAATGTCAGCAGATCATGTATTGGATCAACATGCGAATCTTGACACTAACCTTATGCCTTTGTTTGCCTCCAAGCAGCAGACAGAGCACATGGAGCACTTCCACCTTGTAGACCACCTCATGCATGGTCTTGAGGGAGTCTGGGAGGGGTAAGGAGAGGTCGTGGAGGGGGAGGTTGAGGTAGACACCTTCGTCCTCATTGGCTACCTCGGCCAGGGCGTCAAAGGCCAGGGAGCTGTCTAGCCAGGTCACCCAGCTATCGATCTGGGAGAAGAGGGTGTCCATGTCTGTCACACCATCGGGCTCGGCTGCAGGGATGAATGAAAAGAGAGAGAGAAGAGAGAGAGAGAGAGAGCAGAGAGAGCAGAGAGAGAGAGAGAGAGAGAGCAGAGAGAGAGAGCAGAGAGAGAGAGAGAGAGATAGACTAAGCGTTAAGGATGGGTATACGATTGTAAGTAATCACTTGTGGTCATTCACAACCAGATTCAATTTCATCCCAGAACATGCCCAACAGAAGTGAACTATGATTTTATTTCTTTTAGACACAAGATACCATTGTTTGTTGTTAAAAAATCAATAATCATACAACAGTCTTTTGTAATCATCTTTATTTTGATAGGATTTTGTAGACATACAAACTGTTTGTACTCACCAACTGACTTGCAGGCTATCTTGACAAGTTTCTGCACAAAGCCTGGAAGCTCCACTACTGTCTCTGTTGTCATGAGAAATAATGAAACATTGAACCAAAGGTCAAATCACATATCAAAAAAGACAATCAAAATAAATATCAGGAACCATAAATATGCACCTAACATATCTGAAGTGGTATCTAGTTAGATTTCATGTCATATTGTGTCAGGGTAATAAGTTACACAAATGTTCTAAGTAATCATAAGTAGTCAAGCATTCTGATGGTTGCAACTGGCTTATTGAAAGCAATGGAATTTTCAATATCTTGTGGCATGTACAGCTCATGCTTACCGCATTCACAACATACATATTCAGCAAAGGATCATAATCACACAACGTAATTAGCAGCTTTATTGGAAATGAGCAAGTGCAAGGTATTGGTGCCATACCTTACTGGCCACATCTTAAGTTGAAGTATATCTGATCATTGTATTGTAATCATCGCCCTACTACAGCTTAAATCAAGTGAAATTACAAATTGGATGTCGATTTTTGCTCACAACTCCACAATAGTTGGTAACGGATGGGATACCAAATGTCAAAAGTAATTAAATACATTGAACTTTCTCAAATATGCCTTTATTTGAAAAGCACAGTTGTTTTGTTAACAAACAAGATGTATTATTCCTAGCAGAAAATAGAGAACTGCCTCCATCACGCACACACATTCCTTACTTTGATTGACTTCAGAGATGGGCGTTTCACTCCGATTCCTGCAAGCCTTATCCTGGGCAGCAAGGGTGCAAGGGTCATCTTTGGGGTCAAGCTCGGAGATGGTGATGGAGAGAACACGACAGAAGTTGGCAAGCTGGTCCTCCTCAAACTTCTTGACAAGCGATTCAAGATCAGCTGTTAAATAAAGTTAAGTATAAGTACACATGAAAAATTTGTGTCATTGGAAGAAACTTCAACCAGGTATACACACAAGCACCCACTTCAGACAACTGGGTGTATGCCTCAAGCTTACATGTACATGTATATCATATCAGGAGGGTGTTATACCAGTGGAATAAATGATGAGTTAACACCCTTCTGGCTCTCTTCAGACTATCAACTTCCTAGAAAGCCCTTCAAGATCAGCTGAAGAAGAGTTGAAGTACGACAAGAAAGATTATGCAAGGGCTTTCAACAAGGTGTACACACAACCGATATTTAGGGAGCTAAAATTATTGAATGTATATCAACTCCATAAACTATCTATACGTGTTTTTATGTATCAATTATTGAATGATAAATTGCTGCAGTCCCTAATTCAGTATTGCTGTTTCATAGAGCACAAATATGAGACTAGACAAAGAGAAAGTAAGAAGTTGAGTGTGCCTAAAGTAAGGACAACGCAGGGTAAATTTTCAATGTCATTCAGAGGCACATGCTTTTGGAATGATCTACCCCTATCTGTACGGGAGAAAGCATCCGCGTCTTGCTTTCGTAGAACTCTAATATCACAAATGTTAATAGAATAATTGTTTTGAACTTTGGACCGAAGTTTCTTGCCTATTTGTAAATAGTATGTTATATAATTCTTTATCTTTTTATTTAGTGTAAAATACCAAAGCTTTGTATTTAATCACAGATCATATTTTAGCCTAGATGTAGAATAGTTTGTAGCTTAAGTGTGTATTAAATAGTTATTCATATTCATTCATTACGTTCTCATTCATTGTTGTGATACTTTTGAGTGTTAGTGGTACCAGACACGATTAGCATTTAATGCTATTTTCTGGTCCCATTTATCCTTTCAATGTTAAACATTCACATTTGATTGTAATATTGATGTACTTTTTGTTTGGATAATAAACTTCAAACTCAACTCAACTCAACACATACACAAACACACCCACTCCAGACAAGTGGACGTACATCTACGGTACGTCATGTCCCTTAATAGCTAGAAGGGCATTGACCGAGTTAACACCTTCTTGCTTTAATCAGACAATATTCATCTTGACTATTGGAGCACTCTTGATTAGCTGTGGGACACACAAATATTGTCACACAGGAGCGATGCAAGGTCTAGGTCAGTCAACGCAATTGGGTAACAACACAAATCAGTTAACATTACAAAATGTGGCATTAAGACACAGTCTGAAGAGAAATAGGCATGTGAGCTGTTCAAAGAACAGACCTTCGTGTATAGTTAAAAGATATTCTTCATTTCATTGTGCCACATCAAATCATATCATTTTTATAAAAGCCTTTTTGTGTGTTTTACTTCTAATAAATATCTTGCAGGACAGGGGGTCAGGTCTTCTCGATAACATCCTCCACCTGATTCTACGTGTAGCCTACCCTAGATAAACTGCTCTTCCATCTTCATTTATGTGGTCTCCTTTTCGTTAGTTAACTTCTCTTTCTCTTTAATCACATGATAACATTTCACGACGTACAGATGTTATTTAACTATATAAATCTAATAATACCAGTCCAAAAGTACGACTTACGGATGTCCTGTAGTCGGAACATCTGTGTCCTGACCCCAAGGATATCTTCTATGAGTGTTGCAGCTTTGAGGAAACATTGTTTCTCTGTGAGCAGGGTGAAGAGATAGACTATGAGGTCATCATGGTCCGACAGAGGAGTTGCCATGTCAGTCCCCATCTAAAAAGAAAGGTATAGATGGTCATTTATTTTACGTTTCTGATGTTTAAAAGCTCATTCACACATAACTCAATAAAGCGCTGTTGCAAATTAAACACTATTTTACATGTGAATGGCAAGCAAGCGAGCATACTCATTTATCTGTGTCTCATAAGATGAAGAAATATGATATGCATGATGCATCTGTAATTTCATTTTTCCTAAGCATTTTTTCTGTTTGCTTGTGTCCTATGGGAACAAGGCTCTACAATCATGGTAGCAAATATCTTTCAGGCACTATGTGAAACCGTTTCATCTAATATCTTTGCTTCATATGCTTATCACTTATCAGTAGACATGGATACATGGAAATCTCTAGATCCAGGGGGGTGTTTCACAAAGATCCTAAGTCGAACTTAATTCTAAGTTGGACTTAAACATTATGGAGAGCCATTTGTAGCCTTAAGATAAAATATATTCCAAAGCAAAAATTCAAGTATTTTAGACTTTTCATAAATTCCACATCAAGAACATGATATCTCCTTGATAATAGAAAATATGAATGATTTGAATCAACATTTTATGCCTTTTAAAATAAATTTTACAAAATATTTTCAAATATGCCAACGGCTTTCCATAATTGTCAAGTCCAACTTAGATAACTTCAACTTAGAATCTTTGTGAAACAGCCCCCCAGGACTTTAATCAATACACAGATTCATTTGTGCATTGAGGCAGAAGGGAGCACTACTAGGACTTGCTTTTCAAGTCCTGAAGTTATTTGGGCACTAATTGGTATTCTGAAAAACCACAATTAACTCCTGCCTCATTTAAATATGCCCTTCCTCTTTTTAGCCCATTTCCACCAATCAGATACACCGTATCCAAATGTATACACGCTCCAACACAACATTGGAAAACCATAGGAAAATGTTGTGAACCGCAGAGTGCATGAGCCGCTTTCAGAAAGCCTTGCGATAATTTCACTTTTTTTACTTGAAACATCCACCTTCCCCAACCCTCCGTCGTAATGAAATGAATAAGAGTACTTTACTTTAGAGACCTAAAAAATAGGTCTTTTATCTTTTTAAAGTTAATTGACTGCTAATACAGATTTCAAAGTACCAAAACTCTTTTAACTCCCCATTTAACTACTGCCCACGCACCACAAATGCACCTCCTGCCAATTGGAAAAGAGCACTTACGTGACCTTTCAGAATACCGATTTGCTAATTGAGTGTTAATTAAGCGCTAAGTGAGCTTTCAGAATACCGCCCCTGGAGTATACTATTGCATGAAGATGTAGTATAAGAAATTTGTTCATACTTACATTTTGACACATGTAGTGAAGGAGATCCATTGCATTGTAAGCTATCTTATGTCTCAGAACTTTTTGTGGATCTGAAGGATGCAGAAAAAACAAACCAAGAAAACATACAATATGAAGTATTACCAATAAATATCTAAATGGCAAAGCCAAAATCAAGAAACAGTGAATACAAAACTGTAAAATTTGAAGTGAGTCACGTGGATGCCAGGAAAAGAAAGAAATGTCATGCTCTCTCCTCTGTATGTGTTTTTAATCCATCGGCAAATGGTGACATAAAGTTACTCATAACAATCATCATCATTCTCATCATCAATAAGTAACATCACCACATTCTATATTTTTTAGTACCCTCATCATCACCACCTAAGTTCCCCCTCTTCTCTCTCTCTCTCTCTCTCTCTCTCATCACCATCACCACAGTCATTCAAGTACTAGTATGAGGTGCAAAGGAGTAAGCTACATGTTTACTTAAAGGTAGTGTATTCCTTTTGCAGCCAACATCAAATTCTGTAGAACTTTGCAGGAATTATGAATATGTCACATATGGCCTATCTGTGAAATGTTAATGTTAGCAGTGTCCTAGTATTCAAATTATGCAAGGAAACCCATTTACTTTCTAGACTTCACTGTCAGACACTATTGAGTGACTGACCGACATTCTTTTTTTCTTTGGTAATAACATACATAAAATGAGCAGTAAAGGGTACATGAGCATTTGTACACATCAATAAACCACTTTTTGTAATGGCAAAATTAAGCTGATTGAAACGTACAACCATACGATACAAGGGTCTGAAAATCAGACTATTTTCTATGCATACCGTAAATCGCCGTGTATAAGACGAACCTTTTCCCACCAAATTTTTTTTTGAAAGTCGGGGGTGCGTCTTATACACAGGTACATTTTTTTTTTTTTTTTTAAGTTTCGATTTATGCCCCTCCACCTGGCACTGTGCCTGGCAATGTCCCCCAGCTCAGTCATACCACTTGGAAACTAGAACAACACTACCTGAATGTCTGGATTTCTGTTTGGACTTAGAGGAAAATTTGTCTGTCATCTTTAGTTTTAAAAACAAACGTTCATTATTCTGATAACTTCATTGTTACTATTATGTTTGAAATGTTCATTATTCTGATACTTCATTCAAAATTGTTACTATTATGTTTGAAATGTTCATTATTCTGATACTTCATTCAACATTGTTACTATTATGTTTGAAATGTTCATTATTCTGATACTTCATTCAAAATTGTTACTATTATGTTTGAAATGTTCATTATTCTAATAACTTTATTCAACATTGTTACTATTATTTGTGAAATGTTCATTATTCTAATAACTTTATTCAACATTGTTACTATTATTTGTGACAAGTTCACAAGCAAAAATTGGTGCCTGCAATTGCACCTCGCAGTAAAATGAAGGTCTTTCCCCGCGTGGGTTTTTGAACACGGACCTGGCTTGCTGCCTACAGAGTCGGGCAACAAAAAACCAAAAAAATATGATTTTTTTTTTTTTACCCAAAAATAGGGGTGCGTCTTATACACGGAGATTTACGGTAATTTTTTTAACGCGTTGCGAAAATTCCCAACGGTCGTTAAAATTCCACATAAAGGCAATTACCAGTTCTAATCTTTTCAGGCAAGTTTTAAGCTGGTATTATCTCTTGTTTACCACGGGATTCACACAAGTTTATATTTTCAGCCTGCAAAAGGGACACACCACCTTTAAGAGCTAGGTCACTCTTTGCTCGCATTGTACTATCTTTAATTGTACCTTGTGGTGCAGGGTGTCCTGAACTCCCAGGCATGTAGGTCTCTCGCACCAGACGAATCTGAAATGTTCCCGGTCCCTGCTGAGTGGCTGATGCCGATGTCGTGACTGATGATGATGATGAGGTGGTCGCTGATGACGATGATGCGGTCGCTGATGACGTTGACGGTGTGCTGTCCTGGCCTGTTGCTCCAGCTCCAGCCCCAGCTGCAGTCGTGGATGTTGCTGTTGCTGTTGCTGTTGCTGTTACTGTTGATGCTTCAGGAGTGATTGTGGTAGATGTTGCTGGTGTGTCACTTGGGGAAGGTCCTTCAGCAGGTTTAGATTCATTGCTTTTCGCAAATTTCTTCTCTTTTATCTTGTAGAAGTGTGGTTGAAGGAGAAGATCAACAGTGACCTGGATTGGTGGAATAATATTACAATAAATAGAAATAAAAAAACATCTTCAAGCTAATATCAGGACTCCAAACCAACTGTTCTTGGAAGAGGGCCCAGGTTTAACCTTTTAGAGTTTGTATGCATAAGCCCTGTATTATTTTTTTTTTAATTTGGGGGTCCTGACTTAGATTTTGAGGGCTCATGTTACGCCGGTGCCTGTTAGTGTCACGCCCATAGTAGTAAAACATGACAAGCTATTCCTGAAGATACGTATATGTATATCGACATACATACAGGTGTATGCTTAGATTTGGACATAAACTTAGAAATATTTCAGATTTAAGTCATCGTTAAAAAAATAGAAAATAAATTTGTTCGTTTTCGTTCGTTTATTCATTTCATTTTCATAAAAAACACAGCAAATGCAAATAAACATACAAGTATATATACATACAAAGAATGTTCAGTTTATACAATAAATTCAAATGAAATAGGAGAACATAGGAAAAGCCCATGGTGGCCTTGTTTAAAAAAGTTCCCCCGAATATTATGATTTATATTACTGAGTATACATTAGTTAAGGATATCACAAACAAACAGCGATAAACACAAATTACAATATAAAGACAAAAAAATACAAAAACATGTATGAAATAATTTAAAATTGGAGGGGCAAAAAGGTTTGGAAGGTAAATTCAGCGGTACTTAGAATATAAGGTCAGTTTGTTTTTTAAACATTAAACATGTTTTTGTATAAGCATATAACTTGAGGTAGAGTGTTCCATATGTTGGGCAAAGTATTTCTTACAGATTTTTTAGAGAATGAACTTTTCACTTTCCATAAATGAAATGTGTTGCAAAGCCGAGTATTGTGAGAATGAATTTGGTTATTGATCGAAAATATGGATGATATTCTTTTCGGAAGTATATTTTGAAAAAAATGAAAACCAATTAGTGCAGTATGGTATTTGAATAAATCAAAAACATTAAGGGTTTTTAAACTAAGAAATAAAGGAGCAGAATGGGCATAATAATCACTACCTGTACAAATACGTAGAGCCTTCTTTTGTAATTTGAAGAGGGTATTAATTTTTCCATGACACGAATTTCATTAAATGACTCATTTATTTTGTTTTTTATGGAGGAACAAATTATACTTTCACAAAACAAGCCACAACAGGTTACCCATAGTACAATGTACTATGGGTACATGCACAGTATATACAGGTGTATAGCCATCATGCATAATGGAAATCCTTTTAAGGGTTATAACAGTCAATGTCTGTTATCTTGGGAGAAAACAATCGAAAAAAGTGGTATATAACATCATCTGACTGATTTACCATTTAAGATTATATTCAAATATTCAGCAATCTCATCTTATAAAGATTCATTCCTTTCAGTTTCATAACATTATTCCATTTTCACAGAAACTTCATAAACCTAATTTTTCCAGATTCCACTTTCTCTTTTAAGTGCCTTGATATCAAGTATGTGTGTTCCCTGTATTAAAAGTAGACTTACCTCGACACCTCCAAAGAGTAAGAATATTTCTGCATTAATAGTCTTGCTTTCCTTGAATTTGCCACTGTCAGCTGGGTACTCTACCGTCGACTCAAGCATGAGCCTCTGCGTTATTTTCTGGAGATACGAGATAAACAAGGGGAAAATATTGTGATAATTCACGCAAAGTCTGAATCCTCAATTCACTTATTAGTAATTGCATTATGAATTACACGTGTGCACCAAACACAGGCTTCACCTATCAACATGCATGGAAAGCATGTAATGACATGCACATGAGAGACTTCAAGCTAGTCTTAATTGTCAAGTTCTTGCATTTAGAGAGAAGAATGGCTTCATGTACCGGTACATGTAATTTTGCATCGTTTAGTATTCAGATTGGTTATTTAGACCAGCAATACACAAGCAAATGAACAAAATCACTAAAAATATAACATATTTGCACATACATAATGTACTGTAGAACATACTGACCGTCAAGTTCTAGAAGGATGCTTACTTACAGTATATATTTCATTTAGTTCATGCCCTTCTAGCATTGAACAGACAATATACTTGAAGGATTTTCTCAATTTTCTTTGTTTATTTCATATACTTGTAGAGATATACTTCTTACCAAAACCATTTGGCAGATGTAACTTATATGAAGTCTTGAACATTCCATGTAAGCTCTTTTCTTATCACTGTGACAATTAACCTGAAGTCATTACAATTTACAAGAAATTCAAGACTATCATTTTTATAATTACTACTTCACTCTCTTTAGGGTAAAGTGTGAAAGTGGTTGAATTGAGCATAAATATGTCGCTAACTGCTTGAAACTGCATATGAAATATACTTTTCAAGCCAAAACAATATATTTGAAGTTGTAATGGAAGCAAATTGCTGCTTTTGGATTCCTTGTTTGGCAGAAAAGGTAAGGACTTTGGATGAAAATGCAAAAAAAGACTTAAATTGTTTTTGCAACTGAGATTTGCACTTTGAGAGGATTGGTGGGGCATCATACTGAAGGAATTAGTAACCAATGTTTAAAGCTAAGATCTAAAAGTGGGGCCATTTATCATGGGGATTTACCAACACAAAATCAAAACCCATGTCTGAGGATATTTGGGGTGAAAAAGTGGTCCATTAGAGTAGCACATCGCAGTATCGGTATACTACATGTATATAAACTGAGTACCGCCCCTCCCCCCATAAAAAATAACTAATGCCTCAAATTTTATTACGATTTATGAGACCTTAGCAAACTAAACAAAAAAATGCATATGGATCCAATTTTCTTCAAGCAACTTGTCAATGAAAGGCCGGCCCATGATCTAACCTTGAGTAGCTTGAGACAGAGGTAGTACTGCTGTAACTCTGGGTTGGTGTTCAACAGACTCCTGGATGCTTCGGATAGTTCAGCAGCGATGACGGGGATGGTAGTAGCAGGAGACGGAGAGCTGGAGGAAGCCTGAAGACCGATCCTGCTCTCGCAAGTCATCAGGAGCTCACGAGGAAGCTATGGAAAGGAAATTGGGAAGTGATATGTTCAAATTCAAAATTGTGTTTTAGAGTGCTTTTAATGAAAAGAGGAAGAATATGACATGACTTACAAAGGAATTAGTTGATAACTATTTGGTGGAAAATAACAAGGGCAGACAGGAAATCATAATATATATATTTCATAACATCCCCCTTCTTTTAAAGGGAAATCCAACCTTGATAGCAACTATTCTAGAGGAAAGTAGAAAATCTGAGAAGTAGACAGGTGAAAGTTTGAAAGAAATTGGACAAAAGATGAGAAAGATAATAATTTGTTGAAAGTTGTAATCACTATAGGAATGAACTCTTAAAATCGGCCGAATCAGTTATGTCTCTGTGATGTAGTGGCAGACAACTTTTCCATTTCTTTCAATACAAAGTTACTAAAATTTTAATTTTTAAAAAATGTATGACTCGGGAGGATCTATTACAGTGTATTATGCTATCCATAATACATTTTGAGTAGTGCCCTAAGGGAGAAGGCACTTAGGAGAAAAACATAAATTAATGATGTTTTTTCTACACGACAAACGGGATAGTTATCCGCAAGACCGCAACTATGTCCCAATACACTGACTGAATGGCAATTTAAGATTCTCATATAGACTTAATGATATCATATTTCAAACATTCATAACTTTCTTATTATTGGTCCAATTTATTTAAAACTTTCACCATTCTGTTTATCTTGTTTTTCTGCTCTCATACAAATGAAGTTATTACAAGGGTTAGATTGCCCTTTAAAGGTACTATATCGCATTTGCAGGCCAATAAAATGAAAAGGTTAAATTCCAAAGGCATTTGAAAGATAATACTAATTTAGTTTTAGAACTTCCCTACAAAAAGGGGGCTTGAAAATGTCTTTAAGTGGAAAATAACGACTACCCCCCCCCTTATTAGTTGTCGAATCAACTTTAGTGCTACATGCTAAAAAGTGCTAATAGGCTGATTTCAGACCATTGTACCAAATGGTCGTACGTTTTGTGCTGCGCAAAGATTCAATCAGTTTAATTTTGGCCATTACAAGAAGTGGGTTATTGATGTAGACAAATGCTCATGTGCCCTTTACAGCTCATTTTATGTATGTTATTACCAAAGAAGAAAAAAGCCAGTCAGTCACTCAATAGTGTCTGACAGTGAAGTCTAGCAAGTAAACGGGTTTCCTTGCATAATTTGAATATTAGGACACTGCTAACATTTTAATTTCACAGATAGGACATACATGACGTATTCATACTTCCTGCAAAGTTCTACAGAATTTGATGTTGGCTGCAAAAGGGACATAGTATCTTTAACGTATACTTGTCAGTGACACATACTTGCACTCGGGTCTGATAGACCTACATGTAGATGCATGTTGTATCATTGTGGAAGACTTTACTGAAAACATTTAATGTTACAAGGAGAATTCAATAAATAGTATTCTGTCATTTCTGTGCACTATACAATATTTACTTGTTGCTTTTTTATCATGCCAGGGCCCTGTCTTATAAAGAGTTGATATCAATCACAACTAACAACTTAATATGTGCTATTGACAATGACATCAATCGTAACTACATATGTATGTACATAAGAGATAGGAGACTGCAAACTTGCAATCGATTGAAGGACTTGCGATTGATTTGGATCAATCCCAGTTTCTACTTCTACTTCTATGCTAATACTCATTGAAAGCCTTTTCAGCAACTAAACAAGGAAATTGTGGCGTGGTCACTGTGGTGTCTCTCATAGTGGTCACGATTGATTAATGCAGCGTGCGTATGTATACAGTTCCTCCTACATGTATGATTTAGGCACTGATGGCTCCCTTGAACTTCTCCACAGATGGCAGTTCAATGAAGTTGGTAGGGAGCTCATCCGAGTCCCGTAGTGTTCTTTATAAGACGGGCCCTGAACTTTCTTTTAACATCACCTATAAAATTAGCCAGACCTACATGTATAGATACATGTACAATTGTACATGTACATGTATACAAAACTGTATCTGTAAAGGTAGTTACATCACTTAATGCAAAACATAAAAAAGCTTTCTTCACACCAAGATATTCTGTGGGAGAGAAGAGATTCCTAGGACATGCAATCACACCACACTACCACTGTCTGTGCATTTAATTTGATATTTTTTGTTGAATATTCTTTTATTTAAAGTTTACATGTGTAAATACTGATATACACCTTAAGCAGAGTAATAAAGAAATGTGCATGGGTATCAATCATCAATCATCAATCATCAATCCATCGGGATTGTTGTCTTACATGGACATGTTCCAGCATTCCAATCCACTCCCAGAAGAAAGGAAAACAAGTTAAACAAACTGCCTTAAAAAGATTCTTGTAGATTGAAGGAGACAGACATATATTCATCCTGCAATTTCCAGCACTGATACAAAATGATTAGTAAAATGGCTTTGTTAAGTTTATGTCAGTTTCAACAAAGTGCCTTAAAAAGATTCTTACAGATTGAAGGAGACAGAAATACATTCATCCTGCAAATTTCAGCACTGACAGAAAATGATTAGTAAAATGGCTTCATTAAAGCCCAAGTCCACTCCAGAAATTACTTACTTTCAATAGAACCAGAAAAATCAGACAAACCAATCAAAAAAAGTTTGAGCAAAATCGGATAACTAATAAGAAAGTTATGAATTTTTAATGACATCAGTTCCCAGTAAGATTATGGAATCTTTCATCAGAGATAAAGTGGTTGAACATCTGATGTCATATGATCTTATCAGTGATTCTCAGCATGGATTTGTCCCAGGTAGATCATGTGTTACACAACTGCTCCACACTCTTGAGGAATGGACTGCCTGGCTAGATGAAGGAGAAAAAGTTGATGTTGTCTACATAGACTTTCAAAAGGCATTTGACAGCGTGCCCCACCAACGGCTGTTGTCAAAACTTGATGCTTACAAGATCCAAGGGAACTTCAAAACATGGATTGCGGATTTCCTTCATGACAGAACACAGAGGGTGGTGGTAAACAATGCCAGATCTCAGTGGTGCAAGGTGAAGAGCGGGTGCCCCAGGGCAGCGTACTCGCCCGACACTGTTTGTTCTGTACATCAACGATCTCCCTGAGGTGTTGGACTCCACTGTAAGAATTTACGCAGATGACACCAAGGCTTACTCCTGCGTCTCTACTCCTGACCAACGCAAGCTTCTCCAAGCTGACCTGCGCTCATTGACAGACTGGTCCGCAAAGTGGCAACTCCAGTTTAATGCAAGAAAATGCTGTGTTTTACATCTGGGATCTGGAGTCTGTCAGGAGCGCTACACAATCGGGAGTACAGCCCTGAGTACAGCTGAAGAGGCAAAGGATCTAGGGGTACTTGTTGATGACAAACTGAAGTTCCACAGCCATGTGTCGTACGCCATCAACAAGGCCAACAGGGTCCTGATCAGCATCAGACGTGCCTTTCAGTGCCATGACATATCCACCATTCCAAAGCTATTTAAGGGACTAGTCCGCCCCCTCCTTGAGTACGGAAATGTAATCTGGTCACCAAGGTACATTTCAGACGCAAAGGCTGTGGAGAGAGTGCAGAAAGAGCAACAAAGATGATCTCCACAATGAAACATCTACCTTACAGAGAGAGACTTAAATGCCTGAACTTGCCATCCCTCGAGTACAGGAGAAGGAGAGGAGACATGATTCAGGTGTACAAGATCATTCATGAGCAGGACAGACTCAACCCTGACCACTTCTTCCAACTAGCAGACACAACAACTAGAGGGCATAGTCTCAAGCTTGCAAAGCCGAGGTGTAGGACAAATGTAAGGAAGGACACATTTAGTCACAGAGTGATTGATGACTGGAACTCTCTGCCTGAAGTAGTAGTTGTGGCTCCCACCATAGACGCCTTCAAAACCAGGCTTGATCGTTGCTGGAAGGAACAGTGTTATGTCTCTCCATACTGTATTGATTTCTTTGCTCCTGGGACATTGTACATTGTGCAGTCAAGATGCTACCTCTTGCCCCTCTGCCTCCCTGTCTTGTATATAATGAGAATGATTAAGAGATTGACTACAAGAAGATAGACCAAGAAGATAGACCTGGAAGCTCGACTGCTGTCTCAGCATTCTTCCAGTATTTGCGGTAAAGGTAAAGGTAAAGGTAAATGAAAAACTTTGAAAATCACTACACAAATTGGCAAATCACTCATGAGTCTGTGACGTATGGTCCTCACTATCCACTAATTATTTTCTTTATATTGATAATATAAATTTCCTATTTTCACCCTAAGAATCTTATTTCTTCACACCAGCATCCAAATTAGATTGTTAGTCATGTGTTTTTGTGTGGATGCACAAATAAAGAGTAATTTTTGTCCAGTTAAATCATACAAAATTGAATTTTGATAAACTATTTATATAAAACTCAATAGTTATGAAATACAATATTCAGAAAATAGTATCAATTCTTCAAAATTCAAAAAAAGTTTTTGGGAAATGTCATGCATGCAATGTGATACAAAATCATATAACCTGGGCAAAGGCATGGGTAATTCAAGTTTTGGGGGATAAAAAGGGAAATTAATGGGATTAAACTATATAAAGCAATTGATGAGTTGTGAGGACATGACGTCACAAACTGATAACCATCTTGGCAATTTGTGTTGTGATTCTCATTGTTCCATAGTTTTACATACTTTTTCAAAAATTCATAACTTTCTTATTAGTTATCCGATTTTGCTCAAACTTTTTTTGATTGGTTTGTCTGATTTTTTTGCTTTTATTGAAAGTCAGTGATTTTTGGAGTGGACTTGCCCTTTAAGTTTGTGTCAATTATGTAAACAAAACAACAAAAAAAAATCAATAAAGACTAATGTAAATGGACCGGAAAAAGTTTAAACCTAATTTTGGGTTGGGCTAGCGCTAGCTTAGGAATACTCAGCATTGTTCAGTATGGAATTAAGAATTGAAGTGCAAGCTACATGCACATCTACATGTAAAGTCTAAAGAGCCTTAAATTTTGAAGATGTGAGTCTGCCGAAGTTCCATAAATGGCTTTCTATAGGCTATACTATAGGCCATATGGCCTTGGGTACTTAACTGTTGTTAAGTAGATTTTGACGGGATGTGTGAAGATTGCGTATAAAATATAGGATAATTTTGAAGTGTAGTGCCGCACATATAATGTTGTGCAATTACTCTATGGAAAGTTAATTATTACAAATTTTTTTTCTTCAAAAGACGGCTATTGTTATCAGTAGGGGTGCTGGTCGGAGAATAAGGATCGTCTGCATAAACGAGGATCGTCTCCGTAAACGCGGACTGATGGGTCCTCAAAAATAAGGATCGTCTGCATTTTCGCAGACGTTCATATTTTTGATCGGCGCGTTGGCGATGCAAAAAACGGATTCCACAATGATTTTCTTGATGCATTTTACATTGACTTTGTACAGAGACTTTCACATCATGAGGGATGAATCCTCGGGAAGACGGACAACCCATACAAGTAGACGGTGAACTAGGGTTATTTTCTTAAGCGGAATCCATTTTTCGCAAACCTGCAGAGCGCCGATAAAAAAAAAGTCTGCGAAAATGCAGACGATCCTTATTTTTGATGACGCATTTTGTCCGCGTTTACGAGGATATCCTCGTTTATGAGGACGATCCTCATTCTCAGACCAGCGCCCCTACTGCCCCTGGTTATATTATAGGATATATCGGCATTGGCACTGGCATGCTTGCAGTTGCTGCAGTTCAACATCTGAACATTATATAACTGCATTGAAAATGTACATAATTCATCACCGTACCATGTTCATAGATGAACAGTGTTAATAATAATACTATAGGCCTAGGGTTTGTTCATCAATCACTGATTGAATCAATGATCATTAATTAATGAAAATAAGTGGAAATCCCCGAACCTCTGTGGCAGATCTGACTGGCCGCTTTCCAAGTTGAGAACTACGAACACCCAAAAAGACATTCTTGGAAAATGAAGGATTGTTCAGTTTTACTCGTTTCCTAGGTCTTGTAGATTCATTTCCAATGTTTGTATTTGTCGATCTACTTGTACTTGCAGTTATGCTCGACAACGGAGCACTTGTACTTGATGATGTAGCGCCAGAATTTCTCACACTCGCCGCTGCTGCTGCTGCTGTTCGACTTCTCGTAACACGAAGTCGGTCTTGAGTTTCGGGTTTACGTTCGGATCCTCGCATATTAACAGGTTTTGGCTCCATTTTCCCTCTGCTTCTGATGTTATTCTGCGACTAATTCCACGGTATGGTAGTTAACATTTATGACAGTGGATCATTTGTGTAAATTGAAGGCTAACTTTGGACGAAAAGTCAGGAAAATAAACGATTACCCCTTTCTTTTCGGTGCTTCACACAGATTGTCTATTATCATATCTGCGTCATGTCATTACATGGGGCGCCCGAGTCGTTCCTTTCAGCAATGTAAATATAATGCGTACGTAATATAACGTGCATCGTGACAATGTCGTTCAGAAAAGTCTGTCCGTAAAGCCTAATATGAGATGTCAGAGGTTAGAGCCAGGCCAAAATCCATCTCGGGGAATTTGTGTGGAATTTCTACCATTATCCTAGTTGTTGTGAAAGTTTTTACAAAACGACAGTTGTAACAGTACTAAATAATAAAATATCTAGACTAATGTGAAGAGAGAGTAAAGGCACAATAGGAAAACAAGTGGATACGATGACAAGTGGAGTCATGGGGGCCGAGCTATATAGGGCCGGGGTAGACCGAAAGCTTCAGTCTCTGGACTCTGATATCGACGGTTGTTCCGCTGAGATTGCATCTGGCTCCTCCGACCGCCTCTATATACATATGGGGAATGTCAACAAATGTCAGTTTTATTAAAGAATGACCCATACCAGACGGTTCTGTCTAGAGCCGGGGCACCATGCAGTCTAATTCATATATAGTCTACTAGATTGGTGTTTTTCAATTAACCATTTGTTTTTTAAGACTATAAATAAAAAGCTTTGCGTCATACCAATTCCAAAAATGTCAAAAATAACAAAAACATCACTCAGTTGCATCACTGTGCACTCGTCATTGCCATTATTATTATTATTATGGTAAACAGTGATTTTGTAATTAATAAGACATACAATAATGTGTACGGGCACCTCGCTGGGAAATATACATGAATACAAAAACTCATATATTCGGTCACCTCGATACATAAATATGAGGGTATCAAGGCGATCGACGTACTACATCTCATTGCCCGAAATTATCCTGTTGCTAAATATTGCAAGAGACCGTAGTAAATTAAGCGAATGAGCGTGGTAAAATGTAATCTTCGGTGGAAAAGATATATTCCATATAGAGGGCCGATATTTGGGCACCTCGTTGCCCACATGAACTATTATGGAGATAATTATTCAGGCATTTGGCTACCTGAAATCCTCCTGCATGTTTCTAAATGTTGCGAGAAACTTAATTGTGAGGCGAACGAGGAAGAAAGACTCTTTATTTTCTTCAAAATTTCATTTCCTTGTGAAACTACACACTGTCGAGGTTTCCAATATTCGGTTTTCATAAAATCATCGGACGTTATTCATCCATCAGCAACATTTTTTTTTTTTTATATACAACCAACTTTTTCTCGAGCTATACCGGGCATCCCTAGAGATCGATGTCTTAGGGCACCACAAGAACCTAATACGGCCTGGTTAAAAAAAAACTAAAAAAAAACTTGCTGTATACTATAGATGGTCAACATTTGACGGGGCAGATTGACAAGGCCGGGAGGGGGTTTACTCTTTGCCCCCTTATGGTGGGAAAATGTTGCATTTTAAAGTGAAACGGACACTAAGTATATATATATCTCTGTCTCTTTTCCCGTATATGTCTTCTATCTTTCACTCGTATCTCCATTCATTTTTATTTTCTGCTGTACACTACATCAAGGACGCAAATCTGATTACCCCAAAGCATCATTTTTTCGATAATTTGACAAAAATAGGTATTATTATGTTATTACTGTACTGCTAAATACCTTAATGTCAACTATTCATTTTAGTATTGTTCGGATAGGCCCTATTGTGCCTAGACTAAATTTTACCAACTATTACACAAAACATGTTCTCAGTGAATAGACTTTGAACTTTATGTCGACCACATAATTATAATCAGTCTGTTGTTTGAAACTATTAACAGTAATACTTATCCAGGAGTTGGCAGCATAATTCAATATTATATGCATAGGTCGAATATATTACATGGCGCCCTCCAGCAGAACTATATAGAGCATGTATAGAGCTCGACACATTTTCGTATATTGATTTAGAATATGTCATACGCTCTGAGATAAATGTATATATTCAGTATCTCTGATTTCAACCTTGAACGTTATGAAACATCTGCTATTAACACAATACCAAACACTATTTTCCCAGCTATATATTTACAGGCAGACCAAAATGCAATATCGGCAGAATAATTGCTTGCTTAACATAATTGACAAACTTGACTATCAAATTTATTTGATAATATCAAGAAACACTGTTTTATGGCTGTGACTTCACTAATCCAGAAGTTATTATTACTATTACTATATTATTATTATTATAATCACTATCATTATTGCTCTAACTATCAATTTTGAGAGCGTATATAAGCAAAGAGCTTGAAATTACCTTAATTTCTCAACTTAGTTGGTAATTGAAGAAAAGAAATAGATTTCACTTAACCAAGGACCCCAAATCTATCAACAATCGATAAGATTAAAATTTGGGATCGAGGAAACCTGTACGCCAGTAAGCAGTTTTTTGGGGAGGTAATTTTCTTTTTTTTGGTTGTTGCTTTCATTAAATCTCAGAGTACCGTACAGGATTGAGATGATCTTTTCATCTTTATGCCTATTATAGCCATTGTAACAGGGATATGTTCGAACAATACACATTAAGAGTCAATTTTAATATTATATTAATACTCAATATAAAATCAAATCGTGATTTTTCTTTATAATGATCTGTTGTAAGAGGTGCATTCACATAATTGTACAATCTTTGAAATGCATTTTGGAGCAAACTATCTTTTTATATTATCCCACGTTCTTTTTCCTTTTCCTCCATCTTTCCCCTCGCTCTCCCCCCCCCCCATTCGATTAGGGGGACACGTGCCCCCGTGCTCCCCGCCTCCCCGTAGCTACGCCACTGGAGATTATACTGATCTCCAGGGCTCCCACTCTCTGAGGTGGTGTAAAAAGGCAGAATATGATATGATAGAAGGGGCGTGAGTTGGAAACATTGAAAAAGAAAGGACCTAGCTTACTTTAAATTTAGGCTCCATCCGGCTACGCCCAAGCTAATTTATTTCAATCTTCTTGAAAGAAGTTATTTCAGGCAAACAATTGCAAGCAAAAGCTCGTTTATAAGTTCTCTTTCCTCCCTTAAAAGTAACCATCGATCACTTCGTCTCCCCCTCTCTCTCTTTCTCTCTCTCTCTCTCTCTCTCTCTCTCTCTCACGCTCCCCTTTTTCTATTTCCTTCTTTCTCTCGACCTCCACCTTACATTTTTTATGTAAGTTAATCTATTTACAAATCTATCTCCATTTCTCTCTCTCTCTCTCTCTCTCTGTTTATATGTTCTACATTCTAAACCCACAATGATTATCTTCATTGTTTTTCTGATTCCTGCAAAATTAGTAAATATCAAGAGATATTAAGCCTATCTTTCCCGAAGGATTATCCCTTAAATAATAATTTCCTGAAATGAACAAAATTGATGAAATGAAGTCTGCATTTTTTTTTTTTTTTACTTCCCTCCCGTCCTTTCTTTGTTTCTTTGCTCTTTGTTTCTTTCTTTTTTTCTCACAAATATTATTCAGTAACTAAACTTTATCTCGCTTGTTCACGTTTACATCGTTCTGTATCTAACTTTTTCCTTTTCCTTTTCCACCAACATCCAAACATTTTCTGAAGTCATTTGGGATATTTTTCTCCCACCCGCTCTCTCTTGAATTCTCTCTTGAAATCTTCTTGCAATATTGCATTTATTATTAAAAAAATCCAACCTACTATTAGCCTAAGTTCTCTTCTGGAATAGAATTACAAAAGAGGGTTCAGCACTTTGAAGTAACAAAAACAATTTTCCATTTGATTAAAACCTGATATCGTGTCAAACAGTGTAAAATAAAATACAAATAGTCGCCCGAATGAGAAGCTAGGTCTGTAATAACGAAGAGGGGATGACTGAATACAAGAGAGCGAAGTAGAGAAAAAAATAATCCCAATGATCTGAACTGGACCAATCAGTGGTCGCCCCCACAAATTTTACAACCTATTTTTGTTTCGATATCTCTCCCCTCTTGCATGCAAGTATGTAGTAACATAAAATAAGTTTTTTTTTCTTTCATAAAACACAGAAAGAGGGAAAATGTATGCAGCATAAAAATACAAACTTAAACAAAAGTTTGTTTTCAAGGGTGTGAATGAGGGTCTCATTTTATGATACATTTGGGCAAAGCCCGAGGTGATCAGATAAAAGACAGAAAGTAGGATATCAAAATACGAGTAACGATATCACAACCTTTCTCTCTCTCTCTCTCTCTCTTTCTCCATCTCTCTCTCCCTCCCCCTCTCTCTCTCTCTCTCTCTCTCTCACGCACAATTACACACCGGATACTCCCATTAACCATTACAATCTTCCTTTTAAATATCACTTTTCCCATTTTATTCTTTCCGTCTCTTAATGTTTACGATCTCTCACCTATTTTCTTTCATCTTCACGATTTTCATTTTCCCTCTTCATTACTTTTGTCATCTCTCCATTCTCTTTCTTGACCATACATAGAATATTTTGCCTGAACACTTTTTGTGATACACCTCAGAAGTTCTTGCTCTTTTCAATTCTTCATCTCTCTGTCATACATATTTTCCTTTCCTTCATAGTTGATCCAACACACATATGGTTCAGATGTTGCTCTCAACATATAAGCTCTCTACCACCCCCCCCCTCCCTCTCTCTCTCTCCCTTGCTCTCATACTTTTTTTTCACCTTCATTACCGCTCTTTTAATCTTCACATTCTTTCTTGTAATATCATATTCTCTTGTACAATTTATTCACACTTCATCACCTTTCCTTCCATTACCATATACGTAAATGTATTTCCAAGATCCAGTTTTCATTTCAGTCGACACACATCGTCTCAGAAAAATTATCATTAAAAGGTGAATAATTACACATACACATTTTAGCAGAATTGGGTTATGAATCTCATTTTATATAGAACAAGAAAAATGCGACTGCATCTCATGGCTTAAATTGTACTTGATACATGTGCATTGCGATAACAGGGCTACTTAAGACAATCAGAACAGTTCAAGAGGTGTTTGTTCAATGCATCTTCCCAATCATCTTTGACTAATTTAGGCACAACCAGTTATTGTGCACTATTAATTCAGGGTCCAAAATATCAGTACACTACAGAGCCGTGTGCTACTGACATGACACAACCAAAGATGGTCGAGGCTTGAAGCTAGTATTCTATTTCAGGTATCAAATAGACTCATACATGAAGAAATGTAACTACATGGTTGGCTTATTGCTGGTCACATGACATAGAGAAGTGGAGAAGTGCTGCAATCTTCTCTGTACATTAAAAAAAAAAATTGTACTCCAAGTAAAGTTCAGACTCTGGATTCATTCACAATCCTCAACACTGATTACAATGAGGTATGTAAATCAGTACAGTCTTTTCTCTGCTTTATAAATATTATGCAAAATTTCCATCTGAAAAATATTCAAAATTCAATTAAGATACCTTGTTGTTAATGAAAAGAAATATTGTGATTTATCCATATAAAGCTAATGTATACTTATTCTTCAATAAATTTGACATTGCTGAAAATATAAACCCAAAGCTGACTTTTATGAGAGCCTGGATATGTTGTTTAAATGAATTTTTATTCCATATAACTCTGTTAATAACTACTGAGATATATCATGATGATATCTGGTCATTCTAACGTCGCTTCATCTCCTCTTTCCCTTCTTACTCTGCCGTCTATTCTCATTGGGATTCCTCCTACTCCCCGACCCCTGACCCTCGAGCTGTCGTACACCCAGCAGTGCGGAGCGACTAGTCACGTCGTGCGTCGAAAACGGCGAGTTCATGGCGTTGAAGTCAGGATCAAAGACGTTAGTCTTCTTCTTGCCCTTGCGTGCCTCTCTGTTCTGAGGTATCCTCTGGTCCGGGCAGAGGATGGGGTTGGATGTGTGCTTGCCGCCTTGAGGTTTGGGCAGGGCATACTGTGTGTAAAGACAAAAGGAATTCATTACATTACAGTTATAAAAAGCGTACTGATCGTCATTAATACTCTTGCCTCCTAGAGGTTTCTGGAGAGCAAATTATGAGAAAGTAAAAAAAAATGAAATTGTAAAGTCACAAGCAACGACTCAACATGAATTCGAATACATGTATCCCTTTTTATTTGACCCCAAACCCTCTCTCTGTCACACTCACACACACTCTCTGATAAAAGGGCAGTCGGTAAAGAATGCTTAATGGACTACAATTTATCTTATTTGTTGGGAAAGAGGAGGAACACAAACAAGATTGTGAGGCAAGAAGAAATGAAGAATGAACTTGCAATTTCACCTAAATTTAGGCACAACCATAAACTGACAGCCCCCCCCCCCCTGTAAACGGTCAGGTCCTTCAAGAAGTCCATTTTAATAAGATATACATAACAAGAGAAAAGCAATGAGACTAAAGATGAAGGTAAGAATGAGAGGGGGGGAAGAGAGAGAGAGAGCAATTCCTGAAAATAAATCAAGAGGTGAATGGTAGCCACCAGGCTGGGAAATAAAAGGGGGGAAGGAGGCAAAAAAAAGCTTGGAGCAACAAGGTGCAAGAGCATTACACTAGGCCATTGTGAGGGAACTAAAATCATTGGTGGTATTTCATCAGCACCATGAAATTTGAAAAATATATTTAGAGACCAAGACATCGTACCCTCAATCCCCTGGTGTTGACTGGTCTTCTCCGAGACATGTGATACCTCCGAGAACCATCCTCATCTATCGTCATGGTAACCTTGTCCAGACTCTTGTTGCCGCACTTGGGACAGAACACCTTCCCCATGTCGTGAGTCACTCTGAATCCATGTAAAAAGAAGGGGCAAAAAAGGAATCTTGATTCAATGTTCCCATTTATGATATTCATTAAGTCCTACATGCAGTATGTGGATATGCAAACAATTCCTTCAATTTGAATGATATTCAAAAGATATTGATTCATTTATTGACCAAAATGCACTAGTCATTGTATACCTGGCAAAAGGACAGGTAAGCATATTTGGTTAAATTTATAAGCCTGTTCTTCTGAATTAATAAAGCTAGTAAATATCACTGTCAACAATTTGGACAAAATGCAGACTGAAGTTTGTTGCAGAGATGTAGTTGAACATGGGTCGAAATTCACTTTCATCTCAAGATGTACATTCATGATTCCCGCATCCATTGGGCACGAGACAAATTTACTTTGAGAAAAGATGAGACTTTGTATCTTATCATGAGGACTTAGCCTATAAGTGGAGTGGTTTCGGTCTGACATTGTCATGTGCCCTGGTGCTGCCAATTTCATCCATCAAATACAAATGATTTCATCTTGTTTTCTTGACAGAACAACTATCATATCAATACAACTTTAATTAAAAGATGCAGTAGTCACATGACTATCTCCTTGGTCACACTGACTGCCCTGCTATCCTCTATTTCTATGTGACTACTGGAACTCACTTGAAGCAATCATGACATCGTAGGACAAAGCTTTTGGCATGTTTGATGAGCATGCCATTCACAGAGATGACAGGAATACCCAACTGGATGAGAACATTCTGAAAAGATGAAAAGAGAATAGATGAAGTATTTCATTGCAAAAGAAAAGTATCAATTGAAATAAATATCTTTAAGACTGTATAAAATATATTAGTAAGCCCCCGAATCAACTTTCCCCATACATCTGCGGCTGACGTATTACGTCCATTTGTTTCAATGAATTGTTTTTCATTCGTCTGGATGTAGGTTACATATCATTAATCATTGCTATGTCAGGAAAGCTTCTGGCCGGTTTTATTCAGGCTGTGGAGATTAATTATCACAGATGAGTTTGTGCAACAGCCGATTCATTAACACTGAGTCATTATTAAAATTACATCTTTAAATGCATTTCAAAAGAGTCTGAGCATTCTTGGTCTTAGCTTGAAAATGAGATTACACTCGGCTTCTTTGTCTTACCTGCATAGCAAAATCAGTGGTCATACAGCCAACCTTGATGCCTTCTAAGTTTGTTTCTCCACTTCCTACCATCTGCTTCCTGACTTGAGAGATGTTCTGAGGTGTGATCCATCCTATGTTATCCTCCTCCTCCTCCTCTTCAACGATACCCTCATCACCCTCCATGTCACAGGTAGTATTATCTATTCCTGCATCTTCTGACTGACTCTGCTCTGGTTTGGATTCTGCTGTATCACATTGGTCTGTCCTTTCCTCCATTTCATTCTCCTCCCCTATTCTCCTCTCAACTTCCTCAGAGTCTTTTCCTGCATCAACAGATGCTTCACCTTCCTCCTTCATCACTTCATCACAAGTCCTCTCATCCTCCATCCCACACCCACCCTCCATCGTCGTCTTCATCTTCTCTTTATCCTCCTCATCTGTGCAGTCCTGATCACCGAGCTCCAGCTGGATGTCTCCTGTCCTTGCATTGTCCTCGGTGGCACTAGGGGTCGGCTTGTCATGTTCGGCGTTGGAATCTTTGCTTGCATTCTGAGGATAGGAGTACAGAATTAGAAGATCATTAGGAAACAAAATGGATTGGATATTAGGTGTGGTCCCATAACATTGAGTATGCATATCAAAGAATGGGGAAATATTGGTTTTATAGAAATAGTACAGATTTCATGCATACTAAAAGGATGTAAATACATAAATACTATTTATATATTAGATACACAGATGGACATAAATATATAGTGAGACATACTACAGAAGAAAAAGATATTTGAGACATTAAAGAGAAGGTTGAGTTCTGGGAAAAGGTGAAAAATAATTTGTGAGCATTATCATTGTATTATGCAAGTGTGGAGGAAATCAGAGAAAAAATGTTCCCTGAAAAGCATGGCTCTTCAAATGCCTTAATATTCTAAATATGGCATGTAATATCATAAAAATCGGGACAGATTTTTATAAGTGTTCGTGTAGTCCCATATACATCTTTCTGTGTACAGTGCTTGTAACTTTACCAAGACTGGGCCAAATTTCTTATCATTTTGACGATTCCAGAACCTTGAAATACACACCAATACTTATATGCTAGATGATCAACCTTTTCTGATCGATTCCACAACGTTTCTTTCACAATGCAATCGCATGACCAGAACTCAACTTTATCTTTAAGCTGAGAGAAAAGAAGGAGAGGAACAGCAAAAAAGATCAACTGAGGCAGACAAAAGATTAAGCTTTTCTCGGATTATGCAATCTCTGAAGTAACGTACATTTGAAACCTACAATCTTTCACATAATGATTATCTATGGTCTTACCTTACTAGTTGGATAATAGAAACCGGCAATGTCCTTAGCATTCTGAAGAGGCTTCGAACTTGCTGAATACGTAATCTAGGAGAGGACACAGATATAAATTATGATCTGGCATACAGCTACCCTGAGTGATTGTATGCCATCCAGGAACAATTGCACCGTTGGTAATTCCAATACTAATGAATTACTAATTACAACTCGGCACAACACTATACCTAACCCTAAACTTTTGAGTTTGACAACCAAAACTTAAATTGTCGCTCTGATATGATAATTGCCCAAATCAAAATGTTGACAGAGCACATTACAAAGAAAAAAACACTGAACTGTCAATGTGAAAAGATGAGACTGTTATTATAGATTAATTATAGAACTATTTGTACTTTAAAATAATTGACTTGGTGGAACCTGGGCAACATTTCACGAAACTGTTGTTAGTACAAGTTCACTGACAACCCATTGAAACGCATGTTAATTTTAATATCTGAATGGGATGTCGACGAACTTGTACTTGTGAAGGTTTTGTGAAACGCTTCTCTGGTCTAACTTAATCCAATGATTTATGGAGCGCTAAGCATCAACCATTCCATCCTATATAAACAAAAATAAATAAAGTCCAATTTATTGGTCTATAAATAGCACCAGCAGCACAGGCTGAAGGGGTCAGTTTACAACTAAAATAATACAATAACACTTCCATTACAAATATATAGTTACAGTAAATCTATAACAAAAATTAATACACATATTTCAACGCACCAACAACTTAGCATGCACTGCAAATGAACACCCAATTTCCTTAGCACTACATCCTTGCTTAGGGTTCCCGCTGCATATCATTACAAAGTAAAAGTTACAATTTGATTCACATACCTTTGTTTCGGGTTGTTTCTTGAGACCCTCTATGCCAAAGTATTCCTTGGTCAGTTGATAAGCCAATGCAATCACTCTGATATCCACCGCGGACAAGCTCTGGTAATCTCCAGTCTTCCTCGCAAAGTCTGACACTATTTATCAAAGAAAGACAACGCTAATTATTAGTTCAGGGTACTCTTGCCTTGAGTTCAGAGAATGACAGAAGAAATAATCTCACAGCATCAAATGAAACTTAGACTCAATATTCAAGATGACAAAACTTATTTTCTGTGAGATGACACAAATAGAAAATGTAAAAAAGCCAAGTAATGGGCAAAGAAAAATTCCTGGTAGTCTTGATTCAAATGAAGCAGTCTCATTATGAGTTATGGTTTAAAAAATAAAAAATAAATTATTTATAGCAAATTGTCTTTGCTTCATTTTCATTCCTGCTCGTCTAAAGAATTTATCTCACGCATAGTACCCAATTTAGAATCAATTACAAAATTGTATACTACTGCCAGATATAAAGGTTAGTTTTTTGGCAAGTACATGTACAAGGTATTTTGTCCTGCTACGAAAATCACGAAAATTTGAAGTATAAATGCGGATCGTTTCACGAAACCAGCTCTATGACAATAATATCTTTGTCTGTGACCTACAGAGATGTCAGCAAGCGGACAACTGTTTCACAAAACCATGATAAGCATTATTAATATTTTTTCGCTACCCATAGACTGACTTAAAATTGACTTGAGATGGCATTCCAAAAAGATATGATAGGTTTGGAGTCGCTCATCTTGGCAGAGATGGTTTAGTGAAACATTTAGTGAACAAGTCGAGCGACAGCGTCGAGATGTCATTGATCTTGTACTTATGACTGTATCAAGTTGACAGCTCTACACCAGCTTGAATCAGATCAAATATCATGGAAAATGAAAGTGGACTCGTCCTTTGATAGTAATCTGAAAACAACAAGGCTTCTAGCACCCCAGGTTCTCGAAACCGTCATAAGTCTAAGCTCGTGGACTTCCCATAGAAATGCGTGTGAATTCTATAACACAAGTTTCAATGGGATGTCCAAGGAGTTAGACTTATTACGGTTTCGAGAAACCGCCCTCAGGTTAAAACACAAAATCCCTATTACCTATTTGTATGCATTCCGTAGGAGGTTCCCTGAACTTGATCTCATAGGGTAGTACAGCCAATAACTGTCTTGTTGCCTTGTCTCGAATCTCATTCACCACAACTCGTAGGGTATGGATGTTTTCTGCTACATCCTGAAACAAACAAAATTATTCTCATTTTATTACATAATTTACTTTTTAACACAAAATGTGGTAGGCATGCGCATGTCTGTTATCATTTTGACTTGTCATTATAATAGACCCTAAATGTAAATCTTTAAAACTCACACTATAGTGGAATGTATAATGCTTTAATTCATACATAATCTTCAGGACACACCCATATTAAAACAACAAGGCCTATCGTGAAATTAAAAAACCCCTTTCACTACACACACAGCTAATTACACACAGCACACATAGCTGCATTACTATCCTGGCTGTGGCCTGTGTATGAAAAGCTGTGCTATCGATTCTCAAAATTTCAAACACCACTGTACAAAACTCAACTGATTTCACTCAAAATCGGTACTTTAGTGACAACTGATTACACGTAAATAGCAGTAAAATACAATTTTTTCAACTTACTGATGTTAGAAAGAATAATTTAAAAATTTAAATTTGAGTCTACTGTCAAACTTGCCGATCAGCCACATCGTATTCATTGTGTGCATTTGTGTGTTATAAGTGTATTGACTATTCACGTGTGCAATTGCTGCCTATTAGCACATAGTACAGCGCTAGGCTTAATTGCAGAATCCCCTACCATATTGTTAGTCTTCATATATATTGTGATTTTATTGTTTGCGATAACGGTGATAAAGGTATTGAAGATTGTATAATGCAAGTGTTCGTATTCATTTGGTGGATGAAAAGATGAATTTTACGCTGTTTTGTGCGTCATTGCAGTGCTGAATTTGGTGTGTTCGTCGCTAATTTGTGACAAATTTAGATGGCTTTCCTGAATATATTTTATTCAAGATTTGTGATATATTGATAAGCCCTGATTCTTGGCCCTACCTTTGACTTGTTTCTTGCTTGTTATGGTCATTTAGTAGATGAATTACTTGAATTTTGAGCACTATTTCAGTAACGCAAAAAGTCTAGCCCATGTATAGTCCCACACACGTAGTCTATGTGTATGTAAATTTACAGTACCTGGCCTTGCGCTTGCGTGCGCATAGCGCTAACGTTAAAACTCTATACACCGCTTAGTCTGCTGTCAAAGACCCTAATCCTTTGATCTATATAGACCTAGATCTAGTATGTCTCGTTCTGAAAATACAAAAGAAAAAATAGTTTAGTGCTTATATAGATCTAGACTAGTATTGGCCGATGGTCGTTGGTCGTTGGCTACTTTTATTTAATATTTGTCAGCCTCTTCGTCGATGGTCGTTGATCGTTGGCCTTTTTCAACAAATATTTAGTCGATGGTTGTTGGTTTCATGGTGCTTACTATTTGGTCGATGGTCGTTGGTCGTTGGATTCTTCTAATCAATCAAATTTGGTCGTTGGTCGTTGGATTCTAATATTTATCAGACTGTTGGTCGATGGTCGTTGGACTTTTTCATGCAATAGTATTTAGTCGATGGTCGTTGATCGTTGGTTACTGTGCATGTGCTCCGGTTCTGTGCTCTAATATTTGTCAGTCTGTTGGTCGATGGTCATTGGACTCTTTATTTAATATAGTTTAATACTCGAAACTCGGTAGCATTAGCAAGCCTGTATAACTGTGGTAGCCATAGGGTATTCTGCAATTGTTCCCAGCGCTAGAGGTCAATACGCATTAGCGTACTGTCGTGTTATTGCATAGAAATATTGGTCTCCATTTTCTCATCCTATACTTAATAAAGCGTGTGCGTGCAGACAAACACTTTCAAAACCATGATATAGCCACCAAAAAGAAAAAACATGCTGCAAAGTCAGACTGACTGTTACCACTTACACATGTGCAAGGTTATTGGAAACCTTTGCACTTGTTCACTTTAATTTTTTATTTTCATGCAGTCCCACATTAGCAAAACCATGTTTTCTTTTACTTTTTAGACTGTCAAATTTTTTCTTAAGTTTGCAATATGAGAGATGAAACCATTCTTACATTGTTTCTGCATTTTTAATATTCATATTTCACTCTTCACAACATAAACGAATCCACCAGGCATCAGTCTTACCTGCAATTGAACTCGTCTGAAAAATGCCACAGCATCCACCACCACATGTTCTACTTTAGATTTCGCCATTTTTCTCTTAAAATGTAATGTTTTTATCGGGAGATGGCGCTCTTCATTCATTGTTGTCATTATCCAGAAATAGCATCTGAGTCAAAATCACAATACTCGAGAATCCAGCAGTTTTTTGTCACAGTGCAGTGCCAGTTAATGCAATTGCAGTACATGTTTTCTTCACATCATTTCTTAAAGAAAATTGAAGATGCCTGCTTTAGAAGGTAAAGTCTTATGATTTACATTTTATGCGTTTTTACAGCTCTGCATTGTATTTTCTATTTTTATGTGGTCCCATACACACCTTTTTATGTGTATTCTGTGCATAGACTCTCATTAACTATACATCATGTAGCTGATCTAATTCACTCCATCAAAGCATAGAGAGTCACAGAGCTGCCAACATTGGAAAACAGTTGAGAGTGAGATTATACGAGAAGCGTTGGGGTGGGTGTGGGAGGGGGGCGTCCCCCCTCCCACAGTGTAGAGCTTTTTTATTTTTCAATGTGAAATTGTGTGATCTGGTGCATACTGTAGAGAGTATTTTAACATATAGATAAAGGCAATATGGAGAGAGAGAAAATCAGAGAGATAAAGAAAATTATTAACATGGAATACCTGATTGTTCGCCCACGAATGTGGGCCGCTGGGCTAGGCGTAGAGCGAGGTGCTGAGGGCCCCACGCGCTCTCTCTCTGAGACAAAGCCACAGGCAAGTTTTCGTTTAACTTTAGTTGTTACATATAATCACATGCCATTTTTCACTCTCAAAACTCACTTTATATTTTTATAATCCCTCTCATTCTATTCTACTGTATGAAGTAATAGTAGGCCTTCTTTAAAAACAAAGCATAGAACCGTGAAATCTTTGCTATTCTCTCGATCAATTGAATTGTCAACTGATGACGTACTCGAGCTCGCTGCTGGTTCGTCCGATCCATATCCGGGGCGCGTCCGGGGCAGGCTCGGGCCGACCCGGCTAGCCGCATATGGATATGGGTACAGTGCGAGGATACGTGCATGCAGGCCAGGCTAGCTAGCTAGCTATATAGTCGCCGATCTTACACACGCACGCGCGCAGGAAGTGAGATCGAGGCTTTCGCTTCGATAAAAGGGGATTAAAAGGAGGCAAAACTTTCTAAATTCTTGATTTTGGTCGCATAATTCATTCAAATTTATCTGTTTTTATTATTATTTAGTTATTTAAGATTTGGGTGTGAGGAATTTCATTGTTAGCGTGAGAGCGTGAGAATTGAGTAAAATGCACGAGTCTCACGCTCAATGCGTGAGTGTTGGCAGCCCTGGAGTCAATACTACTGCGTATGGACCTCTAGCGCTGTACCATGTGCTAATAGGCAGCAATTTCACACGTGAATAGTCAATACACTTATAACACACAAATGCACACAATCATGCCGATAAAATTAAAACTGTAACTGTAAGTGTAAGCAAGTTTGACAGTGGGCTCACGATTTTAATTTTTAAATTATTCTTTCTAACTTACATGTAGGTGAGTTGAAAAAATTGTATTTTACTGCTATTTAGGTGTCATCAATTGTCACTAAAGTACCGATTTTGAGTGAAATCAGTTTAGTTTTGTACAGTGGTGTTTGAAATGTTGAGATCAATAAAACAGGTTTTATTACACAGCCAGGATAGCGATGCAGCTATGTGTGATCTAATTCAACTTAGCTTAGTCTAACTTCTATTTAGATCTACTTACTTTACTTTGGTTTACTGTGGTGTTGAGGCTTGAAGCTTCAGCTTATGTGCCCCTCTTTACTTTTAAATCATGACCATTATTTGAACAATTGATGAAGATTTGGTCGATTTTTGGTATGTTTTATAGGGTATCTCCACGCCAGAGTTACAGCCAATACGGGTCAAACTAAGTCTGGATATGATTCTGAACTAGTGCCAAGATGGATAATCTTTATGTTATAATTCCATGGGGGCGATTTTTAATTTTGCAATCGCCCCCGTGAGCAATCTGACGGAGGCGATTATGTAGCTCACAGGGGCGAATCACCCATCACCCCCACGGCCCCGTGTATTTTGAGCCGGTCCTGGTACCCTGTCGGGCTGAAGCTGTAGCTTTGTAGGGATTCCCGATCCTGGTTAGTCTTGCCTTAGTTGACAGCACTATAGCATGCATATATATATATATATATATATATATATATATATATGTATATATATATATATAGGTCTATTACCGTCTATATATATATTTAGTGCTACTGCTGACTGTTAAAAAGAAATAAACATGGGAAATTCAAAAATTATATTCATCTTAAATTGTTATCTTTTTATTATATACCGGTAATGTTAGATATTTTAATGTTGTTAGTTCATATTTGAATTTTGACTTAAAATTAAATTATATTTATTAATTAATTAATTTATTTATTGCATTGATTATCTATTTCATTTGTGTTAATATGGTTGCTCATGATCAATCTATCAGCTAACATCAGAATGTTATTCCAAACGTTTAGAAGTACTTCTAAGAATACTACACAAGCCAGTGGAATGCTTTCCACCATGTAGATGAGTAAGATTACAATTTACATTGATTTAATTCTCTCCTTTTTATTCTCTCCCCACATTCTTTTACATTCCTCTGTTGAATGGAAATCCTTGTAATTTGCAACAATGCAGATGTTATGTTCCAGTTGAAGGTAAGATAGGATTTTAAAAAAATGTTTATTCTTACTATTCTTCTAAATTAATAGTAATACTGAACTATATGAGGGGCTACAAAGTTGGGTCAGTTTGCATTTATATGAATGGTGAAACGTTGTGAAGATGTTTGGATTGTGCTACTTGGAGTGACCTATTTTCAATCTGAGTAAAATAAACACTTTTATAGATGAGCAAATATTGATGCAAAAAGTGTACCGGTATACAACAAATTAATGGAATCAGAAATTAAGACAAATTCTGTGATTGTATCTATTATATACCTCTCCTCTTGGAGGTTGCTATTTGTTAAAATGCGTGATCGAGACAAACATAGACCACGAAGTATGGTTTGATACATTAAAATGATTTTTTTTTCCACAATAAAGATGAGGAATGAATAGTATATGCTTAGCATTTGTTTTGTTATTTCTCTACAGTTTTCTTCAAAACAACTTGAGAGATTTGCAAAGAAGGCAGAGAAAGAACAAAAAGTTCAACAGGGAAAAGTGAAAAAAGTAAGTTGTTTCCATTATTCATATCAATAGGTTATCTATGCTGTATATTCGGGGTAGTGCTGGACTGTGGATCACACGGTTCGTGACTCGAGTCCAGCTGCCGCACTTGTGTCCTTTGGCAAGATATTAATCTACATTTGCCACTCTCCACCCAGGTGTTATAAAAATGGGTACCCGGTAGGAAAACAATCCTTGAATGCATGAGCACCATGGAAGCTCAGCTAAAGCATTATTATTAGTAGTAGTAGTAGTATTATTATTATTATTATTATTATTATTATTCATATTATTATTATTATTATTATTATTATTATTATTATTTTATTATTATTATTATGATTATTATGATTATTATGATTATGATGATTATTATTATTATTATTATGATTATTATTATTATTATCATTATTACTATTCATTATTGTAATTATTATCATTATTATTGTCATTGTTATTATTATTATTTTCATTGTTATTATTATCATTATTATTGTCATTGTTATTATTATTATTTTCATTGTTATTATTATCATTATTGTTATTATAAAATCAAGAATAACCATAGTGTGTTTGTATTAAGTTTAACAAAACTTCTCAGGGGTTGTATACACAGTGTATTTTATAGGTTTAACTTAAATTAAGGAAATCAAAGACTGACACTCTTAGGGTCATATTCTCTAGACTTGGTTGAACTTATTTTTGCAGATCAAGGGTTACAAGGGCAGATTCACAAGTTGTTAAATTTGCCTAAAGCCACAACCACTACCAATTATTACTGTTCATTAGTTATAATTCCATGTTTCTGTGGATCATAAACTCATTACTGAGTATCACAATTATCATGATTTAAGAATTATTTTGGGAGACATAAATAAAAATAGTCTATTGATGTGCCCCCTTACAATCGGTGTGGTGTCAAACTACACCGCATTACCTGGTGATGGCTCGTGCTACAATGAAAGACGCCATGTGCGACATGTGACACAGGGCGTACTTTAGTGATTTCGACATGCGACATGATTCACTTGAAATATTTTGCATGTTGTTAAATTCGCGATCAGTGAGTGATTTTGAAGTTCTTGTAAATAATTGCTTACACAGTACATAACTATGGTAAGCTGTATGTGATAATGAGGTTGACAATTGGCATTCCATAAATCAATGGACTGTGACTTTGTACATACATGTATGTATTACATTAACATCATTTCCATGTGTTTGTGTGTAGGCTCTGGAACAGAAGAACCCAGAGGGAGCTAGAATCTATGCTGAGAATTCCATCAGGAAAAAGAATGAATATCTCAACTTCCTTAGGATGGCGTCCAGGGTGGATGCAGTGTCTTCAAGGATAAAGTCGGCCATGGCTATGAAACAGGTGAGAAATATCCTTCATCCTAGGTAATGAAGAGAAGAAAAATAATCTCATTTCTTAAAGTGACTCTGTAACATTGCCTCAGATTCTGAAACAAAATCCTGGATTTAGCTCATGCTGCAATCATAATTATAAACCTTTAGGTCAGTCTGGAATCCCATGACTTTTACAAGCCGATCGTCTGTCTGATTATCAAGATATTTATGATTGGAAATCGAAATTTCATTTTTCGTTTTCCTAATGGTTTTTATAACACTATAGTCTATTGGGGAAAATGAGTATGGTAAAAGCGGTCACTCAAAGATTTTTACTTTTTTGAGGCACTTCATGATCATTTTGAAGCGCAATTCTTTTAGGGCTTCAATATTACACCATGTCATAGACACTGATAACACGTAGGGCCATACATCTCAGACTTAACATTGTTAAACAATGCCTTTAAGAAAAAGATTTCATGCAGCATTTTAATGTTTAGACTTGTACATCGCTGTAAGATAATATTTTATATGAAATAGCATATGCATAGCATTTTAAATGAATGAATGAATACTTGATACACGTGAGGGAATGCATCAAACGAGCTGGTATATCATGGAATTAAAGAAATGTATTAACCAAGCGAGCTATGATTAAAAACAATACATGTGACAAAGGGATTTATTATTAAATATTTAATTGCTCTGGATCAAAATCCTTGACTGCCACATTTTCTGGAGTATGTATATGAATATGGTACAAATACTTCGTATGTGTGACAATAGTTGAATGAGGCACTCCACATTCAACTCTTTCCCAAAATCCACTGCCAGTCACTTATTTGATAACCTCCCTCAAACTGTAAGAACAAAAACCAAACTACCGGCTTTTATGAAATGCATCCAACACATCTTCCCAATGAGTTTTTAAAAATTTACTGAGATATTGATCCTGATACTTTTTGTTTGTTAATCCTGTTTGTCTTCTTCTTCTATTTTCCCTACTATCTCTATTATCTCGACTCTCTATTTAAACAAAAATTGTATATACATGTAACTTTGTATTTATTTTTGTAATGTGTATTTTTTCTCTGAAGATAATTTGTAATTATTATTGATGATGTTTTGTGTAATGTTGTCTCCTTTTGAATGAGGCACTCCACATTCAACTCTTTCCCAAAATGTGTAATGTTGTCTCCTTTTGTATACAAACTTGCTAAAAAAAAATTGCCACCGAAAGCAGGTTTTAAAAAAAAAATCCCCTTATTGAAATAAATAAAACAAACAAACAAGCAGACAGTTTGTTCTATTAGTTCACTCAAGCAAGTAAAGTGTTAAATAATGGGAATATCTTATTAAAAGAAAAAAAATTGATATCAAATAAAAATCAAAGGACTATATTAAGCAAAAAGAACTTAGACTCAAAGCAACTATTTTTGTTATATTTATCTGTTTTCCAGGTTACAAAGAACATGGGACAAGTTGTCAAAGGTCTGGACAAAGCTCTTCAGTCCATGGATCTGCAGAAGGTAGGTTTTATTACATTTACATATATATTATTTACAGCAAAGCAATATAATTTTAGAACAAAACATGATACATATATATATATATAATTTTCAATGGATCTAGTGGAGCTTAGGGTTCTATGGTTGGAGTGTCGTTCTATGCATGGAAACATGAATGAAAAAGACTGTAAAAGGAATTGTTTCCGAAAAAGCAAAGTGTCTGTTAAGGATTACATGTTTATCTATATCAACAAGAATACGTTTTAAGTATCTGTTCAAACTATACTTGCAGGCAAGGAATGTCGCTATAGCTGTATGAAAGCATTAAACAAATATTTCACTGGGATGTCTAGATAATTGCTTTTTTCAAGACAGATGTAATACAAAATAATGCTACAGTGTTTTTTATGAGATCTCTCTCTTCGTTGCTGCTCTTTTCCGAATTCACTTTTGTTAGTAAAATATGTCATCAGGTTTATCTCCTTATAGCATTAGTGTATGAGCACAAGACAAAGTTCTTACCGGTATTTATATATATTCATCACGCTGCCAAGCTACTACTCTATAGCCAGTATAGTTGCAGATTTTGTTTAAATGTTTTTTTTCTTTCCTTGACAGATTTCAGGTATCATGGAGAAATTTGAAAGCCAATTTGAAGATCTAGATGTACACACTCAGGTAAGGACCCAGGGGGACAAATCTTTAATAGCCCACACCCCATCCCTTCCTCTTGAAATTTTTATTTTACCTATGGTTCACCTCATTAAACTCACGTTAAACCTTTTGTTGCTGTTTTGCTCTTTGAAAGAAATTTTAGAATTGATAATATATTCTCAGATTATTTTGTAATCTATATTATTTAATTTTTTAACTTATAAAAGTATGTTAGATTATTAAAGTTACAGGCATATTCCCTGCTCTGTCAATATCAATAAGCCATTTTTTCTTCTCCTTTTCAAATATGAATACATACATATGCCTCACTAACACCCCTCTCCCTCCTGTATGATAATCTGAACCCACCACCGTTATTTACACATGTATGTATGTTTAACTTGTGCAAAGGCATTGCAAGTTTGATTTTCTAGCAAACAATATTGATGGCTATATTTCTATATTTTGGCCCGTCGGAGGGTCCGAAAAATGGAGGAAAAAAATAAAAAATCTATATTTTGTTGTTTGAAAGTGAAATGTCAAGTAGGATTAAGGTGTAATTAGTTATTTAACACTGTGGTTACTATCTTTGCCTCTCCGCATGGTAACTTGTTTGCAACACATTTTCAATTTTGCACAAAACAATAGGCAACAATTGTGGAGGGTATGATTTTTGCAAAACAATGGCTTTGCAAAATTACTATTTACTGGTCTTGATTAGCTCCATGATAACCCTTAAACGAGTATAGATTAATCTTGCACTGGAAACAGATAATCTTACAGCCTTTAGTATATGTATCCCATGATAAATACAATGTTTGCACAGGGAGACTATTTATGTGGCATGTAAAGAGTTAAGGTAGTAACGACTCTTGCCCCTTTCTCGTTTGACCTCAGGTAATGGAGGGTTCCATGGGTGCAGCTACCACCCTCTCCACACCCCAAGACCAGGTTGACCAACTCATTGGACAGGTGGCGGAGGAGAATGGGCTAGAGATGATCTCAGACCTGGCTGCCGCCCCTATGGCGGGACCGGTACCCTGGCATCATCGACCGCATCCTCATCGAGGACGATGCAGGAGGAGGATAGTCTTACAAGGAGATTGCAGGCCTTAAGAAATTGAGGAATGTTTTCTGTTTTTTCTGTCTGTCTGGTTTAATAATGTAATGTGTTTTATAATTGGCCAATCTCCTGTCCTCCCTCCTCACATATCTCAATCTCTCTACCTCTCCCTTCTCCCCTCTCTCTCAATCTCCGTTTCCTACGCGCATATCCTGCTCTGTCTTTCTCTCTCTCTCTCTCTCTCTCTCTCTGTCTTTCTCTCTCTCTCTCTATCTCTCTCTCTCTCTCTCTCATATTCACTCTCCCCAGTCCTTAACTTTCAATTAACAAACCTGATATATTTATTGAGCACCAAGTAAGCCCACCCCTCTCATCTTCCCTTCCTCTTATCAAATATCCCAGTCTATCTCTCTCTCTCTCTCTCTCTTTCTTTATATCTCGGTCCTTTCTTTCCCTTTCTCTCAATACTTTCTTATCACAGACCTGCTTCATTTGAATTATATTCCTGCCCTCTTTCGGTCCCTCTCTCCTTTATTGCTCTTCCCCTTGTACAATCTGTCTTCCTCTCACTTACTATCTCTCTCTCTCTATCTCTTCCTCCCTCCCCCTCCCCTCTCTCTTCCTCTCACACCCCCTCTCTCTCTCTCTCTCTCTCCCTCTCTCTCCTCCCTCTATCTCTCGCCCCCTCTCTCTCTCTTTCTCTTTTATATAAATGAGAGGAGATTAAATCATGATATTTATAAACTTTTGATTTTATGTATTTTGAATAAATATGTAAATAAGAGACCTACTCAGTCATAATAATGATGTCATAAACATGTTCTAAACACAAGATTTTCTTTCCTAGAAAATTATTCAACTGCTTGCATTTTTATTGGAAAGATTGTAAAATTTGGCGGATTAGTGTTTGGTTAGAAACTACAGATCATCTCTCTTTTGTGATATTTCCTATAGTGGTCTGGAGTAGACCAAGTTTGCTTCATCAAAAACAAAACATAGAATTGAAGTTATAATCAGAAAATTTTAGGAAGTCTGTGTATATGCTTCAAATGTACAACATATTCAATTTACCTTGCATTTTACCGATGAACGTTGCCCATGAACAGAGTAACAATTCAAGCATTACAGGATAAAGGCTTTAACAGGATTATTTATGAGGGTTATTTTCTTAAAAATTGGACACAAAGTCAGTTCATGTTCAGATTATTGCTATTTAACAGGAAAACTGAATTGAAAATGTATACATGGATTTATTAATATACCATGGTATGATATTGGTATGATTTGACTAGTTAGAGGACCTATATTAAAGACAGTGATTGTTGCTTAGTACTCTATCCCTGTAATTTGATAATTAAACTCTTTTTAGGAATATTAATAATATGATGCTGTCTTGTAAAATTGAAGCTCATTGGATTGTTGCTCCTCCGACTGATGTTAAACTTGTTGTAAATGTCAGTTAGAGCAGTGAGAATCAAATTGAAAATTAACTCTAAAATATCAATTTTTCTCAGTGTACTTTTAAGATATTTCAAAAATGTTTTAACTTTTGCATGTAAATAGATTTTAAAGATGGTAATCTTTGAATCAGAATTGATCTGTGAATCAAGTAATGGCTATATTGTATACTACATGGTCTGTATATTATTTGTATTTTTTTTTTTCATTGTAAGTGGATGCTATTTTCAGTCTTAATGCCTATGTGGAAATACAAAAATTCTGCTTAAATTTTGTGAAAGAAATAATATATATTGCATTTGATATGTATCACCCCTCCGATGTGATATTTAAAGCTTTTGGTACAATTCATTTTGAAAGAAACTTATGAATAACTGTTCTGAAATGTAGAATTAGGATGCAACTGAAAATAATGTATTTAACAGTTTTGGAACCAATAAAATCATAGAGAGGAATAAAAGCTGAGTAAACAAAAATATGACAATTACTGCACAAAGATATACTCATGTGGAATCACACAAAAGGTGGCAAAAATGGATAGGTTCAAAGATACCCTAGGGATAATTACCTCTTGCTATATAATATTTGAAAAAAATAACGAGAGGGTTTCTAGGGAAAACTTTCTGATGATACTCTACTCCTTTTATGTTCTACATGATGATAAAAAATATCAATTTTGTTTGTTCTGCTTGTGCATATAGAATACTACTGATATATAATGTTACATTTTAACCCCCATTTGAAATTTGGTAATACATTTTATCGTAAATCATGATTTTATATTGTTTTGTAATCTCATTATATTTGTACTTACTTCCCATTTGACATACGTGTATATTCCTTATGGCTTAGTTTTTCTCAATTTGCCATTATTTTCATCATTTCTTTTCTCTACCTTTCATACAATTTGAGCAAGTGCCTCAACATAATCTATTTATATCTCACAAGTTTTTCTTGCTTTTCCTGCAATCGTCATCTTCAAGATTGAATTAGAATTATGATTGCCTTGGTCTATCTCGTCAAAACTTGTTTTGGGAGATGAATAATGGGGCGTTGCAAGAAAGTTGCGATTGATTGCAAGTTGCAAAATTTGCAACTGATATTTGCAATCGATTGCAACTCAACTTTCTTGCAACGCCCCACTAGTCTCCTAAATTTCCCAGGATTTTGTTAGGATTAAAGTTTTAACAATTAAATTAAGTTAACTAGATGTAGCTTTTATTCTCTCTCTCTTACTAATGGGGCGAAGAAAGTTGAGTTGCGATCAATTGCAAATTTGCAATTAATCGCAAGACTTACGCTTGATTTGGGGGATTTGCAATTGATTGCAACTTTCTTGCAACGCCCCATTAGTGTAGTATCTAGGTGAACAAAGTGTAAGGATTTCCAGTTTATTAGGATGCATCTTGCATGGGTTATATGCTAATCCAGACACAAAATCACATTGAAAACTGAATGGTATGAATTGATTGACATGAAGATAGGGGTACAGTATATTGTAAAGCTTTTACAAAAAAATTCTCTTTCGGAATGGGAATGAGAGAAAAAAGGTGATTTCCACTTTTTTCTTTGCTTGTTTGTTTTTTGTTTTTGGTGATAGTGATGGTTGGCATGTTCTTTCCATGTCCAATTAGTCAGTTTTCCTTCATCCTACTCGAAGTTGGATTTTCTTAAGGTGAAACGGCGCACCTTATCAAGAATTTAAAATCATGGAGGCACACTTTAATTTTGGTATTTTATGTAAAGAGGAGAATTCGGCACGATGGTTTTAGGGTCTTTTTTTCTTCAAAATAACTTGGTCAGTCGAACTTGCTAGTTGCAATAGGTCACTAGTTTGATTTAAGTGTAGAGAAAACATAGTGAGAGAGAGCAGCAGCTCTTAAGTTTTCTTCATTGTAGATATTGAACATAATACTATATATGTTTATAAATTGTACTTCTATGTTATCTATAATTGTATGATACTTTTTTTTTTAATTCGGAGTCAATGTACAAGATTCTATTATGCTCAATAAAAAGAAATCAATGCTTCGGATTTATTGCCTTTGAAATTTCTTTATTACCTTGTACTGTGAAAAACTGATGGGATTGTAATATAGAATAATATGTATTATGTACAGCTTGCAAATGGTTTCTTCTCTCTATAATTTTGATCAATTTAAATTAATTGGCTGGAAAATTTGCACTTTTTGAACAAACCTGTCCTAGAGAAATCTCCTTGTAACCAAAAACTACTTGTATCTTTGGAAGAATTGAATGGGGAAGTAAACTTTGACGCCGGCCACAACTTTCATTATTAGTCTTTCTTATCTTGGGTAGTTGAACTCTGTCCTTCTCCGGTCTGCTTAGTTATGACTGATTTGTTGGGCTTCCCAGCCGTTGGCGTGGCTCTGATATACCAGGCATTGTGTTGAATCTCTTCCATGTTGATGCGCCGTTTTGCCGGGGACAAGATCCTGCAGATGAGGTCCTTGCAGTCGCTGTGGACGACCTTGTTGGTGGGGAATCCTGGAGGTCTTTGTACTTGATTCAGGAGAATCTTGTGGTTGGTGTCGTCGTATGGCAGCCGTCCGTACAGCATGGTGTACAGGATCACCCCCATGCTCCAGATATCCCCTAACATCGGACAATAAGGAATACCTCTTAGGATCTCTGGAGGTGCGTATGCGTAGCTTCCGCAGTAGGTCTCGCTTAGAATCGTCCGCCCCGGTTCCGCTGGCTTCATCTTGCTCCGGGCAAAACCAAAATCGGTGATTTTTAACATGTTGTGTTTGTTGAGCAGCAGGTTCTCGCACTTCAGATCTCTATGGACCACGCCCAAATTGTGGCAATAGTCCATACCATCCACTAATTGGTGAAACCAGATGGCAGTCTGCTCCTCAGAACCCGCACCATTGGCCTTGATGTAGTCCAACAAGTCACCGTTATCAGCGAGCTCCATGATCAGATAGACGCGACTGGTGGTCTCGATCGACTGCAGGAAGCATATCAAGTTCGGATGTTTCAAGATCTTGACAACCTGTATCTCTCGCGGTAAGAACTTGACGAGATAGTCTTCGGGTGCCTTTCGTTTGGACACCACCTTGATGGCTACTTTGCACTTGTGTTTAGTGGAGTATGCACACTTTACGGCGGCATAGGATCCATGGCCGACGGTCTCCTGCACGTTAAAGCCATGGGATTCTAACACAGAATGTCCTTTGTCTTTTCCATTGCTCGGGCTCTTTTCACTTGCCATAACAAAAAAACTTGCACTTTTTCAGAGTAGTTTAATCTTCAACACCGTAATCTGTAGTCTTTCCATCTTATCATATTTCTACCCGATGTTACATGGCTTATAAGATTGTTTTAATAAAGTTACATGACAAATGTGTTATTGCGCTTTTTATTTGTGATAGAAATAATACACCTGTCAAAACGTACATATTATCAGCGTTTCTATGCAGGCATACCCCACACTTTGGGTGCGCGCGCAAGATCTATTGTTGACGCGCCTTACGTCAAAGCCCTATAGCTGTGGTTGCGCGCACTCTCATATATTATTACTCGTAACTTTGCAAATATTATAGACGTTAATGAATACCAATACCTTTAACAAAAAATTATATCCCGGTAATATTTCGGCTGAGAGGCGATTTATTTTTTTATCGTTATTTAAAAAAAAAAAATCTTTATTGAATGACACCTTCCACTAAAAATAGTATGAGATTTCTTTGCTCATTCACTTTGCTCGCTCACAGAATTTAACAACTTGAGTACTTGACGGATGATATCCGGGCAAGAAACGTTAGCCACCTGGGGGGTGTTTCACAAAGACTAAGATCGACTTTAAGTTGGACTTAAGTATAGCAGGCCGTTCATGCCATTGTTTGCTATCATTACTTACTGGCATTGGTCTCTCAAGGGACGTACAAATCATGGTAAAAAATCTACAAAACTTACATTTTTTGATAATTCATTATTGAAGGAAAAAACATTATCTATAGATCAAAATCGAGAGACCAATGGTGAGAGCAAACAATGGCACGAACGGCCTGTTATACTTAAGTCCAACTTAGAGTCGATCTTAGTCTTTGTGAAACACCCCCTGGTGATATATTGTGCACGAAGGCATTGCAGATTCCTGGCGCGTTATCAGTTTCTCGTTGTAGGAATGAACGTTTTAAAACGCAAATAATCATTATACCGTTTTTATTTAAAACAGATACGGTACTTAATAGGACACATAATACCCAAGATGTAGAGCAGCGTTTCCCTTTTTTCACCCCCTTTTTTAAAGCCACGGCACCCTTTTAGGAATTAAAAAATTTCTCGTTACTCCGATACCAAATTCATCACAGAAGATTTGTTTTCCATCATTCTTTCATATACACATAGGCGTGCGGGCACATTTTCACGTGGGGGCCGACGCCTCTTGCCCCAATATTTATTACTCATATTTTTTTAAACACTTTTATTATGGCAAATATGATATTTTGTCATCTGTATGATGAGATATAAAATTATGCATATATATTCGGGTACCTTAATTGGTAACCGAAAATGAGATATTCGGTAATCTTATTGTAAGGATTCATTCTTTTTTTTGTTTAAGTTTGCGAGCAAAAAAAAAACACACACACTTTACTGCGGTTAGGATTTCATTTCGATATAAAACAAAGTAGACAAGTTTTTTTTGGGGCACCTTACTGACAGAATATGACGGTATTCGGGCAGCGAGGTGGCCGAATACGAGGACATACGGGCAGGGGCGGATCCAGCCGGCGGCAAGGGAGGGGGCCTAAAAAGGGGCCCACTTCGCCAGGGGTAGTGAGCACAATTTTTTTTTTGGCACCCGAAATTTTTTTTCCCTCTATACGGGAAGGGTGATTTTTTCGCCACCCCTGGGCGCCAGGGGAGGGGCCCATCTTCTTCTTTTTCAAAAAAAGGGTGTTTTTACCTGTTTTTTTTTGCTAGGGGAGGGGGCCCGGGCCCCCCGGCCCCCCTGGATCCGCCACTGCATACGGGGGTATTCATGTATAACTGCCTGAAACCGCCAAGTTTCAAATTTTGAGAGAGAAGGGGAAGCGAGCAAGAAAAAAAGAAAAACAAATTATTATTTTTTAAATGTTATTTCCTCATCAAACTACCCAATGTGATATATATGTGGGCGTCTTGCGGTTTCTGATACTTTGTTTTCATGAAGCGACGTGATTCCAATATAATTATTCTTTTAATATAACTGACTTTTTCTCAAGGATCCCCAGCGATACCTTACTCTAAAGGTATTTTAGGATCATCATAAAGCTACATAATATGGATAATCTAACAATTTCCTAAATCTCTTTTTGATTGACAGATTTTAATTATCCAGGATCTATACCTTAATCTTCAATGCGGGCTTTTGAAGAGGATCTTCAAAAGCAAATCATAATAACATTCCCAGGGCGAGAAAGAGAGGGGGAGAGAGAGAGGGGGTAGAGGGAGACAGGAAGAGAGAGGGAGAGAAGGGAGAGAGAGAGAGAGAGAGAGAGAGGGAGGGAGGGAGGGAGAGGGGGAGGCACCCAGCATCAGTGACATGCCATGTAATATTGCTGTCAGGGATCCCCCAAAATCTTTATCACTTCCTAGTTAAGGCACCTAGAAGAGCATTTAGCAACCAAACACCTTCTAAGGGACCCAGAAAATTCTGCAGGGCATGGGATTTATTGCATTATTTATAAGGGATGGCAGAAAGAGAGCCTCAGATCTTTATTAAGTGTTCACCAGGGTATAGTCCCTCCCGTAAGGGAAAAACAAAAGTCCCCCTCATTATACGACCGTCAAAAACTTTCTCAACAACAAACGGACAAGGTGCAATCTTTAGCTTTTATTCACCATCCAAGAATATCCAAGTAAAAGTAGGAAAAGTTCATGTTGGATAATAATAATAATACATAAGATTTGTAAGGCGCCAAATACACTTGACAATCAAATGCTCAAGGATGGTCGAAATCGATACGCTGTTTCAAAACACTCAAAATGCAGGGGGGGCGCCACCAAACTTCCCATGCAATGCCTATACAAAAATTAAATTAATCGACTTGTTTTTTAATTATTTTTTTAGCAGCCAGCTAAGAACTGGAAACACACTGAGGTAAAATGTAATATGGACAATAAGGCAAAAAAGAACAACATATCAGTGGCGAACATGGGCACTGGGGCACGTGCCCCCCCAACCCACACAATCCAACTGACGCATCTTAGTAAACACACACTTACAAAATACCTCATAACAGTGTGCCCCCAGATAGCAACTTCAGATGGTAAAACCATGAATGATTGCTATCTCTAACTAAATGACGATAAAACAGAATTTCTCTTGTTAGGCTCCAGACAACAACTTTCCAAGATTGTTATTACTCATATACATGTTGGTTCTGTGCACATTGCTCCTTCAGATAAGGCAAGAAATCTTGGTGTCATTTTCGATACAAGCATGTCTCTTGATGCACAAATTTCAAACTGTGTGAAAGCTGCCTATTATCATCTTCGTAATCTTCGCGCTATAAGGAAATTTTTAACCCCCCAAACCACTCAACAATTGATTCATGCTTTTGTAACATCTCATCTCGATAACTGTAACTCTCTCCTTTATGGACTTCCTAAATACCAAATTCACAGACTACAAAAGGTTCAAAACGCAGCTGCCCGCCTTGTCACTAAATCTAAACGTTCGACCCATACTACTCAAATACTCAAGAACCTTCACTGGCTTCCAATAGAACAGCGTATCAAATATAAAATTCTACTACTCACCTACCGTTCACTAAATGGATTTGTCCCTGAATATATTTCCTCTCTTCTCAGTATCTCTTCAAGTTCTCGTGCAGGTCTTCGTTCCTCCAATTCAACAAATTTAATACAATTAAGAACAAAAAGGAGTTGGGGTGACAGAGCTTTTATAGCTGCTGCACCCCGGTTATGGAACTCCCTACCCCATTCAATCAAAATGTCAGCCAATCAAAAGTTGTTCCAAAAGGACTTGAAAACGTATCTAATGTCTGAATTCCGTAGTTAAGTCGTAGTTTATTTCAAAATCTGATGATGTTTAATTATATTTAATTATGTTAAATTATTTTTGTTCTCTGTAACTTGTACTTGTACATGTACTATCTTATGTTTAATGTATTTACCTTGTTAGGCGCCTTGAGCATCTCTTGGGGTGGATATGTGCGCATTATAAATGTTGTTATTATTATTATTATTATTATGAAAAATTTGATCACCTTTGATCCTCGGACATTTGTCGGACCTGTGCGCCCTCCCTCCTGCAAGAGACTCATGTATACGCCACTGCTATTTTACATTACACAGTCTGTTATAAGAATAACAAGGGTGTGTAAAAATGTATCGATCGTTGGCTATCATGAGTTATGTATTTGAGCGCCTCTTTTTTATCTCTGTATAATTAGAGCAGCGTATATAAATGTTATGGTATATCATATTATAGAGCGATTATTCGCGAAACAGGTTCATGAAAAATAAGTTAAAATACATTCACGTAATATGAATTATATCTTGAATAGTGATTATACGAGAGGAGGGTTCATGAAAAATAAGCTCACGATGCCAGACGTATAGCCACGTGTTTTTCGATGTGGGCTTTCTAATCTAATTCCCCTTTTACATCGGTTCACTCCCAAAATGAAAAGCGAATATACAAGGCTACTGATTAGGGGCAGGGTGCAGGAGATGGCCCAGGCGTCTTCTTTTCCCGTCCTTTCCTCTTCTCCATGTCTCTTTCTCTTTTTCTCGTCCTTCTTTTTATTGTATTTTCATCACTCGATAGGGACACACGTGCCCCCCGTTACATTATTCAACTACTACATTTCGTACTTTAGAAGGGTATACATCACATTTAAGCTACTTCGGAAATACTTCCCGATTTCAATTGAGTGATTCTGGGTTATTGATGGATTAGACAGAATATCAATATAATGACAAATTCATGAGATGAATTATGGATTTAGCCTAAAGTGCTGTTGGCTACTAAATTTTTTCCGTTTTTACTCATAAAGATGACCTGCTGTTTTCAATTTACGTGCAGGTCATACTACGATTGACCTGCACATAAAACGAAATCAAGTATGAGAGTCACATGGATTGACACATGTTTTTGAAAGTACGTGGGCTGAAAAGTTCCGTCATACGAGATGGGATATTTGTTTTTAGATCGCATGCTTATAACCGAGAGTGTGAAATTAGTGTAAATTTAAATGCGGCTTCATTTTGTTTTGTTTTGTTTTGTTTTTATTTGTTTTACTTTATTTTTATTTGTTTTGTTTTATTCTAATTTTTTGTTTTTTTTATCTGTCCCTTATCATCTATATCTTTATTTTGTATAGGTATTTTATGTAGATTATAATTAGTATGTAATTTATATACATTGTACGTTTGTTTTGTTATGGCGACCCCACCAAAGCCCTGTGGTTTTATGGAATTTCGCCTCCTTTCTACATTGTAAATTTATATTTCATGATATGTTCATTTTGATTTTGTGAATGAAATAAATGTTTATTGAATTAAATTCAATTTTGTTTTTGCTTGATTTCTTTTCTTCTTTTTTCGGGTGATATCAGACCTATTCCATATAAGAAAACCAAATATATTTTGACAACGTTTTAAAGCAATTCTGATCACACAAATGAAATGATTTATTAAGATTTATTTGGGGGCAATCTTAAGTTTTTTAAACAGTATTTTAGAGGGTGGTTTTTTGGGAGTTATAACAACGGTTACAGATTAGCAACCCCCCCCCCCCAAAAAAAACGAACAAAAACAAAACAAAACAAAACAAACAAACAAACTAAATTTCAACAATAGTTTCTAGCTTAGTCAAATATGCTTATGATTGATTTAAAACAAATTGGGACAATCATAAAGTGCTATCAAAGTGCAATACTAATATCAATGAGCCACTTCGAGGATTTCATCACTCTTGGACGAAATATATGGAAAATATGTCATATGGAATATTTCGACCTCTCGACACATTTCAATTTATAGACATTATAACTTGGAATGAATAATGACTTGAGTTTATTTTGGTATTACTATAAACAATATCTCTCTCTATTTCTCTCTCTCTCTCTCTCTCTCTGACACACACACACGCACACGCACACACACACACACACACACACTCACCTTTATTAATCATTTTTACCTAATTATTTAATAATATTGCCTATTTGCCTATGTTTGAATGTGTGTTTGATTTCATTTTCTTTTTGTACATGTTTTCGTTGATGATACACTTCAAATAATATGTAATAATATACAGTACTATACTATACCTATACTATACAATAATCACTGAGTGTTTGTACATGAAAAGATTGTATTCTCCAATACACTTCTCATGGGTGATATGGGACACAATGTAGGTTTCATTGTCAATGACACATACGCTAAAAGAGTTGGTTTATAGAAACGGGGGTTTAAAGATTAAACAGGGAAAAAGTTAATATATTTGAATTGATGATCGCCATGTAAATCTTATTTTCATATTGATTTTATTACTTGACAAAGGCTTAAAGCCGAAAATTCTTTTTTTTTTTCCAATGGTTGTTTGATAATTTTTTCTTTATTCTTATATATATATATATATATATATATATATATATATATATATATATATATATAAAAATATATATTTAGAAGAAAAAAAGAAGAAAGAACAAAAAAACGCCGCGATTTCGTTGTGTCATATCTGAACGAGGCTTAATTTAGAGTAACCCGATTGGCATGTCACACTAAAATGACATTTTACAGCCGAGACTGGCAGCACGAAATAATAATAAACTGTGAGCCTGTTTGGCCTTCATCTTGCTTGTGAGTTGTGTTGCGTGTATGATTTGGTGAACAACTCTAGAATTAGGGACGGGATTGAAATAATTTTAGCGTCACGATTTGACGCTCAGGCGCGATCTCGAGTCTTGTCAACTTCATAATAAATAGATATCTGCTATTTTTGCGAGATATTCGGCTAGCCTTGAATAAATGTGTAAAAACTTCAATGTGTTAACCCCCCCCCCCCCATTCGTAAACACCAGTGGTTATTGATCGCATTGTGACAAAGGTGTAAAATGCTTCAAATTTCTTTATCTCAAAACACACAAATAAGTGAGTAAGTGTACTGTAGAACCTCTGTTCCGCACCGGCTACTTTATTCACTCATACCTGACATTCCTTTACACGTAAAATAAAAAACAAAAACAAAACATTGAAATGCCCCGGTTTCTTGCACCATGTGAATCGAGCCTTAAACCTTGATACCTTGCGACTTTCTTCAGGATATTTCTGCTTAAAGTGCTTTAACTCAACTCCAGAAAGAAGAGCACCGCCATGATATGAAAAAACAGGATTGGATCTCCTCATTTCCTAGGATGAAAAATATGAAAGAAGAGTTTATGACAACTTCCCAAAAAGACCAGCAAGAAAACCACCAAACTTACCTGCCTAAAATTTTACAGAAAAATTCCTTTAATCAACTTCATTTGTTACAAATAGGTAATTAGATTAAATAATTTTCTGTGATACGCAAAACTGATAAATAATCCAGTCAAGGATTTGTATTACCCATGCTTGCACCTGCTAGCACAGAGCCTGTGTAAAACACTGATATTTGTAAAGTTTCTCTTAAAATACAGATGTGCCTGTCTGTGGGATTCGGAACATCCTTTCGCCATCGTTTTTCAAAGTATAACCTCAGTCATCTTTACTGGTTGTACCATCATCATATTCTTCTGCTACATTGCAATCTACTGCTTTGTCCGGAGACATGTCATCAAAACAAGCAACAGCTAGGCTGAGAGAATCCAGTGACAACCTGGCTATCGATGACAGAACCAACGAGCAGTCATCGCGGAAGCGCCCCGAGCGTCAGATCAAACAGATCAATATCACCACAAAATTGGCCCTTGTTGTGGTAATCTTCTTCATCTGTGATTTGCCTTTCGCACTGAATCTATATATTCACCATACCATGGCTTACACACAGCATATCTAGCCGGTCTTGTGATTCTCCCTAACTGTTTGAACCCGTATCCGGACACCTAACCCCTGGACAACCACCCCCGGATAACCACCCTCTAGGACAACTATGCCCTAGGACAACTACCCCCTAGGGCAACCACCCTCTAGGACGACTACCCCCTCGGACAACTACCCCGGACAACTACCATTCAGACAACTACCCCCTAGGACAACCACACTCCAGGACAACTACACCCGGACAACTATCCCAAGACAACTACCCCTAGGACAACTACCCCAGGACAATTACCCCCTAGGATAGTTGTCCGGGGGTAGTTGTCCCCCGGTTAACCATGAGACAGCGCTGTGCAATAAACATTATGCAAGGGCAGAAGTTCATTGCTTTAGTGTCGCTTTAGTGTCGCTTTAATGTTAACAGACTGACATTATGTTAATGGGAATGTCACAGTGTATATATATATATATATACATATACAGAACGTTTAGTAGATACCATGCTCAAAGACAAGAGAGAATGATTTTTACAACATAATTGTGCACATTCAGTGCTTTGCCATACCTCCGTCAACCTAGTCTTTGTGTAGAGTCAAATGAAGTGGAATGCAATATTATTCGAAAATTAATATCATAAATAAGAGGGAGGTAGCTTTTACTACTTGTTACAGTATTTGATACATTCATTTCATAGGGTGAATATTCAAAGAATCATCTTAAAGCAATGAAAAGTTATATAATGTAGCTTTTTTCATTAACATTTCATCTGTTGACCTATGAAACTCTATATTTCTTTTATTGCAATGCCAATTTTTCCATGGCAATGATTATCTAATGAAACATCCCTCAATTGGACAAAGTATAGAATTACGTTTAAATTGTGTATTTTAGGCATATCAAAAGCAATATTTTTACAGAGAACCCGAGAAAATAATATCCGTTTCACCGGTCCTAAGCTTTGGAACGATTTACCTGAAACTATGATGAAATTTGTATCTCTGTTAAAGGTGAGCCATGATTGTTATCCTACCTAGCAACAATACGGTATGAAGTAAGCATTCTGACTATTGAGATACAGTTATTTGTAACAGGTGAATGAAATAATTTGTATCGAGGCACTTCATAAAGACGTATGCCTTAAATTAAGTTACATTACGAAAAAAGAATATTGCCGTGTGTTGATTATTTAAAGTCTCTGCAATCGTGTTGTGTGTGTATAAATTCTGTTTACTTGCTTCTAAAGTGGTTGAGATATTTTTCAAGTATTCCTGGAGAATGACAGTATTTCTTGTTGTATATTTGATCAATCAGATTGGATCTTGGGATCACGAGTCGAAGCTCACCCTGGAGCAGTTTCCTTTGAATGTGCATGTTTAGAAAATTCGGTGTCTCGAAACGAAATTGAAAGAAAAATCATAAAAATGAAACAGGCGAGCAACGAGTGGAGAAGATTTGCTCGAACATGAATGCACGTTTATGAAATCGATTGCTGCTTTGACAAATTCAGCCGGGAAAACCTATATTATAGGTTTTCCCGCCCAATTTCATCAGAGTTGCATCCGATTTAACGATGCGATCATTCAATTTCGAGCGAATTTGAATGATCACCGAGATCAACATTCAAAAAGCTTACTAGTTCATTCAATTTAATTGTATTAGCATGCGATTTCATGATTTTCTCACAAAAACGTGTAAAAAGCGCGTTCAAATTAAAAATGCATGTAAATGCATTCAAATTCGCACCTGCACCGCCCTGATGAACGTTAAGGTATTCAAATTCACAAATAGGCAATCATTTTGAATAGCATTTGGGCAGCCCTTTTTTTTTAACTGTTTAAGTTCTTTGCAATCTGCATCTGTTTGAATAAATTATGCAACTTTATGTACCTTGAAATGGGACCTTTGCCTTATATTAAAATATCTTACATGATAATAACGTAAGTAAATACATGATAAGTACTTACATGTAACAAAAATTATGATTTATAACCATTCTGTAAGTGTTATATCCGTACTGCTAGGGAATAAAGTGAAAACTGGAAGAGAAGATTAGAAAGAAAAGAAATATATAAAATATGATTAAAATAAACATTATGAAACAGTGAAAAAAAAGTAAATATGACGTGAAAAAATTGCGGTAAAAATTACATAGAACTACAGAACTTGTTGATGTTAATTTATTTCGAACGTTCAAAGTGCGAAGGTGTGTGCCTATAAATGAAATTGAAATTGGTATTAAGGACGAAATTGAACGTCTATCTAGCTGGCGCGAAATTGAATGATAACTTCGCGTCACTAAATTGAATGGATTTCTCTCTAAATTGAATGAAATAAAGTTTTAAAGGAATGATGTAAAACGAAATTGAATGCTCAAAGAATGAAAATGAACCATGAGAGCAGAGAGTTGACGAAAATCGTTCGAACTTGAACGCCTATTCATGAATTCAAATGCAACTCTGATGAAATTGGGCGGGAAAACCTATATTATTGTTATTATCATCATTATTATCATTATTATAATTCTTATTATTATTGTTATTATTATTATTATTATTATTAATTATTATTATTATTGTCATTATTATTATAATCATCATTATTATTATTAGTATTCTGTTTATTATTATAAACATTGTTGTTAGTATAAATAGTCTACTTCACTTTTGGATATGTTTTCATGAAAGTTATGATGCAGTCGATGAAGCAACCTGTGGACATACATGTATTTATAAAGAGGATCAAAGGTTCTTCGAGGAGCACCTCCATATGTTGAGTAATGATTACAGTAATAGTCTAAAATATACAGAATGAGATCTGTCTGTGTTTTAAAAGTTGACATCAAAATATCTTACCTGCAACAGGTGGAACATTAATTTAAGTATTCCGCATTATTACCATTGTCCACTTAAACAAAGGATTTCAAACCTTTTACAAGATCTGACTCCTTTTTAGATAGGAAAAAGGATAGTTATAATATTTATTATTGATATCAGGATCAGTAGTGAAATTGATGATTTAGGACCAATTTGCCGTTACATAAAAATGTCAACAGTATGCCATGAACTGAAACATCTGAAAAAATATAAAGCCATCAATTGCTAGTTGATTGTCTGCTGTGGTGTGCCTTTACAGTGATTGTGTGATACATTTAATTGCAAGGCTCATAATATAGTTATATCGACTGCTACGAGAGGACTAGCTGTTTCTATACGCTCAAGGGATTCAACTATCCCGCGAGCCAGTATAGAAGCAGCTAGTCCTCGAGTATTAAAGCAGTCGATATGACTTTTATATGCCGAATTAAAACAAAAATCTACCAAGAATTCTTACCTTAGCCTTTTAGTGAGTAAAAATTTGTTAAAACATCACAGAAAATCTGAAACATTGTCTGTTAATCTTCGCTCAAAAAATGAGTGGATTTTTCAATCATTTGGGAATCGTAGACAAAGAGCACTGTATGGCGTCCGTGCTCGCACGTAGACAATTTTAACACGCAAACCAATGGGGATCGCAGTAAACCAATGAGAATTGCAGGATAATGAGGATGAGGGTAGAAACTTTTAACTAGGACCTGTGGGCTATTGCTATGCCCTGTGAGTTGGGCATGGCTTGAAATCACGACTCCAATTTCGACCAATCAGATGGCTAGATTTCTAAAGTGAGGTATATAAATCCATATAATGTTTCCTTGCAAGCAGTAATAAATGAAAATACGGAAAGTTGTGGCCTAAGGTTCTCCACAGTCATCCTCTCAGAGAAATTTGAAGGAAAGCCTCTGCTACAGAGACACAGGTGAGACATAGTAAATTAGAGATAGAAGTTGCCATAATTAAGATTTCAAATTCATGGAGCACCGAAATAGTTCCCTCCTATTGAGATTGTATGTAGGAGGAAATTATTTGGAGCTTTATGAATTGACCTTTGAGCATGCCCATGTAACATCTATCTATCTCAATATCCGGTGAGGTGAGATATGTATATAGCGCCCTCTCAAAGATGGAATGCATAATTGGGTTGAGGAGACGACATCTGATGAAATAATTCTAAAGCCACTCAAATGGATATCTAGTTTAGATCTAAAAACTATAGAAACTTTCTGCTGCAAAGACACAGGTGATATCTATAGCGCCCTCTCAAAGATTGAATGCAATAGTCTCCCGTTTAACATTCGTTCCTGCTCCTCAGTCTTGAGACAACTCAAGACTTATTTGTTTTCTTTGTAATTGTTTTTTCTTTTTGATGTATGCACTTGGAGAGCAAAGTAATTATTCTGTTGTATATACTAATGTAAAGCGCTTTGAGCATGTTTATGTAAAGGCGCTATATAAATATCAATATGTATGTATGTATGTATGTAATATAGGGGTGAGTAGATGACATCTGATGCAATGATAGCCTATACCAAGTCAAATCGATTCCTAGTTTCCCGTCCCCTTTGGGTTTTTTCCACTCCCCCTTCTCATTGTTATTCTATTGGATTTTAATGAAGTAGAATCAGAGGAAATCAAAATAAGCCCCCTTATGCAGAAATCATTGATATCATGCATTATCGGCTTCTTTTGAGTCTCTACAGAGTACATGAAAAAATTCATTTCATTAATGAAACTTGTATTGAAATTGACCCCATATCATGTACATGCAGGAAAACAGAACAAACAAAATAATAAAATAGAACCTGATCTTGTTCTCCTCATTTTCCAAAAAATCCACATGAAAAAGTGGGAATATATTTTACTTGTCCTTATATGCTAGACTCATGTTAATAGATGCCTAGTATAATAGTAGAGAAGAACATAACAAATAATGAGCTCCAGACAGAATACTTGTAGAAGAAATGAAGGGGAGGGATGGGGGCAGGTTTGGATTTCTCATGGTGTCAAAATGGAAAAGTAATTTGTCTTGCTGTGGTGATAGTCAGTGAGAATTCTCCTTCGTATTTTTAATAGCCCAGGATAGATTCATTTCTGTGGGAGATTCCTGCAATTGTCAATCTCTGGCTTTGATATTGCCTAGTCCAGGGTGTTTGGTCTTTAGCCGTTCGTACTTACCAAGGAAAAAGAAACATAGAAAAGAAGGAAAAAAGTAAGATCACAACGGTTATTTTCCTTGCTATTTGGTCAGATCCCAGTTCTAGTTAGGTTTTCAGTTTGATAGAGTGATCGGACAAAATACCCTGCACTTGTCCAGGTATGATACGCTGTATATTTTTACTTCCTATTCGAATTTTAATACTAGGTATAGGAACTGCCAAGTGATTTAAATTGTCCTACAACAATTTGTCTTAGGGGCCAATGAACTCTCTAGTTATTATTTTGTTATTATCCTTTTATGTGTAACACAGTTTACATCGACACCATCCTCTCCCTCTTTCTCTCTACCCTTTGCACTCTCACTTTCTCACTGTGCTGTAATACACCTCCAAACAGGTTAGTGAATTCATGTTTAGCGGAGGTACTGAAAACCATCCATGCCTTCTCCATGAAAACCTTCACACAAGCGGACTTGACCAAGAGACAACAGCAGCAAGCCAGCTGAGGATATCCCTCGAGGAATGCTCTCATGTGCACATGTGATTCCGTCCAGGATTCTTTTGAACGCTATGGGTACTGGTGAAAATAAATCCTGGAAGCAGTGAGTGATTTAGCTCTGGAAACTGCAAAAAGAACCTTGGAGATCTAAGAAATGAGCTCTGGTATTAAAGTATTAAAACAACAATAAATGGGTGATCCATGCAATGTCTCGTGCGACATATGTCTTTTTCCCCATTTATTTCACCCATAAATAAAATGTATCTTGCTTTAACCATTTAATTATTTTTGTGATGCTGAAAAGAATCATTAAACAACGCTCATATCTAGAGAATTTAATTCTGGGATAAAATAATTGGGTACAATTGATATGTTTTACGGGGAAACATTGCATGGAATTGCTCAAATACATTAATGAGGTTGTCATTGGAACTTGCAGAACCATCAAGAGTTCTTGGAAACAATTTATTTGATTTATTTTTTGTTTTGTTTTGTTGTATATTTGATAAGTTTTGTATTGATCCAATAACAGTTTTACATTCAATATAAACATAATACAAATATACAGACATTTATATCCACGTAACAACAATTAATCAAAGAAGAAATCAAATGGATCTATAATATAAAGAATAGAAAACATCAGCGATCGTCAAAATTCCCCCTCCCTAGAACAACAAAAAAAGGATTTAACGTCAGCGTTCTATCATCTGCTAAACTGCTTAAATAGGATTATTTTCTAAAATTCCGGAAATTAAGCGCCATTGTTCATTGTGCTTATCTATTTTGTTGCGTCTTTCAGCAATAAAGCTTTCTACTGTCTGAAAATATTTAACATAATGTACAAAATGATGAACGTTTAATAGGCATGTTTTCTGTAATCCTACACCTAAAAATATATTGCTTTCCTAACAAAAGCAGGAAATTATTGGTGAAAATGTTTCTTACTTTGACAAGCCTGGTCAGCCCAAACAGGATATTTTTAGTTGACAAAATCGAGGGGAGAGAGAGTTCCGAAAAAGCTCTGCTTAGGAGTAACCAAAACTGTTCTATAACTTTACATGAAACAAAAAGGTGTTCGAGATTTTCATCATCATTTTTACAAAAGTAGCAAGCTGCATTTTCAATTCTCTTAATACGAACCAACCAGACTTTAGTTGGTATTAGATTATGGATGATTTTCAACTGAAACATTTGTAATTTTGTATCTATCATGAGCATAAATGGCAACTTAAAAAGCTCAACAATTTGGTGGAATCATGAAGGCTGTACAGATCATTGAGGCGGGCGAAAGTAGACGAAATAGATGGATTGTTAATTTGCATACACATAGAATACATTTGTCTTTTGGACACGTCAACATAAGTTCTAACAATACCATCTATAGTTACAGTTGGAATGGGGCTTAAAGGAAGCATAACAGTGTGGAAGTAACCAGATGATATTCCTTGGTTCATAGTACAACTTTCCAAGTTATTATATAAGACTTTTATATAATTACAAAACTGTTCTCCAAAATTAAATGATCTGAGGGTATTTATAAGAAAAGAGTGACCGAGAGAGTCAAATGCTTTCTGAAAGTCTAAACTAAGTAGAATCCCTGGTATATTCTTTAACTTTGAATAATGAAGGGCGTCAAGTATCGTTCTCACTGACTCGCCGATATATCTGTTTTTCAGAAAAGCAACCTGGTCTGGGTGTATCAAATCTGGCAAGTCTACTTTAAGTCTCTCAGCAAACGCTTTTGAGCCTATTTTCAGATCGACATTAAGCAAAGTGAATGGGCGATAATTTTCGATGAGAAGGTTATCCTTCCCTTTTTTAAAAATCAAAGTAATTAGCCCTTGCCGTTGTGAAGTAGAAAGTTGTCCTTTTTCAAAAGAAGGGTTTTCTTTTACACTGCTGGATACCAGCCCTTCATGGGGGCTGAGGGTGGGCTCCCTTGATGCATATAGATACGCTGCTCTCCAAGACTCCAAGTAATATCTGAAATGTTGCCTTGTGACAGGAGGGAAAAAGCAAGTATTGAAATAATATTCTGCATTTGATACAGAAAGCTACATAGGTACTGAGGGCGAGCTTTGTTATAAGGCATTTTATGGAAATGCCCCCCTGTATGCAGGGGCGGCGATATCTTTTCATGACCGGGGGGGGGGGAAAGAAATGCGAGGGAAAATCTGTATTCCGTTGGTATCACGGTCAGTGGCGTAATGAGCAAAAACGTTGGGGAGGGGGGCACTGGCGGATCAGGGGCCAGGGGCCCAGGGGCCCAGGCCCCCCCTAGAAATAAAACAGGTAAAACACCCTTTTTGAAGAAAAAAGAAGATGGGCCCTCCTGGCGCCCAAGGGGGTGGCGGTGGAAAAAATTACCCTTCCCGTAGGGAAATTTTTTTTAGGGGTACCCCCCCAAAAAAGAATTGTGCTCACTACCCCCCACTGAGCGAAAAATCGACCGGCACGATTTTCAAATTTTCGCACGAAGTGGGCCTTTAGGCCCCCTCCTTGCCGCCGGCTGGATCCGCCCCTGGGGGCAGAACAAAAATCCGCATTACCACCACTCTTTCATGTTACATGCGCGGCTCCGCGGAACCTTTTTTTTTAAATGGGGGGTGGGAGGCTAGAGTATTTACGATCAGGTAGCGCGTAGCGAGCGAAACGAGTGGAGCGTAAATTGGCGTGGGGTCCAATGGTAAAGCCCCGGTGGGGGTCAAGGGGCAGAGACCACAGAAGCTCAGGGGTTTTAGACAATAAATTACTGTCAGATGAGCAGCCAGGGGTCCGCCTAAGGGCATTTGGTTGGGTCCAGGGGGCGGAGCCCTCGCAAGTTTAGGGGTTTTAGGGACTTAATTACGGTCAGATGAGCATATTTTGATACCTTATTGGTGACACTGGTCGGTCACTAATTTTCGTGGGGTCCAGGGGCTGAGCCCCATGAAGCTCAGGGTTTTAGGCATTTAATTACGCACAGATGAGCATATTTTGATACCTCATTATTTTGTGACACTGGGCAGGTCACTATTCTTTCTTTCTTTCTTTCCTTATTTCTTTCTTTTATTTCTCTTTAACATACTTTTTCTAAAAAGTTTTGGGGTGGGGGCTTGAGCCCCCCGAGCCCCGCTGTTCCACGGGCCCTGACATGTAGGCTTCCAAATAAGCATATTTTTTCTTAACTGTAAATTTGGGAATTTTCCAACAAACGCATAAAAAAGTATAATTTACAAAAAAGTAAGAAAAAATCCTGGAAAAGTCATGTCATTTTAGCAACATTTGTAAATCACTGGTATCGAATTAGAAATAAACCAAGTTTGCCCCCATCAGTACGTACGCCAGTGATCACGGTGATACCAACGGAATACAGAATCTTTACAATATTTACTTGTAAATATTGAAGGATATTATGCGAGGGAGCGTAGCGACCGACCGAGAAGATTTTTGCATTTTTATTAGTCTAAAGTCTAAACGCTGCACTCTTGGGTCCTCCAGAGCCTAAAAGTGTGTTGCAGTCTTTAGTCAGTATTTGCTATACATTCTTTTTGCACTTTTTCAAATTTTCCGTGTCCCCCCGTCTCCCCGGGTTCGCCGCCCCTGCCTGTATGTCCCCAAATGTTCCCTGAACTTCCTTGTGAAATATTTTCATTGACATTTGAAAAGTGCCACGGAGGAAAATAAAAATCATATTTAATGGTTGCTGGCATGTCCCTTATATGTATCTGAAGATAAACCCCCAAGGTTCCTCCTTCCATGGTGAGCTATAATTGTCCCCGTTGGTATCACTCTATGTTGACTTGGTGTAAGCATGAATGATATGTACTTCTTTGTTAAAATGTTGAATTTTCGTAAGTTGAAAAAAAAAGTTTTTTATTTTCATTTTGGATTTGAATTTTGTTTTACTTAAATAAAAAAAGAGCTAGATATTTGACACACAACAAAATCATTATATTTATTCAAACATGTTCATGTATGTAATGTACACAATTTTGTTTAAATAGTGTACTTTACGTGAATATTTACCTGGTATGCCAAAATAGGGTTTTATTTAAAGCTTATTTTCTACCTATTTCCGGCAAAAAGGGGTCATATTTATTGGAAAATGTTTTTGTTACTGTATGCCTAATAGGGGTCCAATATCTTTGAATATGAAGTGAAACCACCGAGGAATCGTTAGGGCATTATTTACCTTGAGTACAAGGAAACACTCATGCACTTTCTTCATGTCTTTGTCTGGAAGCATCTCGAGTTCATGTTCCTGGAATTCACATGATATCTTTTCTTGTGTTTAGAACAAAGCGGATAACTTTCAAACTGATATCTTTTCCAGTCTTTTTCCATTTCCTGAATAACTTTGTGATCTATATAAAAATATGAAACCATATCACTATTGACTTATATTTGCCTGACTGGTATATACATTTACTTTAACATTCATTTGTCGAATAACCAAGGGGTCTTCCTGAAGGGACAAAGTCTTCAGAAATATTTTTAGATTCAATCCACAATCATTTTTGTGTAAATCTATATTTGTTTGGAAACCTCTCAAATTCATGTACTGGGAGTATCAATAGTATATTTTCCAGTTTTTCCCATTTCCAGAATAACTGTGTGGTCTATACACAAGATGGAACCATATCATTATGTAGAGTACAGCTGACATGTGATGCTCCACTGGTATACTTTAACATTTGTCTAATAGCAAAGGGCTATTCCACATGGGATATTTTGGTAGAATTTAACTCACAATCAAGGTTTCCTTCTTTTCCCACAAATAATGCTTTCATCTTGTAAGCAAAACACAATTTTACCTTAACTGTATTGGTGGTTGAAGCTGTGGAAATTCGGTAGGATGTCTGTTTGCAAGTTGAAACACAAAATAAGTCAAATTCTTATATTCTTTTGGATTTCTGTGTGCAAAACATTAACATTGCCTTACGATAGCAAGTCAGAATATAACTGCCCATGTGGCATTGCCCATTTAGGGCGTACAACTTTGTATATCGTTCAAATCAAATTTTAAAAACAAAAACTGCTACGGGCAAGATCAGTGTAAATGAATTAGTAACAAAGATTTTTTTTGTCAGCATGAAATTGATTTCTATGAAATGAGCTCTTTAGTTTAGCTCAAAAGTTTAATTTCTCATCGAAATTCAAAATGAGTACTATATTCACACAAATATGTGGGGAAGTATTGTCATGACAGCATTTTTGCTTTCACTGTCAATATTAACACATCGTGAAAATGAGTCTTAGAACATTAGAGATTTCTTTGTGTACAAGTGTGTCAACTAGTCTAATCACTGGTCGCCTTGGTGTTCATTGAGATTCCATTTGAACTTGCAATATATTTTTATAGATTCAATATTTGATGCTCATACTGTATTTTGATTATCATAACATGGAACCCCTAACATACGAAACAAAATAGACTAGAACAAAATATTTTCTGGTGATTGGTTCACTTTAACATCGAGATATACATGTACAGGAGTGTGTGTGTATTGGTTGGTTGTCGAAAGACTATGACTCGAAACCAATATAAAGAAAATGAGCAACTCGGTATTAATATTTTATGATTACTAGACTAAACTATCTTTGTATTCCATTAAATAGCAACAAATCACTGTTTTGCAGGCCATCCCTAATTTCAATATAGAATGTTGTATTTTCTTCTGCATTATGTTCTAATATCATGACTTTGTATAAAGTAATTGGATCAAGAGCCCTATAAAATAATTTCGAAAATAAAAAAGCACTATCAAATTTGTGCTTGACCATTGAACAGTGCACTCGTGTATTGTGTGTTTAAGAGAATTTCATATTGACATTTGTAGTGAATGAAATGTTATCAAACATCTGCGTAGATCTCCAATTCTTAAATAATTTTGTTTTTCGGTGTTTGTGCACGAGAAATGAGCTGAAGTGGAAAGAGGAAAGAAAAGGGAAGGAATGAGTGATCGAGATTGAGAAGGTTGTGAGCAGAATCAATAATAACATGTGCCTTTAAAGTAAGAATCAAAAAGCTTTATGAGTTCTTAGGAGTTCTAGAGGGTCTACTGAAGTAGGCGTAGAGGTATGAATCTGTACCAGGGTTATTTTTGTTTAACGGAAAGCTGGGAGGTATCATTGTAACGTAATTCATTCACTTGACTCTCGATCCAATGGTATAGGGTTCGAATCACAGACTGGCACTAACAGCCCTTTGGCAAGATGTTAATCCAGGTTTGCCTCTCTCCACCCAGGTGTAAATGGGTAACTGGCAATTGCTGGGGTAATGCAGGAAGAACAGTATTCTACTGATGTGGGTACCCTGGGTAAATAAGATCCAATTATCATTAGGCTTATTATTATTACTATAATACCTTAACCCCCAGTGGTAGAATTGTTGAGGATATGAATGTGTAATAGAAGAAAGTTTTACAAAAAAGTGAAAAAAAAGTTGAAACGCTACACCAAATCCAAATAGTATCCACAAAAGAATTATTATCAGGAAATGTACACAATTTCAATTTCCCTGTCTCCCTTGAAAGGAGTCAACATTATTTTGGAAACATTGTAGGTAGTCATTCGACGTTCATGAATGCAATTTTGTCTTATTCTTTTGATTGGAATTTCTTGGAATTTGGAAAATATGGAGGGGATTTCTTTCCCCTGTACGTATGGATGATTGAGTGTTTGTTGGAGTGGAACACAAACTTGCCATAGTCTGTATGACACTCAAACAAAATAAAAATCTGGAAATCAGTCGAATAAAACACAACTCATCTTCCAAGCACGTTTCTTCCTCCAAAGAATAGGAGAATAGGCTACACAATTACCATTCATGAATGCCAATCTGACATCATCAGAACACAATTAATCCACCCAACAAATACATGTACAATTTAGCCTGCTTCCAGGCGAAATAAGTTTCCCCTCTCAATAACATGTATATATATATATATTTAACAAAATTATTTTCCTTCTTTCTGTCTTTCTTTTTTCCTTTTATAGTTTTGTTTTTGCCGAGTTTGTGTATACGCGGAGTCCAAACCCAAAGATATCTCCTTTAGAGGGGGATGGGGGTGGCTGCTCACCTAATACGGTATGCTGGGATGCACCGCTTAAAAAAGGTTTTAAAGCTAAATTGCAAATCCCAGATGCAATAAACGAATGAAATCATTTCGCTTTTCCATCCAAAGTCCTAGTAATGAATTAGTACCATTTTATGCCAAAATGACCCTTAACATTGTGAATAGGTTTGGAGGCTTCAGCCGGACACTCCCGTCCAATTCAAATGTAAGTCCCCCGGGTTTAGAAGATTTTTGCTGTTGCTGGTATTATAGTTTTATTGGTCCATGTCATAACATTTTGAACAGCAATGGTCAATTTTTGTTATTTTTTTGTTAATATAGTTGTCACGGCGCGTGTCCATCAATTTCGAATATTTAATCCATGATCAGACGATGCTAAAAGATATCAAGTCCACATCCTGACTTGTGTTTAGAACAAAGCGGATAACATTTGAACTAGTCTGTATACAAATTTCCATTTTGTTAAAACTACGTTTGTAAAGTCATGGTTTGTGTAGAAAGTTCCTTTAATTATAGTGGCAAGGGTAAATATGTGTTTCCTTAATATTGATCCCGAGGGGCTTCCTTGTATATATCCTAGCTAAAGGTTTCCTAGTATCATAAGTGACTTGGATTCCCAACAAAAGGAAATACATGTAACTTTTCCTCCATTCATATAGCCTAACATGAAGTGTAAAGGTATATTGTTCGTTCTAAATGTAGGTACCTTACAGTATGTGAATGTATATGGGTAACAAATGTCTATATTGTACTTTTGGTTGGAGTATTGTTGTTCTAAGTTGCATAAACCAGCATGGGGTGAAGTGGACGTACACCCCGCCCCCCCCCCTCCCCACCCGCCCGTTTGAACGACGACGACCAAGGAAAATATACCCTTTATAATGAGTCTACAGCACGCCCCCGTTTGAGAACTCGGTCCCTGTTATCAACTTGGACACGCCACTTGTCTCCCACTCTCTCTATCTCCCTCTCTTCAACTCTGTCTGTCTATCATATACAAACTCTCCTTCCATCTCTTTCTCTCCCTATCAGGTTTCCAGCTATAGTTTTCCAAGAACAACAGGTTCATAATACGACCTTTAAGATATCAACTCATATTTCTGGGTTCACTCGTGCTTTATGAAATCGTGATATTGGCATTGGGATCCATCCAAGCAATTATTCGTTGGCACTATCATTATCTCAGCATATCTTGTGTATGTCTGCACGCAGGAAAACCTTGGGAGCTGATGTCTTTCTACGTAACCAAAGGATTATTATATAAGTGCTTTTGACGAGCGTACTTGATAATAGTTAAAGAAGAAGGCAAAAGGCACAAATACTATTCCCATAGCCCAAACCAATTCTGTTGAGGGGAGTAATACATCATGACGTGGGGGACAATTTTACAATTATTCATCCTCATGTTTTGTTTACTTTTCATGGTGTCCTCGCGCCAGGAGTTCCGGCCACATAATGAACACGGAATTACAACCGCAGCAGGTCACGTCAACGGTACTCTTAAGAGCCATGCTAATTGTTCTGTGGATTTCCTGGAGAAAATGGCCGATTGCTCACATAGGCGGCTGAAAGACATACCCAATAACCTTATCAATGATCTCCGTTTGCTTGATCTGTCGTCAAACTTCATCCGAAGCCTCCGGAATACTTCATTCCTTATGTTCTCTCTCTTGGAGAAGTTAGACCTGTCTAACAATCTCATTGGCTTTATAGATTTAGCGACTTTCTTTCCTGTAGACCAATTGACCAGCTTGTCCCTAGACCATAACCCCATTTTCACCCTACACGGAAGTGAAATCTTTCAGGAATCCAAACGGTTGGTGAATCTGTCCCTTCAATTTTGCAATTTATCATACTTCCCGAATGAGACCCTCGGATTCTTACCTCAGCTACTAATCCTTGATTTAATGGGGAATGAACTAACGTATATCAATATTTCGAAGTGCCCCAAAAGAGCAATGGTTAGGCTAAACCTCATTTCTAACACATTTCAAGAAATATCAGCTGATGTTCTAAGTTTCGCTTGCAGGACAGAGCTTCTCTTTCTTGGTGGGACAAGTTTCAGGAAAATTGATGCCGATGTTGTTGCTGATTTTCCAATTTTTGTTTTGGTATTTGCGTTTTTAATACCGGGGCCAGGACAAACATTTGAAGTATGGAATAATTTGTTTACGGGTATCGCTCAATCTGAGGTACTAGATGAGCTGGTTCTGAAAAGTGCATTCACCGACGTCCCTCGTGACTTCTTTGATCCATTGCGTGGTAAAAGGCTTTCCTTCCTAATGCTAGATGAAAACGAGTTCAAGTGTTACCCGTCCATCTTTGCTAATCTAACATCCGTTTATGAGATGTTACTGAGAAACTTTCATATAGGAGTTCTGGAGCCTGCTTTCTTTGATGGCATGAATGAACTTCGAAACCTTGCAGCCCCTGGCACAAAGATGGAGCAAGTCAATCCTTCAGGGTCATCATGGAAGATTGATATTCGGGAACTGGATTTGTCAGCGAACGACCTTCAGATTTTGAGTCCATTTGCCTTCAAGGGTCTGACAAATCTTACATCCTTGGACCTGTCTTACAATGCTTTGTTAACGATTATACCTACTACATCTCTATCAGGACTTGACAACTTACAAACGTTCGATGTATCCTATACCAGAATTGAACAAATGACCTTATATGCTCCACTTCTCGAAACATTCATTTTCACCTCAAGAAACTTGATGCGACCTCCACCTCCAACTGCTTTAATTCCAGGTAAAACATTTCAGTACACGCCATATCTTAACAGCATCGAATTAAATAACTCGTATGTGATATTGAGTGAAATGTGGGATTCATTTGAAAATATATCTCTGTTCAAAGGACTTCACAATTTAACGTATCTCGGACTGAAACAAAACAAAATCCTCAATTTACCGTCTGCGGTTTTCGACAACCTTTTGGCGTTACAGGTTCTCGATTTGAGTGACTGCAACATTTCAACGATCGAATCTGGCGCCTTTGCTTCGATGACCTCACTGACCACTCTATCTCTTCAAAATAATAACTTACAAATACTTCCTTGCATATCTTCGACAACCTGATTAATTTGAGTATCTTTTTGATTGGAAATAACGCATTGTTTTATATCGATAAGGCTTTATTTGCTAAAACGCAGATGATAACTTCGATAGATCTTGCAAGAAATCTGCTGAGCGTTTTCAATCAGACAACATTTTCCCGAATTTCAACCACGTTATATTCAATCGATCTGTCACAAAATCCCATCGAATGCTCCTGCAAATCGCAATGGTTAATCAAGTTGCTGCGTGGAGCCATAGATGTTCAGAATGGTAAAGAAACAACGTGCTCATTTTCATCACTGGAACCTTTCAGAGGAGAGGCACTGGAGTTCATCCAACCGAACGATCTCTGCACAGCGAATTTCCCTGTATACTTTGGAACAGTCTTCGTCGTTGCCATAGTCGTTATCGTCATCATCTTCGTGCACCACTACAGATGGCAACTGAGGTTCAAACTTTTTCTTCTCAGACTCGCCATTTTGGGCTACAGAGAAATCCTGGACGAATACGATCGCGAGGATTATGATTTTGACATCTACGTCATATCGACAGAGGATGATGAGAATTGGATTCAGCAACAACTGAAACCATCTCTTCAGAGATTCTTGCCGTACTACAAGCGAAGCAGAAACATCTTTACGGATGATGATCTTCCCTTGGCATGCATCGCTTGGTAGCCGTAGATCATGTCTTGACAAGAAGCTTTAAGATTATTGTATTACTGAGTAAAGCTGCCTGCGCTGATGACTGGTTTCTGACATGTTTCCGGATGGCAATGGATCAAGTGGCCGATACCAAGACAGAGAACATGGTAGTGGTGTTCCTGGAGAACATTGAAGAAGATGAGATACCATTTCATGTGAAACTGTACATGCGAGGCCAAGGGCCATATGTAGAATGGGTGGAAGATGATGATGAGGGACAGAAATACTTTTGGAAACGTTTGGAGAAATGTATGTGTGTAAACCGTAAGCGTAACCATCTTATACCTGCAGAATGAGAGTTGCCTAGTCTATCTTTCTCCTGCTCTATTCTTTCTGTCTCTTTTTACCTCTTCCCCTTTACGTTCATTCTAGGTCTCAGCCCAACAACCCCCTTTTTGGCAGGGAAACCTGCGAAATTTGAAATTTCCTTCTTATAAATACTTTAAAAATACAATTAATCTTTTGTTTAAACATTTAAATTCGGTTATCCTATCAGCAATCTCAGATTACTCAACCAATGGATTTGAATACGCTTAAATAACCACTAAGGGTCCAGGAAAATATTTAAACATTCAAAGCTGGCATATCTTACAAGGTATAAAGATTACAAAGCGCGGTAACGAAATGGGAAAAACCTCAGTTACTGTATGATAATAATCACCGTAACGGTTAAAAAGGAGGCACGTTTAAAGATGATTTTTTTTTTCATGGGCAAACATTCAATTAAAGGCTGTAATGGCCCAGTAGTGCATGCATTTTGGCCAACGCCCATACCGTGCACGTACAACAAAGGGAAGATTATCGAGACGGCACGTGGCTTTTTTGTATATTACAATTGACCGAAAATGAATTTCTAAATGGTGTTTCCAATTGTGATATACAAAATGGGAAAATGCAATTGCATATTACCTCATAACGACATCTCACCTCCCATATAATTAAATAAATATTCTAAGCAAAATTGTAACCTGAATTCGTTGAAATGAGTAAGGGTAATTTGCCCTTCCAAGCTTATTGGGACGGCCTATAAAATTAAGTGGTTTATTCATTTAAAATAAATGTATATATAATAATAAATTAATGCATTGCATGATAAAGGATCTAAAAGTATCACATTGTTATAATAAGGAAAAACCCATAACAAAAAAGAGAGAGTTTTGTATGTAAGCCATTTGCCACTTAGGTTTTCTAACTAGTTTCTTGTAAAGTATATTATGAAACTTTCGACATAACTTACTAGAACCTATACATGTTTCGGACTGGAAAAGACATCGAATGTGTAGAACTTTAAATGCGTGTTATTATCATCTGTAATGTATAATAATATGCTCATAATATAATTACATGTATATATTTTACTGACAACATAACTTTACAAAGCGAAACACTCTATGCATTTCGAATTATATAACTACATCTAATGAATAAATGTTGTTGTTTGTTTAACTGTATATTTTATTGTAGCATCCGTTGAAAATTGGTAGGTTCAGTTGTTGTTGACCAATACAGGAAGTTGCTTTATTGACTTTGTAACTTTCTGTAGCCTTTCACATAGCTTAATCTCTTTATTCCTCCATTTTCGTTGCTCCGTAAAAACTATAGTATAAATAAAGAAGCAAATGGAAACGATCCTAAATAAATCACTCAAATACAGTAGTTCATGCACTGAAATAAGAAACATTCTTATTTGTACAAATGTATCAAAGGAAATATAAATTATATTAATAAATGCAATCATCCTGTATATCAAATGAACCATTTGTCTTTGTTCCTCTTTATAATAAATCAATTGAGCAAACAATGTGTGTAATGCATCTGTTTGTACAGTTTAACTTCAGAACATGAATATCAAAATGCATACATTGATGCAACTGTATACAAGTCTTATGTGTACAATACACGGTACATGTACATGCACAAACTGTAGGAATAAAACCTTTCAATTTCATCGCATAGTCTTTTCTAACATATCAAAACTAAAATGGCTATCAAATACCTCCTTTCTGCCTTCTTACATGAGAGAAAAACTACATAGTTTACCAGGAGTCCAGGATGCAACAAGAAATCATAGATTGGTTCTCTTGCGTATCGAATTTGGTGCCATCTGTCATCCAAATCAGTGACCACAAGGTGGCGCTATACAATTACATCAAGATTATTTAAATTATATTTGTCCTGTATTTGATCCTTAAGGGCCTATTCTGGTGTTCCACTTTATTCTATGTCTGCAGATGAAATGTTACGATAAGGAAGAGTTGATGTGTGAATAAGCTATTTGGGCAGGTTTGATATTGACACAGGTTTTAAGATATCCAAATATCCGATGTGTACATTAATAGAATAAAACTTAAACTCTATTTTACAAAGGTTTCACTTCAAGTAGTGTAAACTGTTGAGGATATTCGAATAAAAATTATATAACTGTCTGAAACCGGCTTAAGGAAGAAGATATATCAGACAGAGAAATAGAGCGAATGAGAGAGAGAGAGAGAGAGAGAGTATGGGATAACAATAGAAAAGTTGTGTGGAAGGGGGGAGGGGGGCAAAGAGTCGTACGCGAGTGTAGTCATATATTGAATCATAGAAATAGTTCCATCCCACGTACAATCTCTATAGGAGGGAAATATTTGGGCAGGAATTAAAATGATTAACTAATCAGAAGCGACATCCGTTATTGCGACTATATCTCTGAATCAACTAGCTATCACAATGAAACAGAATACCGCCACCATGTGATATTAATTCTGTTGCATATTTCATTTTATTACAGGTGTACATAATTATATGGAGCCAACGTGTGGAGGGGGGGGGGGGTTACGTTCGCGTAAGTTGCATTCGTTCGCGACACGTTTGAAATAGGTTGTATTCGTTAGCTGTTCGTATTATATAGGGGTTTTGCGGAGGTATGCTGGGGTAGATTTTAATTTCGGACATGTTAAAATTTGTAAGCGTTTGTCAACGTTCTGATCAATAAGCTACATATTTGTATTTGTATTTGTATTTATTTATTCAACCATAAAATAACATCAAATGGAAACAATAACATTATATCAATTTGAAACAGTAAATAAAATTATGGTTGGGAGCACCGAAAAGCGAAATGCTTGTAATTTGGTGTCCCAAAACAAGAAAAAGTGAAACAGTTAAAGATTGAAAATAAACAAACAAAACTACATATATTATCACACACACAGGCACACAAACGCACACACCCTCACAAATACAGTCACACACACGCCTGGGACTTCAATAATAAAATATAAATAGGGGGACATATACATTATTTATCATATACATACATATATTCATAACATTTCATTAGAGGGAGCCTAATAATATTGACTTGGACAATAATTTAAAAGTCTTAAGTGATCTGCTTGATTTTATGTCTTGTGGGAGTTCATTCCATTCCTTCGATCCCTTACTGATAAGGGATTGAAGTCCAACTGTAGTTTTGAAAAAAGGAATATAAAGATTATTACTTTGACGGGTGTTATATTGGTGAAAATCAGAATTGAATATTAAGGGCTTGTCTTTAGTCTGAGGAATTATGTTATTTAATGAAGAATATATAAATATTATTGTATTAAGAGTAACTAATTGATAAATAGGTAATATTTTCAAACATTTGAATAATGATGCAGATGGTGAGCGAAAGTCTGAATTTGTTATTATTCGAACAGCTTTCTTTTGAACTAATTCAATCTTAGATAAATGGGTCTTGTATGTATTACCCCAGATATAACTGCAGTAATTAAGGTAAGATAAGATTAGAGTATTATATAATATGAGCAAAATATTTTTAGGTAATATATACTTAAGCCTAGATAATATTCCAACATTCTTTGATATTGTATTACAAAGTTGAGATATATGTGTATTCCAGTTTAAATATTCATTAAAAATTACACCAAAAATTTAACATCACTTAGTCTTTTTATTGTTGTGTTTGCTATATGAACATCATCTAAGTTATCAGGAATCCTCCTGCTCCTTGTTCTAAAAATAACATAATTGGTTTTTGAAATATTTAAGGATAATTTATTACATTGAAACCAACCATTTATCTTTTTAACTCAATATTTATGGATTCAATAACATGTGTTATAGATTTATGAGAAATAACTGCACAGGTATCATCAGCAAACAATGAAAACTTTATTATTTTGGATGAGTTGATAATATCATTAATATAAACAAGGAACAGGAGGGGCCTAACACTGATCCTTGGGGTACACCACAGCTAGTCAACTGCATAGATGATTTGACACCATTGACCACCACATATTGTGTTCTGTTAGTCAAATAATTTTCAAACCAATTCAATGCATTGCCTCTTACACCATAAATATAAAGTTTCTGTAAAAGTATATGGTGATCAATGGTGTCAAATGCTTTAGACAGGTCCATAAATATGCCTACACAATACTTTCCATTTTCAATATTCTCTAAAATATGTTGAAATAAATTAAAAACTGCAAGATCAGTTGAGTGTTGTTTTCTAAAACCATATTGTTCACTGATCAAAATATTATGTAGTTGTAGAAATGAATAAAGTCTCTTATGAATAAGTTTTTCAAGTAACTTTGCAAAAATTGGTATTACTGCTATAGGCCTGTAATTAGACATTTCATTTTTATTACCTTTTTTAAATATAGGAATAATTTTAGATACTTTAAGTTTATCAGGTATGACTCCGTAATAAAGGTATTAGTTAGTGGTTCCACAAAGAGATTAATACAGCTTTTTACAACACGGGGTGATATATCATCAGAGCCGCATGACTTTGATGAATTTAAAGTAGAGCATATTTTCAAAACTTCATAGACCGAAGTTGGGTTTAGAAACATTGAATTTACCGGAGGTGCGTTATTAAGAAATGAGCTGAATGAGCAGGTTGTAGATGGAATATTCTGAGAAATATCTCTACCAACAGAAGCAAAGTATGAATTGAATTCGTTCGCAATGTCAGGAACTACATCACATTTATTACCATTGTTAAACATTATATTAGGAATGCCACTTAACTTTCTTTTCCCAAGTAAATTATTTATTTGGTTCCATGTTTTCTTAATATCTCCTTTGATGGTATTGAACATATGCAAGTAATAATCTTTTTTAGCAACACGTAATAAATTAGTTAATTTATTCTTATATTTGGTCAATTTCATTTTATTTTTATTATTACGATTTTTCAAGTAATTTTTATATAATCTGTTCTTTTTATTAATAGATCGCCACAAGCCCTTTGATACCCAGGGTTTTTAAATCTGTGTTTATGTGTTTTTATTTCTACTTCCGGAAAAACTCATCATAAAGATTCAGAAATTTTTTGAGAAATATTTCATAACATGTACTAACATCATTAATTTTATATAAAACACTCCAGTCCACATCTTTAAGTTTCCTCTTGAATGCATTAATATTATCATTATTAATCAATCTCTTTTTGAAAGTTGTGTTGGGACATTTATTTACATGTTTAATCTTCTTTATTGCACAAATGGGAAAATGATCAGAAATATCATCTAAATATAAGAAACTTTTTATCACGTTATCGTCATGAGAATTTGTAAAAATATTATCAATTAGAGTAGCTGATGTAGTAGATATTCTTGTAGGTTTGGTTATCAAAGGGTAAAAGCCATGACTGTACATAAGATTAAAAAAAACGTTAGTACTTTCATTTGTTTCAGCATTCAACAGGTTTACATTAAAGTCACCCATGATGAAAATTTCGAGGTTATTTCTGTCGATTAAGTTACAATATTCTTGCATTTTATCATTAAAACGTGTTAAGTTTACATTTGGCGCTTTGTAGACACAACCAATAACAAGCAACTTTTTATTCTTACATTTCAGTTGGATGAATAGAGAATCACATATTTCAGAAGAGTTAGATATATCTTGACATATTTCAAAATCAAAATCATTATTAACATAAATAGCAACTCCTCCACCAATTTTGTTACATCTATTTACATGCACTAAATTATAACCAGGAATATTAAACATATCTGTGATTGTACTGGACTGAAACCAAGTTTCAGAGATACCAATGACACTGAATTTATGTTGTAATGAGCCAAGTAAATAAGATAATTTATCAAAGTTTCTTATCAAGCTCCTGGCATTAATATGAAGCAAGGAAAACAAATCATCTGCATTATAATTAATCATATTATTAAACTGGTCAGCAAAAATATAACTACTTTTTACTCTTTCCATAAAAGTTTCATTGTCCATATCATTAGACATATTATCAAAATCTACCTCATTCATTTCAAATGGGTTTAATTTCATATATTTGAATTTATCATAGTCAATATCCTTGTTTAATTTGAAGAAAGAAAGTACTTGGAATTGAAATTCATCATCAAATTTGTAATGATTAAAAGGCAACATATTCATACAGTCATCACATAAATTACTTTGCACACATTGTCCCAGGCATTCACCACAAATATCACACTTCATCAACATTCACACAACAACTAAATACCATAACACCAAAAAATAACAACAGAGGGGAGAATGGAACCTGGGTATACTATATAGGGTTGGAACCACTGGTAAGTGGTGTATGAAATACATGCATTAACAATAAATGTAAATGTTTTGGTACATGAATATATCTTTCTGAATGGATGTTAATGCTAAAAAAGTTTTTAAAATAGGCTATTGCTGAAAAAGTTCAGAGTTGGGTTGACAGCTGTCCATATATATATAAGTCAGTGTTTATGTCCTTTCGTTGGTTAGCTACATGTATACTATACATTAGCTTAGTGTGTTTAGGTCAAACAGACTCTTGATAATTTTTTTGTACAATCGGCCATCATCCTGTTTTATCATAGCAAAAACACGGCCTTCTGTGGTCCATGATGTCGAGACTCGAGGATGACGTGATGTCCGAGTTAGGAGATCAAGGTTTTTCTTCGAAAGATCTTCCACTACCACAATGCCAGACCCTTTCAGTCTTCTGCGATTTTTTACCATTTGAAATTTGGATCCGTGTGAAACAAATTTGACAATAATTGGTGGTGGGCGCAAATTGGAAGGGTTGTTACTTGGGTGGGATTTATCTTGTGAGAAACGAGGTGGGATCCGGTGTGAACGATCAATGCATTCAGGCTTAAGATCAACTCCAATTCGCTTGGCAATGTCAATCGCAACCTGGTTGGTGTCCGTTGATCATTCGCTGTTTGAACGTTTCGATCGTTTGTTGTACATCCGCTGTTCGGATGAATACGTCCAACCCATACGCAACTTTGCCATAGCAAATGTACAACGTATACATAGCGTTTTCTTTCGAAACGAATATCTAATGAATGGCCAACGGAAACGCATCCTGTTCCGACCTTCATCGACTTTCACATGGCGTCTAGTCTACCAATAAAATAACGTGCGTACACCGTACAGCTTCAGTGCAGCTAGCGTTTTTTTGGTCTGTGATGTCACAGCGGCCGCGAGTAGCTCCTTCCTCATTTTCCGCTCATCTGGTCATCGGAGCTGGGGAGGCTCAGAGACTCCGGATTAAATATCTTCTAGCCGTCAAGTGCCCTGTTCTACCTTGACGATTTAGCCAGCGTATGTCGACGTATACATAACGTATTCAAAATAAGTTGGACGTAAACATAACGTAATAGTAACTTATATAGAACGTTTCAATAACTCCTGTGAACCCAATTTGTATATACCAATTCCCCTACGCGTTGCCAATACGCCATTATACGGTAGCTGTAAGTTAGAAACACATTCAGTAAGTTCTGTGGTCGTCCGGAACACGTCGAATACGTCTACATACGTCAATATGCGTTGGAGATAAATTCGACATAGGTTCAAAGCATGTTAGTCATAGGTTTAGAAATAAGTTTTTCTCGAAGTAATCTCGAAGTATGTAGACTTATGAGTAACTTACAAATAACGTGTGTGAATTTTTGTCAACGATCGCATAAATTACCTACAACTTATTGCCCGCGTACGCGGGACGTATGAGCCATACGCTGGAATACGTCGAAAATGTTTTGCATGCATACTTTTTTTCAAGGACCTCGCCGCACTTCAGCGTGCTCTTAACTTATACAAAATTTACCCATAACTTATTCGACGTACGCCAGCGTATTCGCCCGCCAAATGTTTCATCCGTCGGCATACGCTGGCTAAATAGTCAAGGTGTGACAGGGCCATTATGGGCTTCATGGCCCTGTCACACCTTGACGATTTAGCCAGCGTATGCCGACGGATGAAAAAAATTGGCGAATACGCTGGCGTACGTCGAATAAGTTATGGGTAAGTTTTGTATAAGTTAAGAGCACGCTAAAGCACGTTGGTATACGTCGTAGTACGGCGAGGTCCTCAAAAAAAAGTTGTGCGTGCAAAACCTTTTCGACGTATGCCAGCGTATGGCTCATACGTCCCGCATACGCGGGCCATACGTTGTAGGTAAGTTATGCTATCGTTGACACACATTCACACACGTTATTTGTAAGTTATTCATAACTCGACATACGTCAAGATAATGTCTAGCGTACCAAAAATTTATTTCTAAACCTATTTGAACCTATGTCGAACTTATCTCCAATGCATATTGACGTATGTAGACGTATTCGACGTGTTCCGGACGGCCACAGAACTTACTGAAGGTGTTTCTAACTTACATCTACCGTATAATGGCGTATTGGCAGCGTTTAGGGGGATTGGTATATAAAAAGTGGGTTCACAAGAGTTATCGAAACGTTCTATATAAGTTACATTGAAGAAGAAAAAAAACATCGATAGTTCCCATCTCCGATGACCGGACGAGCGGAAAATGATGAAAAAGCTACTCGCGGCCGATGTGACGTTACAAACTTAAACAACGCTAGCTGCACTGAAGCTGTACTGTGCACGCACGTTACTTTATTGGTAGACTAGACGCCATGTGAAAATCGAAGAAGGTCGGAATAGGATGTGTTTCCGTTGGCCATTCATTAGAAATTCGTTTGAAAGAAAACGCTATGTATACGTTGTACATTTGCTATGGCATATATCAACGTATACGTAGCGTATTGATCAAAGCGTTGTGAAACGCTTACAAATTTTAACATGTCCGAAATTAAAAATCTAAACCAGCGTACCTCCGCAAAACCCCTATATAATACGAACAGCTAACGAATACAACCTATGTCAAACGTGTCACGAACGAGTGCAACTTACGCGAACGGTAGGCTAGACGCCATGTGAAAGTCGATGAAGGTCGGAATAAGATGTGTTTCCGTTGGCCATTCATTAGAAATTCGTTTGAAAGAAAACGCAATGTATACGTTGTACATTTGCTATGGCAAAGTTGAGTATGGGTCGGACGTATTTAGCCGAACAGCGGACGAAGAAGAAACGTACAACAAACGTTCGAAACGTTCAAACAGCAAATGATCAACGTATATGTAGCGTATTGATCAGAACGTTGTCAAACGCTTACAAATTTGAACATGTCCGAAATTAAAAATCTAACCCAGCGTACCTCCGCAAAACCCATCGAACAGCTAACGAATACAACCTATGTCAAACGTGTCACGAACGAGTGCAACTTACGCGAACGTAACCCTCCTCCCCCTTCACACGTTGGCTCCATATAATTATGTAAACCTGTAATAATATGAAATTTGCGACAAAAATAATATCACGTGGTGGCGGTATTCTGTCTCATTATGATAGCTAGTTGATTCAGAGATATGATAGCTAGTTGATTCAGAGATAGTCGCAACAACGGATGTCGCTTCTGATTAGTTAATCCTGTGTCGATATTAAACCTGCCCAAATAGAGTACCGAAGCTGTGACGTCATCAAAATATATTTTTTGAATTTCTCAATTTTTTTCTTCATTTTCTGAAAGAGCACCAAAAATTATGTCCAAATGTCGAAAACCAATTGAATATGTTAAGTATTTGCCGAGATATGACAATCTGAATAAAAAGATTGCCTATGGGAACTCAGTGTTATATTGCTCTGGCTCATAACATTAGGAGCCAGAGCAATATAACACTAAGTTCCCATAGGCAATCTTTATTCAGATCATATCTCGGCAAATTAACATATTCAATTTTGACGAACATTATTTTGGTGCTCTTTCGGAAAATGAAGAAAAAATTGAGAAATTCCAAAAATAGATTTTTGATAACGTCACACTTCACCACTCTATAGCTTATTCACATATCAACTCCTCCTTATCGTAACATTTCATATACAGACATAGAATAAAGGGTCAGATACAGGATAAAACCATATTGTTTTCATTAAGTTAAAGCGTGAAAGCAGAGAAACATAAATATTGTAACCACAGTCGATAACAATTAGTCGATCGACTTATATAATTTAAATAATCTTGATGTAATTGTATAGCGCCACCTTGTGGTCCCTGATTTGGATGACAGATGGCACCAAATTCGATACGCAAGAGTACCAATCTATGATTTCTTGTTGCATCCTGGACTCCTGGTAAACTATGTAGTTTTTCTCTCATGTAAGAAGGCAGAAAGGAGGTATGTGATAGCCATTCTTGTTTTGATATCTTTAAAAAGACTAAGCGATGAAATTGAAAGGTTTTATTCCTACAGTTTGTGCATGTACATGTACCGTGTATTGTACACATAAGATTTGTATACAGTTGCATCAATGTATGCATTTTGATATTCATGTTATAAGTTAAACTGTACAAACAGATGCATTACACACATTGTTTGCTCAATTGATTTATTATAAAGAGGAACAAAGACAAATGGTTCATTTGATATACAGGATGATTGCGTTTATTAATATAATGTATATTTCCTTTGATACATTTGTACAAATAAGAATGTTTCATATTTCAGTGCATGAACTACTGTATATGAGTGATTTATTTAGGATCGTTTCCATTTGCTTCTTTGTTTATACTAATAATATAATAATATATTCATTTGTAAAGCGCAATAACTATGTGGATATATTCTACCGCGCTGCAAGAGCTCGTAAATGCTGTGCTATACATATTACATGAACAAGTGAGTTTTCAGTCTTGATTTAAAGTCTTCTAGTGATGGGGCTTTCCTTATTTCTAGTGGTAATCTATTCCATAATCTAGGGGTAGCACAAAAAATGACCGGTCTCCGAGGGTTACTTTAGTTTTATATGGGGGTATTTGCAACATAAATGTGTCTTGTGTACTACGAAGTTACGACCATGAGTTTGAGACTTGATATTCAACAATTCAGTAACATAACTAGGAGGTTGACCATTTAGAGCTTTGAAAACTATCATTAATATTTTTAATGTGATTCTCTGGTAAACTGGCAACCAGTGTAGTTCCTTTAGAAGTGGGGTTATTCGAAAAAATTTTGGGAGGCTGCAAATTAGTCGTGCACATGTATTTTGGATCCACTGCAACTTGGCTTTTTGTGAGTCTGGCAATCCATACAATAAACTATTACAGTAATTTAGTTTACTAGTGATACATGCATGGATAATAGTTTTCATGCTGTCCTGATCAAAGTATTTACTATAGTTTTTACGGAGCAACGATAATGGAGGAATAAAGAGATTAAGCTATGTGAAAGGCTACAGAAGGTTACAAAGTCAATAAAGCAACTTCCTGTAACAACAACAACAGCTGAACCTACCAATTTTCGACGGATGCTACATACATATACAGTCAAACAAACGACAACAATTATTCATTAGATGTAACTACATTGTTCGAAATGCATAGAGTGTTTCGCTTTGTAAAGTTAAGTTGTCAGTAAAATATATACATGTAATTATATTATGAGCATAGTATTATACATTACAGATGATAATAACACGCATTCAAAGTTCTACACATTCGATGTCTTTTTCAGTCCGAAACATGTATAGGTTCCAGTAAGTTATGTCGACAGTTTCAATATGTCCTTAACAAGAAACTAGTTAGAAAACCTAAGTGGCAAATGGCATATATAAAAACTCTCACTTCATTGTCATGGGGTTGTCCTTATCATAACAATGTGATATTTTTAAACCCTTTAGCATGAAATGCATCCATTAAAAAATATATATATATACATGTATTTTAAATGAATAAATCACTTAATTTTATAGGCCGTCCCAATTAAAGCTTGGAAGGGCAATTTACCCATACTCATTTTAACGAATTCAGGTTACAATTTTGCTTAGAATATTTATTTAATTAGATGGAAGGTGAGGTGTCGTTATGAGGTAATATGCAATTGGATTTCCCATTTTTGTATATCACAATTGCAAACACCATTTAGAAATTCATTTTCGTTCAATTTTAATATACACAAAAGGCCACGTGCCGTCTCGATAATCTTCACTATGCTGTACTTGCACGGTTTGGGCGTCGGCCAAAATGCATGCACTACTGAGCCATTATAGCCTTCAAAATCATCTTTAAACGTGTCTCTTATTTCTTTAACCGTTACGGTGATTATTATCATACGGTTACTGAATTACAGATTTTTTTGTCATTTCGTTACCGCGCTTTGTAATCTGTATAACTTGTAAACTATGCCAGCTTTGAATGTTTAAATATTTTCCTGGACCCTGAGTGGTTATTTAATCGTAATCAAACCCATTCATTGAGTAATCTTAGATTACTTATAGGATAATTGAATTTAAATGTTTAAAACAAAAATGAAGTGTTTTTTCTTCCTTTCTTCTCTTTGTTTGTGGAAATGCCTTTATCCTGTTGTATTTATAAAGTATTTATAAGACGGAAATTGCAAATTTCGTAGATTTCAATTGGGCGACGCAATAGGCAAAGGAGCACCTTTAGGCCTAAGGTGAATCACGATAGGCCTATTCGAATTTTCATCATGCTTTCATCCCCAGCCAAAAAGGGGGTTGTTGGGCTGAGATCTAGAATGAACGTAAAGGGGAAGAGGTAAAAAGAGACAGAAAGAATAGAGCAGGAGAAAGATAGACTAGGCAACTCTCATTCTGCAGGTATAAGATGGTTACGCTTACGGTTTACACACATACATTTCTCCAAACGTTTCCAAAAGTATTTCTGTCCCTCATCATCATCTTCCACCCATTCTACATATGGCCCTTGGCCTCGCATGTACAGTTTCACATGAAATGGTATCTCATCTTCTTCAATGTTCTCCAGGAACACCACTACCATGTTCTTTGTCTTGGTATCGGCCACTTGATCCATTGCCATCCGGAAACATGTCAGAAACCAGTCATCAGCGCAGGCAGCTTTACTCAGTAATACAACAATCTTAAAGCTTCTTGTCAAGACATGATCTACGGCTACCGAGCGATGCATGCCAAGGGGAAGATCATCATCCGTGAAGACGTTTCTGCTTCGCCTGTAGTACGGCAAGAATCTCTGAAAAGATGGGATCATTTGTTGCTGAATCCAATTCTCATCATCCTCTGTCGATATGACGTAGATGTCAAAATCATAATCCTCGCGGTCGTATTCGTCCAGGATTTCTCTGTAGCCCAAAATGGCGAGTCTGAGAAGGAAGAGTTTGTACCTCAGTTTCCATCTGTAGTGGTGCACGAAGATGATGACGAGAACGACAATGACAACGAAGAGAACTGTTCCAAAATATACAGGGAAAATCGCTGTGCAGAGATCGTTCGGTTGGATGAATTCCAGTACCTCTCCTCTGAAAGGTTTCAGTGATGAAAATGAGCACGTTGTTTCTTTACCATTCTGAACATCTATGGCTCCACGCAGCAACTTGATTAACCATTGCGATTTGCAGGAGCATTCGATGGGATTTTTTGACAGATCGATTGAATATAACGTGGTTGAAATTTGGGAAAATGTTGTCTGATTGAAAACGCTCAGCAGATTTCTTGCAAGATCTATTGAAGTTATCATCTGCGTTTTAGCAAATAAAGCCTTATCGATATAAAACAATGCGTTATTTCCAATCAAAAAGATACTCAAATTAATCAGGTTGTCGAAGATATGCAAGGGAAGTTTTGTAAGTTATTATTTTGAAGAGATAGAGTGGTCAATGAGGTCAACGAAGCAAAGGCGCCAGATTCGATCGTGGAAATTGTGCAGTCACTCAAATCGAGAACCTGTAACGCCAAAAGGTTGTCGAAAACCGCAGACGGTAAATTGAGGATTTTGTTTTGTTTCAGTCCGAGATACGTTAAATTGTGAAGTCCTTCAAACAGAGATATATTTTCAAATGAATCCCACAGTTCACTCAATATCACATACGAGTTATTTAATTCGATGCTGTTAAGATATGGCGTGTACTTAAATGTTTTACCTGGACTTAAAGCAGTTGGAGATGGCAACAAGTATCTTGAGGTGAAAATGAATGTTTCGAGAAGTGGAGCATATAAGGTCATTTGTTCAATTCTGGAGTAGGATACATCGAACGTTTGTAAGTTGTTAAGTCCTGATAGAGATGTAGTAGGTATAATCGTTAACAAAGTATTGTAAGCCAGGTTCAAGAATGTAAGATTTGTTAGACCCTTGAAGGCAAATGGACTCAAAATCTGAAGTTCGTTCGCTGACAAATCCAGTTCCCGAATATCAATCTTCCATGATGACCCTGAAGGGTTGACTTGCTCCATCTCTGTGCCAGGGGCTGCAAGGCTTCGAAGTTCATTCATGCCATCAAAGAAAGCAGGCTCCAGAACTCCTATATGAAAGTTCATCAGTAACATCTCATAAACGGATGTTAGATTAGCAAAGATGGACGGGTAACACTTGAACTCGTTTTCATCTAGCAGTAGAAAGGAAAGCCTTTTACCACGCAATGGATCAAAGAAGTCACGAGGACGTCGGTGAATGCACGTCTCAGAACCAGCTTATCTAGTACCTCAGATTGAGCGATACCCGTAAACAAATTATTCCATACTTCAAATGTTTGTCCTGGCCCCGGTATTAAACACCCAAATCGCAAATCAAAAATGGGAAAATCAGCAACAACAGCGGCATCAATTTTCCTGAAACTTGTCCCCCAGAGAGTGAGAAGCTTTGTCCTGCAAGCGAAACTTAGAACATCGGCTGATATTTCTTGAAATGTGTTAGAACTGAAGTCTAGCCTAACCATTGCTCTTTTGGGGCACTTCGAAATATTGATATACGTTAGTTCATTCCCCATTAAATCAAGGATTAGTAGCTGAGGTAAGAATCCGAGGGTCTCATTCGGGAAGTATGATAAATTGCAAAATTGAAGGGACAGATTCACCAACCGTTTGGATTCCTGAAAGATTTCACTTCCGTGTAGGGTGAAAATGGGGTTATGGTCAAGGGACAAGCTGGTCAATTGGTCTACAGGAAAGAAAGTCGCTAAATCTATAAAGCCAATGAGATTGTAAGACAGGTCTAACTTCTCCAAGAGAGAGAATATGAGGAATGACGTATTCCGGAGGCTTCGGATGAAGTTTGACGATAGATCAAGTGAACGGAGATCATTGATGAGGTTATTGGGAACGTCTTTCAGTTGCCTATGTGAGCAATCGACCATTTTCTCCAGGAAATCCACAGAACAATTAGCATGGCTCTTAAGAGTACCGTTGACGTGACCTGCTGCGGTTGTAATTCCGTGTTCATTATGTGGCCGAATCTCCTGGCTCGAGGACACCATGAAAAGTGAACAAAATACGAGGATGAATAATTGTAAAATTGTCCCCACATCATGATGTATTACTTTCCGCAACAGAATTGGTTTGGGCTATGGGAATAGTATTTGTGCCTTGTGCCTTCTTCTTTAGCGATTATCAAGTACGCTCGTCAAAATTACTTATGTAATAATCCTTTGGTTACGTAGAAAGACATCAGCTCCCAAGGTTTTCCCGCGGGCAGACATACACAAGATATGCTGAGATAATAGTGGTGCCAACGATTAATTGCTTGGATGGAGACTAATGCCAATATCACAATTTCATACAGCACGAGTAAACCCGGAAATATGAGTTGATATACTACAGGTCGTATTATGAACCTGTTGTTCTTGGAAAACTATAGCTGGAAGCCTGATATGGGGAGAAAGAGATGGAAAGAGAGTTTGTATATGATAGAGAGACAGACAGGCAGACAGAGTTGAAGAGAGGAAGATAGAGAGAGTGGGAGACAAGTGGCGTGTCCAAGTTGATAACAGGGACCGAGTTCTCAAACGGGGGCGTGCTGTAGACCCATTGTAAAGGGTATATTTTCCTTGGTCGTCGTCGTTAAAACAGGCGGGTGGGGAGGGGGGGGGGGCGGGGTGTACGTCCACTTCACCCCATGCTGGGTTATGCAACTTAGAACAACAATAATCAAACGAAAAGTACAATATAGACATTCAATATCCATACATTCACATACTGTAAGGTATCTACATTTGGAAGGAACAATATACCTTTACACTTCTCGTTAAGCTATATCAATGGAGGGGAAAAGTTACATGTATTTCCTTTTGTTGGGAATCCAAGTCACTTATGATACTAGGAAACCTTTAACTAGGATATATACAAGGAAGCCCCTCAGGATCAATATTCAGGGGGGGGGGACACATATTTACCCTTGTCAACATAAAGTGAATGGTCATGGGGGGTGTACGTCCACTTCACCCCATGCTGGGTTATGCAACTTAAAACAATAATCAAACGAAAAGTACAATATAGACATTCAATATCCATACATTCACATACTGTAAGGTATCTACATTTGGAAGGAACAATATACCTTTACACTTCTCGTTAAGCTATATCAATGGAGGGGAAAAGTTACATGTATTTCCTTTTGTTGGGAATCTAAGTCACTTATGATACTAGGAAACCTTTAACTAGGATATATACAAGGAAGCCCCTCAGGATCAATATTCAGGGGGGGGACACATATTTACCCTTGTCAACATAAAGTGAATGGTCATGTTTTCGAAATGATTGACAGTAAAGTGTTATCAAAAATTGCCCGGAAAATCCATATTATGAATATCCTTTCATCAGGGAAACCTATATAGAAGATGTAGTCAAGAAACATTGTTTTAAAGCTAAAGTAATATCAGTCTTGAGAGGGCGCTATACAACATAAACAACATAAGTTTTTTTTTTAATACAATTTCATCACTTTAGACTCGATTTCAACCGCGATAACGATCATTGAATATTGTAAAATCGCATATGCTTCCAATATGTTCATTTGAACCAAATTCATGACCCCATACAAAAACTTTGTAATACCTTTAAGGAACTTCCTACGCAAACCCTGACTTTAAAAATGTAGTTTACAAAAATGGAAATTTGTAGACTAGTTCAAATGTTATCCGCTTTGTTCTAAACACAAGTCAGTATGTAGACTTGATATCTTTTAGCATCGTCTGATCATCGATTAAATATTCGGTGGACACTCGCGGTGACAACTATATTAACAAACAAATAACAACATTGACCGTTGCTGTTCAAAATTTTATGACATTGACCTATAAAACTATACCAGCAACAGCAAAAATCTTCTTGAATTGGACCGGAGTGTGCGGCTGAGGCCTCCAAACATATTCACAATTTTAAGAGTCATTTTGGCATAAAATGGTACTAATTAATTACTAGGACTTTGGATGAAAAAACGAAATGATTTCATTCGTTTATTGCATATGGGATTTGCAATTTAGCTTTAAAACCGGTGCTTCCGGTAAATTTCAAATACATGTATTTCAAATAGCGCCTAAGGCCATTCCATGGTAGCTGCGTCCATGAAAATCTCAGAATATGCAGTTCCGATATATAATTTCCAAACGGGAATAGCAAATCGGTCGATTGTAGTCAAGAAATATTGTTTTAAAGCTAAAGTAATATCAGTCTTGAGAGGGCGCTATACAACATAAAGAGTTTATTGATTACAATTTCATCACTTTAGACTCAATTTCAACCGCGACAACTATCTTTTAATATTGTAAAATCGCATATGCTTCCAATATGTTCAATTGAACCAAATTCATGACTCCATACCAACACTTTGTAATACCTTTAATCAAACCACATTTTCAGAATTCCAATCAAAAGAATAAAACAAAATTGCATTCATGAACGTCGAACACTTCCTACATATTTCTGAAAACAAAATACTGAATGTTAATTTGCACCACTTTATAACAAAGTATCATTTATACGGTTTGTTACTAAACTAATCTAGCCAAATTATTTAAGAGTTGGAGATCTACGCACATGTTTGATAACATTTCATTCAATGTAAATTTCAATATGAAATTCTCTTAAACACACAATGGCCAAGCACGAATTTGATAGTGCTTTTTTATTTTCGAAATTATTTTATAGGGCTCTTGATCCAATTACTTTATACAAAGTCATGATATTAGAACATAATGCAGAAGAAAATACAACATTCTATATTGAAATTGGGGATGGCCTGCAAAACAGTGATTTGTTGCCATTTAATGGAATACAAAGATAGTTTAGTGTAGTAATCATAAATTATTAATACTGAGTTTTATGAGGTTTTTATTTTATTGGTTTCCAGTCATAGTTTTTCGACAACCAACCAATACACACACAATCCTGTACATGTATATCTCGATGTTAAAGTGAACCAATCACAAGATAATATTTGTTCTAGTCTATTTTGTTCTGTATGTTAGGGGTTCCATGTCATGATAATCAAAATACAGTATTACATTACATTGTAAATTGATTTATATGATATATATGTTTCCAAACAGAATATTGATTTGTTACATTACATTGTAAATTGATTTATATGTTTATAAACAGAATATTGATGTACATCAATGAAGTTTAATAAATACAATACACACAGTATGAGCTTCAAATATTTAATCTATTAAAATATTGCAATCTCAATGAACACCAAGGCGACTAGTGATTATACTAGTTGACACACGTGTACATGCTTGCAATAGAATTGGGTGTGCACGGAATTCAAGTCCGACTTGGGTTCCATATGTCTGATTTTTATGTTTAATTTATCCTTTCTTTTCTTCATACCTCTTAACTGTTAACCCATAGAATGCCTAGTTATTTTTTTAAAGTTGATTCTCGCTTTACATAACTTTTACTTTTAGGTGAATAGTACATTATCATGTGTGTAAGGTACATTAAAATTGAATGAATTGCACAACAGGTATAACAACAATTTATATTTATGCAACGAATGCTCAAGAAGTAAGACAGCTGGTATTTCAGCTTTAGACAAAAGAATGTACTTCACAGCATTAAAAAGAAATCTCTAATGTTCTAAGACCCATTTTCAAGATGTGTTGATATTGACAGTGAAAGCAAAAATGCTGTCATGACAATACTTCCCCAAATATTTGTGTGAATATAGTACTCATTTTGTATCTCGATGAGAAATTAAACTTTTGCTTTGCAAAATCTAAAGAGCTCATTTCATAGAAATCAATTTCATGCAGACAAAAACAAATCTTTGTTACTGATTCATTTACACTGATCTTGCCCGTAGCAGTTTAAAATTTGATTTGAACGATATACAAAGTTGTACGCCCTAAATAGGCAATGCCACATGGGCAGTTATATTCTAACTTGCTATCGTAAGGCAATGTTAATGTTTTGCCCACAGAAATCCAAAAGAATATAAGATTTTAACTTGTTTTGTGTTTCAACTTGCAAACAGACATCCTACCAAATTTCCACAGCTTTAACCAATACAGTTAAGGTAAAAATGTGTTCTGCTTACAAGATGAATGGGAAAAGAAGGAAACCTTGATTATGAGTTAAATTCTACCAAAATATCCCGAGTGGAATAGCCCTTTGCTATTAGACAAATGTTAAAGTATACCAGTGGAGCATCACATGTCAGCTGTACTCTACATAGTGATATGGTTCCATCTTGTGTATAGACCACAGTCACCACACAGTTATTCTGGAAATGGGAAAAACTGGAAAATATACTATTGATACTCCCAGTACATGAACTTGAGAGGTTTCCAAACAAATATAGATTTACACAAAAATTATTGTGGATTGAATTCTAAAAATATTTCTGAAGACTTTGTTCCTTCAGGAAGACCCCTTGGTTATTCGACAAATGAATGTTAAAGTAAATGTATATACCAGTCAGGCAAATAGTGATATGGTTTCATATTTTTATGTAGATCACAAAGTTATTCAGGAAATGGAAAAGACTGGAAAAGATATCAGTTTGAAAGTTATCCGCTTTGTTCTAAACACAAGAAAAGATATCATGTAAATTCCAGGAACATGAACTCGAGATGCTTCCAGACAAAGACATGAAGAAAGTGCATGAGTATTTCCTTGTACTCAAGGTAAATAATGCCCTAACGATTCCTCGGTGGTTTCACTTCATATTCAAAGATATTGGACCCCTATTAGGCATACAGTAACAAAAACATTTTCCACTAGATATGACCCCTTTTGCCGGAAAAAAGGTAGAAAATAAGCTTTAAATAGAACCCTATTTTGGCATACCAGGTAAATATTCAGGTAAAGCACACTACTTAAAGTAAACAAAATTGTGTACATTATACACATGAACATGTTTGAGAAAATATATTTATTTTTTTGTATGTGTGAAATATCTAGCTCTTTTTTTAAGTACAATTTTATTCAAATCCAAAATGAATCTAAACAAATATTTTTTTCTTCAAATTCCAAAAATTACAACATTTTAACAACAAATTATATATCATTAATGCCTACACCAAGTCAACATAGAGTGATACCAACGGGGACAATTCTAGCTCACCATGGAAGGAGGAACCTTGGTTTTTATCCTCAGATGCATATAAGGGACTGGTCCCTCCCAGATGAGTATAGGATTAATTTGATTTTCGTGCTCGGATAACTCTACTGAAGACATAGCCATTTGAACCAGCGAAATCGACCAAGGAAATCGTGAGTTAGAGCGAATGTAAGGTTCTCATTATCATGATTTTCTAATTATTGACATTTCCCGCAAATTTCCGCAATTCGTACATAGCTAGGGAGGTAGTGCAAATGTTTAACTCCCAAAAGAACTAAATGAAATTGTGTTATATGTGTGCGCATTTGTTGGATGAGGGTTAGAAGTTGTCAATTCATCACCACTTTTCACCCCAAGTACTGGCCGGCAACGCATAAGCCGCCGTGCTCGCTGGGCTGGGCTGTGGGTGGAAAGGGAGGACTTAGTGCTACCAGAGAGCTGTGCGGTCTCGGAGGGGGATTAAGGGGATTACGGTAGGGGAAACAAAAGACGCGCGGTGCCACGGATGACTTCTAAGGGGCCTCTAGGACGGGATCTCCATTCCTTCTCAAATACAGGGCTATCTATCATTAAACAATCTGTGTAGTAAAATGCAATCTGCATATAGATCTTGTCATAGCGTTGAAACTGCTCTTTTACGTGTATATAATGATTTATTGTTAGCTGTGGATCGAGGTGATGAAGCTGTTTTTATACTTTTAGACTATTCTGCGGCTTTCGATACTATCAGTCATAATGTTTTCTTGATCGCTTGCGTAATAGATATGGTGTATCAGGTACTGCCTTGAATTGGTTCAAAACATATTTTATGAATCGTTCTCAATCTATTGTCATTAATGACTCGATCTTTATCCAAACCTCATGTACCACTTGACGGTGTTCCTCAGGGATCTGTACGGCCCTTTGTCATTTACTTTGTACACTGCACCACTTGAAGATATCATTGAAGCGCATGGTTTAGGCCGAATGATATATGCAGATGACACCCTAGTTTATGTTGTTTTGAAACGTGATTCCGACCATTATGTCATTACCAAACTTGAAAGATGTATGAATGATATCAAAGCTTGGTCCACTACTAATGATTTGAAATTAAATGAGGATAAAACTGAGGTTATTCATCTAACATCTCGGTTCAGAAAGTCCTCGCAGTTACCATCTGTCGAAATTGCTAATGTTTCAATGCAGCCTGTCAAAAGTGCACGTAACCTCGGTGTCATCTTTGTAAATGATCTTAGGATGGATGATTATATAACAAATATTTGTCGCTCAGCTTTATATGCCTTAATTGTACAAGTAGTAAAAGCTACATCCCTCTTATTTATGATATTAATTTTCGCATAATACTGCATTCCACTTCATTTGACTCTACACAAAGACTAGGTTGACGGAGGTATGGCAAAGCACTGCATATGCACAATTATGTTGTAAAAAAATCCTTCTCTCTTGTCTTTGAGCATGGTATCTACTAAACGTTCTATATATAGTTATACTGTGACATTCCCATTCACATATGTCAGTCTGTTAACATTAAAGCGACACTAAAGCGATGAACTTGCTGCCCTTACATAACGCTTATTGCACAGCGCTATCTCATGGTTAACGTGCCAACAGTGCATAATCCAAAACCCAATTTCCGCTTCACAGGCAGAGGACTCGATGAGCGCAGCGATTTACGGCACCATACCGCTACAGCTGACCTGAGATGGCGCTAGATGGGATTTTGCGGTACTGCTTCTAGTACAGTATGGCTTTAAAAAAAAATTCCCAACATATGGTCAGCACGAGAGCATGAAGCAGGGCAAGCGCCAATGGGAGTCATATTACAATTGATTAAACATAACATACGACTTTCTGAAAATGAAAATATTAATACAAATTAATGCAAAAGCTTGAAATCAAATTGACTCAGTACACAGTGCTTTGCCATACCCTGATTTAAATACATACACAGTATACTAAAAGTAAAAGGGGAGAAGTGAGAAGAAAGAAAAGGAGATGAGTGAGAGCATGGACCTTCGTAGTAGGTCCATGGTGAGAGTGAGTGAGTGAGTGAGAGAGAGAGAGAGAGAGAAGAAAAGGAATAAAGGAAGATGGAAAGAGAATGCGAAGAGTGAGAATAAGTTGAACCGATTTTGATTTAGCTATTTATAATGAAAAGAAAAATCCCCTTGTACATGACCCAAATGGCACATATTAACCTAGTGTCAAAGCACAAACAGCACAAACAGCAAATACAGCCTGTTCGCAAGCATTCGCCGCTTAGTGAGATAAACCGGGTGTATCTCACTGAGCGGCGAATGCTTGCGAACGTTGCAAATTTTGGATTTTTGGATCAAAAAGAACTTCAGCGACACCGTCTTACAACCGTTTGCAAAGGCTTACGACTGTTTGGCAAAGGCCTACGACTGTTTTGCGACGAGAAAAACTGTTTGCGAACTTTCCTGCAACCGTTTACGAACCCTGGCGAAACCCCAAATTCGCTACGTTCGCAAGCATTCGCCGCTCAGTGAGATAGGCCATTTACGAACGTAGCGATTTTGGGGTTTCGCCAGGGTTCGTAAAGGTTGGCAAAGGTTCGTTTAAGGTTGCAAGAAATTTTGCAAACAGTTTTCATTGTCGTTATTTTCCGCAAACAGTTGCAAGCGTTTGCAAAACAGTCGTAAACCTTTGCAAACGGTTGTAAGACGGTGTCGCTGAAGTTCTCTTTGATTCGCCAATGCTAGCGACAACGTTATCATATGGTTCCTATATAAAATCGACCCATTGAGTAACAGGAGTTTGCAAAAGGTCCCAAACATTCACAAATAGTGGCAAAGGATTGGCAAATAGTTGCTAATCTTCGCAAAAAAGGTCGCTAACATTTGCTTACAGTCGCTAATAGTCGCCAACTGCCTTTTGCAAACACTTTCAATTCAATTCATTTCATTTATTTTTTTATTTTTTATTCAACCATCAAAATATTTATACAATCAAAATAAGTTACATCCGAATTTAACAGAACACAATGATGGTTTGGTGACCCCGGAGAAAGCAGAGGTTATAAAAAGGGGCCACCAAATTGAAATACATAATAAGATCAATAATACTTATACAAAGAAAATCACCATTGGACATTAATATAAACAAGGGGAAAAGAGAAATACACCTATTGCAGCAGCAGCAGCAGCAAAATCTATATCTGCATGTATATATGAGGGCAAAGAGAAAAGAAGAGCGAACAAGAATATCAAGAACATATTACAAAGAAGTTAAGATTCCCTGCTTAGCTTTTTGAATCTGGAAAGAGTTATCTTTGGGGGAGTTTATTCCATAACTTGGGAAAATGAATTTTAAATGAATTTGAGACAACGGAAGAGCGAACCTGAGGTAGATGTATTAAATTACTTTGGCGAGTATTGTAAGAATGAGTTGAGGAATTTAAAACAAAAATATCGCTAAAGAGAGGAAGCAAGATCTTGGCATGAAATTTATACATAAACACAAGGGAATTCAAGGTTATCAAGTCCTTTAACGGTAATATGTTTCATATCATTTCATTTCATTTCATTTATTTTCCACATTAAAAACCAGAAAAATATACAAGGTAAGAAAATACATTGTACACATTTGACACATAGAGCAAATGAAAAACAGATACATAAGCATAAAAGATGACAATGAAAATCTACAATGAAACATCAACATTAAAACATAAAAAGGTAATTAATGTAGATGGGGCTAGAAAAAGCGAAGCTTATCGAGTCTAGCCCCGGTAGCAATGAAGGGGAAGTCCACCCTGAGAATGTGTGTGGCCAAGTAAAGGCAGAGTAAATCCATCCTCAGGGTAGACTCTCCCTTCAAATGTCTGGTTTTATAATTAGATTAAATTGACCCGATGAAAACATAATTGCGATTTGAAACATAATAATAATAATTTGTTTAAATTGAAAATGACTATTTAGAATTGCAAAGATATTTTTTATATTTCAACTTAAATTGTCGTAATTATGCAGATCGTTTGAGACTGTCATCTAAAGCAGACCATGTAAGGTAACCCTGACACTTAACACTTTTTTGGCCAGTAGCAGTTCTGTAATAAATGCTATGCAACTTCTTGGAGTTTCGGGTGTTATAACAATATACATCACTGTTGCATCTAAACCAGTTTTGAAGTGAGTTTGGTAATAGTCACTTTTCAGACCTCTATATAAATTCTCCCAGTTTAAAGATATTGTTGGTATGGGCCAAATAATGAGACTTAGCAACAATGCGTATTACACGTTTTTGCAACAAATATAAACGATTTAACAATGTATTTGATGCATTTATCCATAGCATATTCCCATATTGTAAATGAGGTAGAATTAATGACTTGTATATTAAAAGCAATACCTTTGACGGTAATACAAATTTCAGTTTTGACATAACTCCAGTAATTCTCGAGATCTTCAATGCAATATCATTAATATGTAAAGACCATGATAACTTGTCATCAGTATTAACTCCCTAGAAGCGGGTACTATGTATTGCTTTAAGGGTACTAGTGAATCAACAAACTTAAGAGTAAGTAAGTTCTTATCATATTGTTTATTCAATGGAGCAAAATGCATAAAATTTGTTTTCTCAATGTTTATCCCTAACCCATTCACTTTGTACCAAATATTAACCTTTTGACTGTTTGACTGTGAAAATAAAGGATTTGTATGACTATTGAAGGGAGCATTAAAGATAATTCGTATTGCTTTCTTTTGTAAAATGCATAATTTGTCTAAATGAGTTTTAAAGGTGTGACACCAGACATTATTACAGTAATTTAAATGAGGGAGTATAATGCTATTGTAGAGAGTGGTCAGAATGGACTGGGGGAAAAAAGTCTTAATTTGGAGAGAACTCCAATAGATCTTGATATTTTTGTACAAATTGAGCCAAGATGTGGCTTCCAAGAAAGATATTCGTTCAAAATTACACCTAAACACTGCATATTATCAACCTTTGCTATGACATTTCCACTAATAATAAGGTTTGAGAGATTTGACGAAACCCTCCTTCCTCTCGTACGAAAAATAATATACCTAGTTTTGTCAAAATTTAAAAAGAATTTAATGTAAACAAACCATTTGTTTAATTTGTCTAGTTCACTGTTTGCTGACGATATAAGATTGTCAATTTGTTTATGTGATAATGAAACGGTGGTATCATCAGCAAACAAAGAGAAGTTTAGAATTGAAGTACATTTAACTATATCATTTATGTAGACGAGAAAAAGGAGGGGCCCTAACACAGATCCTTGAGGAATTCCACAGGATACATCCATTTGTTGGGATTTGACACCATCGATCACCACATATTGGTTTCCATGTAACAAGTAACTGTCGAACCATTGAAGTGGAACCCCTCTAATTCCATAAAATTCTAATTTTTTTAACAAGATGTGGTAATCAATGATGTCAAATGCTTTCGACAGGTCCATAAATCCACTCGGGCAATAATTAACAACATCTATTTCATGCGATATAATATTAACCGAGTTCAGTACGGCAAGATCAGTAGAAAAATTCTTTCGAAATCCAAACTGTTTGGGTATTAAAATATTGTTAAGTAAAAAAACAATTATACAGCCTGTTGTAAATTATCTTTTCTAACATTTTTGAAAAAAAGGTAATAGAGCAATTGGTCTGTAATTAATAATATCAAGTTTGTCACCTTTTTTTGTAAATTGGGATTACCTTAGCGGTCTTGAGTTTATCAGGGACAATACCTTGTGAGATTGATTCATTAAAGATGTAACAAAGTGGATCAACAATTGTATGAATGCATTCCTTAATAATACGTGCAGCAATAGAGTCCGAACCTGGTGCAGCAGATGTTTTCATGGATAAGAGAACATTGATTATTTCAGTATTGGAAGTCGGATTAAAGAACAGTGAAATTGGTACACTGTACACTTTCGCAAACATTCGCTCAAATGTTGTTAATTGTCGCTAAACATTGCTAAAAGTCGCTAAATGTCGCAGAGGCGAACCCTGATTTTCGCCAACATTCGTCAGAAAAGTTGGCGAATCCAAAATCGCAACGTTCGTAAGCATTGGGAGATTAAACGAGCCCCCTCCCCAATGAACGGAAACACTAAGGCAGCTAAAAGTTATCAAAATTCTACATGGACTTCTAAAGAGTGTGAGATAAAGATCGGCAACATATTTTTAATATTTTAAATAGAGGCAATTCAACAATACTATTTAATGAGCAATTTAAATCGGATTTCAGAAAATACGGGTGCTATACGTCACGGACCATTTACTGATTTTCGTAGCATTTAAATGATAAAGGATTAACAGTTATTACATCTTTTAAAATCTCTCTCTGGTAGCAATTACAAAATAATCAGCGACATAATCAAGAAATGGTTAATAAATCATTTCCAAAACTAGATCAGCAGCTTTATGAATCCAGGCTCTACTTTAATTTTAAATTAATTACCATCCGGTAAATAAATGACCTTAAGGCATTCAGCTCCTTTGATTAAAAAATTGTTTACCAAGTCAACGCAAGAAGATTTCTGCTAATTACATCAGACGAAGCACCCTCATTCCATGGACTCTGTAGCCCAGTTTATACACTATGAGACAGCGGCGCGGCGTGAGTCAAGTAAAGAGTACATATTATGTCATGTCACCGGGGGGCACCGATCCTATTATCCCACCAGGCGAATGATATGTGCGATAACAGGGTCGGGAGAGGAGAAGGTGTGGGAATGGGAGGGATTCATTTTCTTTTCACCCCCTCCCCCCAATCCTTCTCTCTCTCTCTCTCTCTGGTCATTCGAGGGAGAGGGGCACGTGACCCGTGTTTCCCGGACCTTCCCCAAACGGTCTTATTGAATAGAAATTCAACAATAGTATTTAATGAGCAAGTCTAGACATTCCCGTCATGTGTTGTTTGAAGTAATATAAGTTTCTTTCATCCATCTACTCTAGGAGGCCAAAACAATTTAATTTAAGGAGATATTGTTTGTATAAAAGGGTTATTCTAAAAGAACATTCGTGCTTATTTCGCAAAGTGATGTTTGAAGCATTATTATTTAACTGGTTTATACAAATGTATTATTGTGTATATGCTTCGACAAAACGAACAAAAACAAAAACAAAACAAAAACAAAACAAAATGAACTACTCATTCGCTGACTTCCAATATCTATTTGATCCTGTAAAGGTAATGAAAGTAATCATGAATTATTATATAACATTTGTCATAACAAATCATTTTGATAAAATTATTTTTTTAAACAAGCCTGTTGTGGTATACAAAATGGATGTTCGTCCTGCATATTAAAAAAGAAAACAGATTGTCTTTTAAAATGCCAGGACCTTTAATGAAAGGCAAGCATTTTTCACTTCGCATTAAGATAAAATCGCTTTCCTTTTACCACTTTATTTCAGCATAATCGTAACTTGTGTAACTCGTCCAGTTTCAGTGACATGCCATCTAATATTGCTGTCAGGGATCACCAATAAATCTATATCACTTTCTAGTTAAAGGGGAATCCAACCCAAATAGACAACTACTCTAAAAGAAAGCAGAAAAGGCAGAGAAACAAACTGATGAAAGTTTCAATTAAATCTGACTGAATATAAGAAAGTTATGATGTTTTGAAAGTTGTTATCACTATACGTATGGGCGCTTCGAATTAGCTGACGGACTACTTTCCCATCTGTTCCAACATATAAAATGACTAAAATTCAAATATTTCAAAAATTCATGGCTAACGAGGGTCTATTCTCTTTAGAGGACCTATAATAATATGCTATCTATAATATATTTTGAGAAGTGCCCCAAGATAGAAGGAACTTACGAGAAAAACAGAAATTAATGATATTTTGTACACGGCAAATGGGAGAGCTATCCACGTCCTACATCACAATCCACTGACCAAACTACCAATTTGAGATTCGCATAGACATAGTGATTTCTTATTTCAAACATTCATAACTTCCTTACTATTGGTCCGATTCATTTCAAACTGCTGCCATTCTGTTTCTGTTCTTTTTCTGCTTTCATTCAAATCAAATTATTACAAGATTTAGATTGCCCTGTACTATGTCCCATTTGCAGGCCCAAAAAATGAAAAGGTTAAATTCCAACGGCATTTGAAAGACAATACCGATTTAGAACTTCCCTCAAAATGATAGGGCTTGAAAATGGCTTTTAGTGGGAAAATAACGACCATTAGTTGTCGAATCGACTTAAGTGATTGCAATAACCTAAGTAATAGTCTAATTTTCAGACCCTTTTACCGAATGGTCGTACGTTTTGTGCTGCACGAAGATTCAATCAGTTTAATTTTGGCCATTACAAGTGGTGGGTTATTGATGTAGACAAATGCTCATGTACCTGTTACAGCTCATTTTATGTATGTTATTACCAAAGAAAAAAAAGATGTCAGTGAGTCACTCAATAGTGTTTTGACAGTGAAATCTAGAAGGTAAACGGGTTTCCTTGCATAATTTGAATACTAGGACACTGCTAATGTTTAAATTTCACAGATAGGACATACATGACATATTCATAATTCCTGCAAATTTAAGTTCTACAGAATTTGATGTTGGCTGCAAAAGGGACATAGTATCTTTGAGCCAGTCAAAAGAGCATTTAGCAAACAAACACCTTGTAAGGGAACCACAAGATTTATGCTCTTTAACAAAAGTATACAGGACAGTGGATTATTGCATTATTCATAAGGGAGTGGCAGAAAGTAAACCTTCGATCTTTACTAAGTGTTCACTAGGGATGGCAAGTCCCCCCTCCTCAAGGGGAAAACAAAAGTCCCTATCAATATAAGACCTTCAAAATCTTTCTCAACAACAAAAGAACAAGATGACATCTTAAGCTTTTATTCGTTATAAAGAATTACAAAGTATGACAAATTCATGTTGGATGGTCGAAATTGATACGGTGTTTCATAACACTCAAAATGCAAGGGAGATATCACCAAACTCCCCATGCCAGGCCTCCAAAACAAACTTTAAAATTGATCGTCTTATTTTTTAATTATTTTCATAGCAGCCAGCTAAGAGCTGAAAGCACACAGAGGCGAAATGAAATATGGATAACGAAACAACGAAAACATATCAGTCGCGAAATGGGGAATGGGGGTACGTGCTCCCTCTCCCCACACAATCCAATTGACATATCTTAGTAAACACACACTCACAATATAACACTCATAATAATAACACTGTGCTCCCAGATGGCAACTTCAGATGGTAAAAGGCACCTGAAAAATTTGATCACCCTTCATCCTCAGAATTTTTCGGACATGTGCCCCCTCCCTCCTGCAAGAGAATCCTGGATACGCCACTGCTCTTTTACATTACACAGTCTGTTATAAAAATAACAAGGGTGTGTACAAACGTATCATTGACTATCATACGTTATGCATTTGAGCACATCTTCTTGTCTAGAGCTGCTGTATAATTAATGCATCGTGATTGTTATGGTGTATCATAAAGAGTAATTATACGTGAAACTGGTTCATGAAAAATGAGTTAAAATACATACATGTAATGTGAATTATATCTTGAATAGTGATTATACGAAAGGAAGGTTCATGAAAAATAAGTTCACGATGCCAGACGTATAGTCACGTGTTTTTCAATGTGGGTTTTCTAATCGAATTCCCCCTTTTACATCGGGTTCAGAGGAGCTTAGATGAATTGGCAACTAGATGTCTCTCCGATAAATTTATCTTCTTTTATTTTGTCAGTGTCAAGCATTGACAATTAAGTTGTTTGAAGGTAATTCATTGTAATTCATGCTCTATTCGACGTGAGGAAAATTTATTTAAAAAAAAATTAGATGCCTGGCTGATCTAGTTTTTTTTTAAGAGTCATATTTCTCGATGAAAACATTTAACAGCCAAGCTGATGACACTGTCACTTTTTTGACCAAAATTCTCGAATTTGAGCGAAGCCGGCGTACACCACCCATATCCCCAATCTAGGGAGGACCCCCTACCCCATTTGTAGATGCACCACTGATAGATAGAAGTCGGGTGGTTTGACCACTTAAGTTGATAGTGAAGGCCCTGGGTTTATTCTTGAAATGCAAATTGTCTTTAAAAAAAGCTTACCAGAGCTACGAATCGCCTGTTACAAGACACCGTCATATGTAGTTCATGCAACCATCCCCAGCAGTGGCGTACCATTATTCCGCCTAATGAGGGGGTAGTGGAAGGATTGCGGGGGAGCATCGGTCTTACTCCCAAATTGAAATGCTAATTTACAAGGCTACTAGGGGCAGGGTGCAGGAGGCGGTCCAGGCGTCTTTTTTCTCGTCCTTTCCTCTTCTCCATTTTTCTTTCTCTTTTTCTCGTCCTTCCTTTTAATTTTTTTTTATCACTCGATAGGGACACACGTGCCCCCCCCCCCGTGCACACTGTATCTATGCCACGGATCCCCAAAATAACAATTTCCAGTTTTTGAGGAAACAGAAAATTTGGTTGTGTACGACAAAAATGAGGCAATTGAAGATAGAATAGATGTAGTTTGATCACCCTCTCCCCCTCTCTCCCTCTTTCTCCCTCTCCCTCTCTCTCCTCGACATTTGTTTTTTCTTGCTGTTGTTGTAGTTGTGTTTTTGTTGTTGGGGGTGCTGTGCAATGGTGTATCTTGTAATTTGGAAACGGATCGAAATGGAGGCATGGCTGGGTGTTTTATCCTGCAATAAACTGAGAATAAATCTATACATTTTTATTTTTTCTTATAAAACATTTATGGACACAAATAAACCTGATTTTAATTGAGTGATTCTGGTTTATTGATGGATTGGATAGAGTATTCATGAGATGAATTATTGATTCAGCCTTAAGTGCTGTTGGCTATTAAAAACAGTGGCGGATCCAGGGGGGCCCCGGGCCCCCTCCCCTAGCAAAAAAAAACCAGGTAAAAACACCCTTTTTTGGAAAAAGAAGAAGATGGCCCCTCCTGGCGCCCAAGGGGTGGCAGTGAAAAAATCACCCTTCCCATAGGGAATTTTTTTTTTCGGGTGTCAAAAAAAAAAAATTGTGCTCACTACCCCTGGCGCCAAAGGGGGGGGGTGGCGGTGGAAAAAAACCAATCCTTTCTGGATGGAAAAAAAATTTCGGGTGCCAAAAGAAAAAAAAAAATGTGCTCACTACCCCCACTGAGCGAAAAATCGACCGGCACGATTTTCAAATTTTTGCACGAAGTGGGCCCCTTTTTAGGCCCCCTCACTTGCCGCCGGCTGGATCCGCCCCTGATTAAAAATATCGTGTTTTCTCATAAAGATGACCTGCTGTTTTCAATTTACGTGCAGGTCATACTACGATTGACCTGCAAATAAAACGAAATCATGTACGAGAGTCACATGGATGGACACATGTTTTTGGAAGTACGTGGGCTGAAAACGTTTGCATTCCGTAATACGAATTAGGATATTGTTTTAGATTGCATGCTTATAGCTGAGCGTTTGAAGTTATTCTCAGTGTAATTCTAAATGCGTCTTCATTTTGTTTTGTGCTGTTTCTATTTATTTCCTTTTATTTAGAATTTTTGTTTTTATATTTCCTTTACCTTCTATCTCTTTTTTTTCATGGGTATTTTATGTAGATTATAATTAGTATGTAATTTATATACATTGTACGTTTGTTTTGTTACGCCTCCTTCCTACATTGTAAATTTGATTTTGTGAATGAAATAAATGGTTATTGAATTAAATTCAATTTTGTTTTTTCTTGATTTCTTTTCTTCTTTTTTTCGGGTGATATCAGACCTATTCCATAGAAGAAAACCAAATATATTTTGACAACATTTTAAAGCAATTCTGATCACAAAAATGAAATGATTTATTAAGATTTATTTGGGGGCAATCTTAAGTTTTTTAAACAGTATATTAGAGGGTGGTTTTGGGGGAATTATAACAACGGTTGCAGATTAGCAACCCCAAAAAAAAAAAAAAAATGAACAAAAACAAAACAAAACAAAACAAACAAACAAACTAAATTTTAACGATAGTTTCTAGCTAGTCAAATATGCTTATGATTGATTAAATTTTTGTTTAGAACAATCATAAAGTGCTATCAAAGTGCCATACTAATATCGATGAGCCACTTCGAGGATTTCATTACTCTTGGATGAAATAAATGGAAAATATGTCATATGGAACATCTCGATCTCTCTCTGATTTTCAATTTATAGACATTATAACTTGGAAATAATAATGACTCGAGTTTCTTTTGGTATTACTATTAAAAATATCTCTCTCTATTTCTATCTCTCTCTCTCTCTCTCTCACACACACACACACACGCACACACACATATTAAATAGGGTGGGAATGTCGGACTAAGTTCAGTACATTTCATTTCTATTTCGAGCCCTTATTCTCGTTCATACATCAATGACAAAGAACTATACCATAAATCATGAACATGATACTTCTTATGATTGATAAATGTGTGAATTTCACACAAGCTTCATTGTAACCAGTGAGTGGAGATGATGCACATATTGTGTGCGACAGAGAGTGAATCCGGGGACCGGGGTAATGAAAGTTGTAAAGCTCTGAAGCGTATTAAATGCAAATTAAGAATCAAAATCGCCACATATCACTGGACCTTTATCAAAATGTTAATTCTTAATAAAAAATGTTGTTTATTTATAAGACCAATACTGATAAAGTGAATGAAATACAAAAATAGGGGAGGGGGATTCCTTTTTCCTATTTATCACTTCTCTTTAAGTTATCGGACGAGTAAAAAATTAATGAAATAAAACGTTGAACAAAGTTTGAAAATTGCAACATTATAAACATGTGTATTTTTAATTAATATATTCATATTGAAAAATAGTAACATACACACATTCACAGATTCATGGTTATATAGAGTTATTATATTTAGTAGGCATGTAGGTGTTTTTATCATCATTATTGTTATCATTTTTTGTTTACTAGTCTAGATTTTCATTAGAGAGTGAGTGAGAGCAAGAGAGAGAGAGAGAGAGAGAGAGAGAGGGGTGAGGGGCGGGAGGATGAAAGAGGAGAGAAAAATTAAGAGAAGGTTGAGAGATTGAGATAGGGAAGAGAATGTGTGAAATAAAGATACAGAACTGTGAGAGAGTTAACAAGAGAGAGAGAGAGAGAGAGAGAGAGAGAAAGAAAGGAATCAAGAGAAACATGTGAGGGAGGGGAGAAGAGAAAAATGAGGGAGAGGAATGAAGATATAGATAGAAGCAGAGAGAAAACAGTTAGGAAAAAATGTAAGAGAGAGAACGAGAGAGAGAGACAGACAGACAGAGAGACAGAGAGACAGAGAGACAGAGAGACAGAGAGAGAAAGGGCTGGGCGGGGAGACAGATAGCGGAAATGTTCACAGAACGAACTAATTCGACTCGAGGTGAACATCATTACGGTTGTTATGCCAACATAACCAAACCTTGGTTACTTAAGATGAATATTGCAAAGAACACATGGGGCACATGATCAATAACTATACATATTTCCACAGACGATTACACCGTGTTAGCTATTTTTATTATTGTGATTACATACGCTCCATTTATGGAAGGTACACAATCATAATATATGACGTTGTATCACAATCTTCGACACACTCATATAGACAATGAGGTTATACAGGATATTTGAATAAACATTTTGCTCTCGTATAACATGAAAATGTTCCCCTGAAAATGATTGTAATTCCGCATACAATATGTTTGAATACAAGAGTCTGCTTGTAGGATGTGTAGCGTTGTATCCGCAAACCTTGATGATAATAAATAAAATTTCGTTGAGATTTTAACACCTGGAAATTAAAGGGGGTTGATATTTCACCGTTATAAATTTATAAGCAGCAGGACAGTTACGAAAACAATTACAGAATGGCACATTTCATCCTCTTAAAGGTACTATGTCCCATTTGCAGGCCAAAAAAATGAAAAGGTTAAATTCCAACGGCATTTGAAAGACAATACTAATTTAGAACTTCCCTAAAAAAAGGGGCTTGAAAATGTCTTTAAGTGGGAAAATAACGACTATTAGTTGTCGAATCGACTTAGGAGCTATAGAGCCAGTAAGTAATAGTCTGATTTTTCAGACCATTGTACCGAATGGTCGTACGTTTTATGCTGCGCAAAGATTCAATCAGTTTAATTTTGGCCATTACAAGAAGTGGGTTATTGATGTAGACAAATGCTCATGTACCCTTTACAGCTCATTTTATGTATGTTATTACCAAAGATGAAAAAAGCCAGTCAGTCACTCAATAGTGTCTGACAGTAAAGTCTAGCGAGTAAACGGGTTTCCTTGCATAATTTTATTAGGACACTGCTAACGTTTAAATTTCACAGATAGGACATACATGACATATTCATAATTCCTGCAAAGTTCTACAGAATTTGATGTTGGCTGCAAAAGGGATATAGTATCTTTAAAGATGAAAAAGAACATTTAATTTTCATTTAATGAGAACCATCATATTGATATGAATTGTTTAAAGGCTCAAATGAAATAAACTCGCGACAAAATATTTCCTTTTTGTAATTAGGGAAGCCTAATATAACCAGTGGTGTATCTCCATAAATTGAAACGGGAGGGGGAGGGCAAATTATTCCCGACGGGGAAGCGAGACTACAGACTACCAGCGTAAAACACGATCGCAGAGACTTTCGAGAAATCAACTCAAGGGCAATTTCGATACTCCCATATTGTATATCCCATAGAAATCGTGTTCGGATTATGTAATTACGTCATTGTTACGTTTGAAGATTTTAGTGGAAGATGGACAAAGCTATTGAAAGTACTTTTAGTTGATTTCTGTTTTTCGAATGACTTTACGATCGTGTTGTATATAACCGTTTGGCAAATTATACTGATCATTTCCCTAGATTTCAAATAGTGGATTGGGGGGGGGGGTGGGTGTTCGCCGGCTCCATTCTATCCTGAGGGATACGCCATCAATATCATCACTATTTGCATAAATTAGAGGTCGAAATCAAATTGTATATTATACAAGTTTCTGCGACAAAAAAAGAGAAATAATATCCCACACACTAAAGTACCACTTTATAAAACTTGCGAGTTCGGGGGTTGACCTTGGATGGTGAGAAAGAGCTCACAGAGACGTAGAAGCGTGATCACTCAATACTGTCCTTTGCCCAAGCTGAATATTAAGTTGAACTTACAAACAAACACAACAAGAGAGTAACAAAAATAGAAAAGTTTTATCATAGATATAAGCTGGCATCAATATATTTCACAATCTTGGTTTAAAAAAAATGAATAGTTAAACTAGATCACAGTATAGCCTATATAACTCTACTTATGAATAGAGAATATTAAGACCAGCTTGTGCATGCCTCTACTTTACAATAGCGCCCCATTAGTCCATTCAGTATTTGAATCTATTTGTGACTAGGTCTTCTATTTTTCACATTATTAGTATTGTTATGATCAACTGTGATAAAATAGCACCAGTGGTTCGACTGTCGATACGTCAATGAACGCTATGCTCATCTTTCCAGCGAATGTCTTTGAGTACTGTTCCGGTCTCCAGCCCGGAGATGACCGTGACACCGTTACACATGATCTTAGGTACCACCAAGATCTCTCGTTTCCGGTCTGCTCTACCAGTGATGAGGATAAGTAGAAGACACATGGAGCATTCCAGTGATCTCTGGAGGGTCACGAAGGCTAGCCATCGCCAGGGTTCCGGGCTTACCTCCGATTCTGACATGGCGCTAAACGTGCTGACCGCTGCGTAGAATTTGACCAGGATGCAGAGCCCGCCAATAACCGCACAGATGCCGAGGAGACGCACGAAGCTGCGGAGAAGACCGCGGTCGACGTTGAGCGGAGTGCGCGAGAGATCACGCGTGATCTTGCACGCGATGGTGGCGTAGCCGATCATCACGATGGTGCCCCAGGCGATGAAGATCACCTGACATAGCACCAAAAGAAAGATGCTGCGCTGGCTGAACATGACGGCCCAGTCAGCGGTCACCACCAATGCGGTGTAACCAATCAGGCAACATCCAATTCCGATGCCGTGCTTGTAGCTCGACGCCAGCGACTTCCCGCGATGACACGCGTTGGTTGTTGCTAGAAGTACGGCCAGGAGCACCGTAAACGCCCCGATCAGACAAGGGTTAGCTAGCGACCACAATATTTTCGCCGCAATGGGCGGGAAAATCTTCCACGAGTTATAAGCATCGGTGTACAAAACCAACGACCTGAGAAGACTGAATATGAAGATTGCGATGTATAAACTTAGCTTGAGTTGGTAACCATTGGACATTCTTGCGGCCTTGAAGGAGTACAGCTTCAAGAATCGGTAAGTCGAAAGTATGGTAAAGAGCAGGAAGATGGAAGCGAACCCGTAAACGTGAACGTTCCAGGTGGACTTCCACACAATGCGGGCTTCTTCCCAGTCGGGCACGGGTTCGCCCCGGGGTAGCGGATCGAACGGAGATGGTTCCGCGGTAGATGCTTCTTCCCTTTCGGGCATGGGTTCGCCCCGGGGTAGCGGATCGAACGGAGATGGTTCCGCGGTAGATACGCGATCCATTTCAGCAGCGGGTCGAACGTTGTCCGATTTAAAGATGAATTTTCCACAGATTTTACCATCTGATAATGATAAGCGTTTGAAGATGATTATTCGTCGGTGTCAAGGAAGGAAAAGGCAAGGAAAAGCAAATGCGATTGTACAATGTCCTTCCAAAATATGGAGGTCCTATTTGTGTACGCAGGTGGTGTTTATCGGATGTGATGTAATTGAAAATTCGAGCGTCATTTGTTTACTAGCAATCACCATTAAGCAATATCCTCTGCATACCAACTATATAATTATCCATTTTTAAATGCACATATGTGAATTCCAAATGCTATCTTATGAAAGTATTCACGATGAAAACATCACCAACACAATTTGCCAGTCAGGACGAGTTTCATTGAGTTGTCATTAATATCATAAGGCTAGCATCCACACAAAAAATGTTGGATATCTTTAAAATCTTATTCTGGACACAATGCAGTGTTAGTTCTTGAAGTAAACCCCCTCTCTGCGCTATTCACGAGTTAGATTACCGAAATTTAAAGCATGCCATATATACCAAGGCGTAATGTCGACACTGTCAAATTTGGGTTTGAGAACAGGAATAGGCAGGTAGCAGCGCTATTAGACAACAACCCCGTCTGGTCGTAAATGCTTGTGTAAAAGTCTCGACAAATGTGTTGACATTTGCTGACGATCGTAATTTGAAAGTCAAACCAATTTGGCGAAAGTGGTCGGACAAACACCGCGGCCAGCCAACCGCATCCCTCAGTTAATTCGACGATGATTAATCTCACGAGTACTTATGATATATCGCTCTCGGTTATTATCTTTGTGAACATGCTAATGGCAGCACCACTGTCTGTTTCTGACTTTTAAAGTGTCGATAACCGATGATAGTCGTACGCGTTTCATTCAAATAATAACACGAATGAAGTTGCTGTTGTCAAAGGTGATTTTGTTTTTGTCTCTCTCTATCTTCTACAATCATTATTAATACTCCATGGTATTTTATCATGTGTGTTCCTCTCACCGTCAGTTTTTCGTCCAGTTTCTAAAGTTGTACCTCTGTAAATGGATTAGGTTTGTAGGGCTTTCGCACTCATGCGTCAATGCGACTATCCTTTCGAGTAGTTCGGTTCCCTACATAATTTATATATCCTTATTTTGACAGAATTAAGGGCGTTCACACTTGTTGATACGTTGATCGGGCATGACAGTAAACTCAAGCTACATGCATCATCAGTGAATTCTAGGACGAATAGAGCTTCGTTCATGCCCAGAATGAAAAGAAGTTTCTTCAGTTTCTTCCTCTAAGCTAATATCAATCAGAAAATCACCTATGATAAGCGAGATGGAAACACACTCGGCCGTAGAAACCACCACTCCATTGTGCACGTGACCCGTATCGATGACGCGCTCTGCGGTTTAAACTATGTTTAGGTTTCACAATAGTCAGCTCCGGCACGTGGAATTACCCGCCGTTGTGGTAGAAGGATTCGCGCTAGTTTTTTCCCCGTGTGTATGTTGTGTGGGTTGTTATGAATAAAGACTGAAGAAGGTTCCGCGTAAATGAGTTTATGGTTTGGATGGTAGAGACCGCCCGAGTTTCATATCTACTATAGATGTATAGGAATAAAGAAAAAAGAAGATTCAACGAATTTATTTCATGGTTTGGGTTGTCGAGACCGACCGAGGTTCATATCTACCACAGATGTACTATATGAATATAGAAGATTCTAATTAGAAGGGGGTAGGGGGCGGCCCCAGTAGTTAAGGAATCAACTTCACGGTGTCGACAGTTGTAGGATTCGTGCATTATTTTATGGTTTGGGCTGTAGAGATCGATCGAATTTCATATCTAACAACGATGTATTCGAATATATAGATATATAGATACATTACGCAGGGAAAAAGGGGTGGAGATAAGGAAAGTTTCCCAAACGGTGTAGGAATTAAATGTGCATCATAAGTAAAGCTTGTGCTTCTTAGAGCGGTGGGATTTGCGAAGTTGTTATTTGGGTTGTGAAGACCGGCCTAGTTTCATACATATCTGTTGGAGATTGTATGATGGAATTACATAAAAAGTGCTGCAAAAAACACCATATTAAAATTTGATTTGAAAACATATATATTTCCAAAGACTTAAGAATCGCTTTTAATTTGATGTAATCATATCACAATCGCATACACGTCAAGACGTCATCCTAAGTCAATTTCAGTAGCATTGTGCGTCAGCTTTTTGAAGATTGAGAACATTACAAAGATATATAATCTTAACATAGTTTTTTTTATAGGTTATTGAAGTTGCCTTTGATTTAATTTCTTGGACGTCTATGTGCTCATGTGTCATTGGTAAAAACTTACTTCATGCAGACGGCTGTTCTCTTTTCTATTAGATTTTAAAACATAACAAAATACATGTTCTTGTTTGGTACTGTAGAATGACCACATATCAATTTGTCCATTATTTGTACAATGTGCGGGCAGGAAATGTTGTCCAAGTCATCTATGAAATCGCCCTCGGGGCAGTAAGAGACCGATGGGCATCGATTCCATGAGAAGGGGGGGGGGGTTGCTATCGTGTTCAGTATGTACATGCACAAATCCCCGTCCTTTTCTCTATCTCCCCCTTCTCTCCTTCTATCACTCTTCTTTCTTTCTTTCTCTCATTCTTCTGTCAATATCTTTCTCTTTCTCCTCAGGTGAGGTAGAGGAGAAGTAATTAATAAGCACTTTGTTAAGATTTTAGCAACATAAATCAGCTGCCTGACATACTGTATAGAAAACTTGCAGGAGGTCTGGCGACTCAGTGGATATGAGCAAAGGCCTTGGAACTAGAAGGTCCCGTGTTCGAAACCAAGTCGATATGCTAAAACCCTAGATGAGATATTACTCTTTAATGTCTCCCGGACAGGAGTGTCCTTTCCGGGTTCTTCATCTATCTCTCTGTCTATTAATCTATCTGCTTATCTATCTACCCATCTATCTATCTACATATCTATCTATTTATACATCTATCTTTCTGGGTATCTAGTGGCTTTACCAGAAGGTACGTATAAAGTATAACACTAGTGTAACGTTTTTGTTTGCAAAATGCTAAAGGTTTTGCCGTTTATGAGATACGCCACAGCTCAATGTAAATGTATATAGTATTCTGTGGTCACAATCCTTTACGAGGTCGGATTACCAGAAAGAGTACACGGCTCCAGGCAAGGTATGATATTTCACTCCAAGTATCATGTGAGAGGAAGACCTTCAAATTAGAGCGATTGTGAGAGAGAAAAATAGAGAGAGAGAGAGAGAAAAAAAAAAAGTAAAAGTAAAGAAAAAAGAAAACAATACAATTTAGATACAGAGAAAGAAGGGAGAGAGAGAGAGAGGGGGAGAGAAAGAGAGAAGGGAAAAATACCAATAGCTATAGAAGGGAGGGGGATAGGAGGGGATGGAGAGAGGAAATATATTAGAAACAAATATACAGATGGGGCGAAGAGGAAAGGGGTTTTTGTGCGTGTATGTATGTGTGTCTGTGTCTGGGGGAGAACTAGAGAAAGAGAGGGAAAAAGAGAGATGAGGTTAAAGAGAAAGGGAGGGAGAGAGAGAGAGAGAGAAAGAAAGAAAAGAAACATGATAAAAAAAGAAAAATGAAAGTAAGAGGAGGAGAAAGAGAGAGATAAAAGAAGAATGGAGAGAAAGCAAGATTAAGAGAGAGAAAGGCAAACATATAAATAGAAATAGAAGGGAGGGGGAGAGGAAATAATGAGAAAAAAATACAGATAGGATTGAAGGGAAGGGTGTGTCTGCGCGTGCGTTTACGCGTGTGTGTGTGTGTGTGTGTGTGTGTGTGTGCGTGTGTGTGTGCGTGCGTGTGTGTCTTTGTGTGTTTGTGTATGAGAGAGAGAGAGGGAGAGGAGGAAAAGAGAGAAAGGTCAGAAGGAGAGGGAGAGGGATAAATATCAAATGAAAGGGCGAGATACAAGGGCCTATATACTTACAGAGAGATGCTCGGTTGTAGTTCTTTGGGTGAAAAAACCCATATCGGCTCCAAATTGAGGGATAGCCGGGCGACTAGTCTATAAGCCCCACCTCCTCCCGATATTACAATCATGTTATTACTATAACGAAACTTATATGATGTTGGTGATATTTACGTATCTGTTCTATTATTTTGATTATTTGTCTATGTCAAGTATTAAAAATCTGCATATTTTACTTGTTAACGTATCCTATCACTATAATCATCAGTTATCATCAAATTCTACACCTTTGTTCCAAAACCACATTTATTGCACCGTGCTTGAAAAAATAAAAATAAAACCATAAAATAATTTTATTTTAATGAAGTTGGTGTTAGAAGACGAAAGTGGACGTTGATCAGGAAGGTGTTATCATGTTTGTTAGTTTTCAGCTGCTTTCTCTACAATTTCAAAGGCAAAACTTGGTGTTGAGGACTTGTTTGCATTGAGATCATTCAACCTAACAAAGTCCTTGTCTTACATTTCTTGATTTTAAGGAGAGAACTCCAGAAGAAGCATCTTGAGAGACTGATGGACAACTCATGAGACCAATTTGCTCGGGCTTTCCCAAGCTTCGTCTGCAAATTTGGCAATTATCTTCCCATGGAAATTGCACGAAGGCGTCGTCATTACAGGTGAGGGTAGTCAAACTCCCCATCTCCACTCTCTCTCTCTCTCTCTCTCTCTCCTTTTCTCTCTTTCTCTGTCACTCGCACTTCCAATCTCTCTCCGTGTTTTTCCTCACTCTATCCCCTCTCTTTTCTCCTCGTTATCCCCTATCTCCGTATCATCTTTCAACTATCTCCCCTCTCCCCCACACGCCCAACCTCTATCTCTCTCTTTTACACCACATTTCACTTCCATCGTTAAATTGTTATCTTATCTTTATTTTACCTCTCCTTCCACTCTCTCCTTCCCAACCTATCTCCCTCTCTCTCTCCCCTCTCCTTTTATTTCTCTCCTTTCTCTTACTCCTTCTACTCCTGCATTCTACTCTTGCTTCTATTTTTAACTGTCTACCCTACCCTCTCTCTATCTCTCTATCTTTCTCTCTTCCTCCCATCTCATCCCTCTGTCTCTTCCACTCTTATTTGATCCCATCCTAACTGTGTCCTGTTTCCCCTTCTCTTTCTCTCTCTCTCTCTCTCTTTCTATCATTCACTTTGTTAACAAAAAACGAAACGTTTTACATTTCCAGAAATAAAAACGTAACAGGCAATTTACAAGGAAGCAATAAATCAAACACGTTGTCGACAAACTGACAAAATGCTATTTGTTAGTCTCGGATCCAATTAAGACTGCTAATACGATATGCAAGTGTATTGTCACTGCACTTTGTAAACACACATGTAATGGCGGCCGAATGAAGTTATCCAAAGCTGTTACATCTACAAAATAAACCTTGAAATGCCAACGAGGGTTTTCAAAAAGTCGAATTTACGCAATCACTCCTGAGGATTATAAAAGAAAGGAAAATATCCATCGTCATCATTAACTTGATGTCAATAATGTGACAGCTTGAAGCCCGTTGGAGCAAGTTTAATTTCAATTTTAACTTAGCCCATATCGCATTAACGAATTTTCACTCCCAGATAACTTGTGTAGCTCTGGTTTGCAAAAACGTCTTCCTTTAAGGCCCTTTCTCGAACTTAGATTTACTGTGCACTCCCATCATGAAGACATTTTCTAATAAGTTGATACTCATCGTTACTTTTTCGGCGTTTGTTGTAAATTCAGAGGTATGGTATACTTATTACATAATGCATTTGCAGTCTCTGTTTGTTTTAATGTAATCGAATTGTGATAGTATTTTACCCATAATACACTGTCGCTCAATTATACAGACAATTTACGACAGATGGAAATTGGTCAATCTTTGTGCGTTTGTCCCCTTTGAGTGGAAAGTAGTAATTGGAAACATTAAGTAAATTCAGTTATCTGTTTGATGGAGTTTTTCTTTCGCAGGCTTTTGCTTGCGATACGATCTGGTGTGCGTCCACGGTGTCGTTGACGAGGAGTAGGTTGAAACATGAAGTTCACTCTATTATCTGTTCGATTGTGTTTTTCTTTCACAGGCTTTTGCTTGCGATGACGATCTGGCGTGCGAACACGGTGTCGTTGACGAGGAGACGTGCGAGTGTCTTTGTAGCAGTGGATGGTACGGTGATCGATGTGATGGTAAGAAACTACAAAGGAACTAACAATGATTTGATAAATTCAATTTACGAATTCATTCGGTCTAGTTTGGCGGAAGGGATTATTCAGTTGGTGTATGTTACAATATATTTTCCTCTTATATGCAATTATTTGTCTTCCGATTGCGCATCGTAAACATATTTTGAAGAAAACAACTTGTATAAAGGTCATATAGACGATCTACATTACTTGCTTTGATATAATTTTATGTATGGTGGTGTGATCATAGTTCGCGCGTGACCTTAATTCGCGGACAGTTCCATATCTAAAGTTAGATTTCGAAAAATTAATATCACCAATGGAAAGAGGAACATACAATTACCTAATGACGATATTTTCATTAGAATTTGGGTTTAAAATTATTGACATAGGGTGGCAAATTTTGCAGTCTTTTACGTTCGTTCCGAAAAAATATGAACTTACCGACAAGGGTCTGGAAATCTTCAATTTTAGAGAATATGTCTTCAAAGTTTTAAGCAAAAAGTTATAATAACTGATTGTATGATATTTTTACTTGCAATTTATGCAATTAGCTTATTTTGGATGGATCGCTCTTTTGGATAAAGTACTTGTCATGCGCGAATTAAGGGACTCGTATTTTTATGACTTTTTCTTTAGCTGAAGCACATCCCGATCCGACATCGAGTTTTGAGATCGCGATATCGCTGGATTTTTTTTGAGGATAAATTTTCTAGTTGCACCCATTTATAGCCTAAAATTTGGACGTTCATTTGGTATTTATTGATATGAATAACTTTGTGTGGAATATCAGAAATCATGGATCGAATATCAGATTCCTAATTATTTTGGACACCCCATCATAGATGTGAATTATTATGAACGCAGCCTTAAGGCTTGCTTAGCTATGGCGCAGGTACACCGCCGAAAAAGAGGGAGGAAGAAAAAAATCCACCGCGGTTTTTTATACGTGTAAAATGGATGGCAACTGCGCGCAACTAATGACTGAGCTCTGTGTTATAAGATTCGGAATGACGCGTATTAAACTTTACGTCATCAAAAAAAAAGAAAATCTCAACGAGATGAACGAGCATTTCGTGTTAATGTTTTGGAACTAATTAATATATTGTGAGCCAAAAAACCGCACCCAGATCATGGAGATATTAACTGTATATTTCAATCTGTCTTCATGCACCCCCCCCTCTCTCTCTCTCTCTCTCTCCTAACTCAGATAAGTGTATAGACGACCGAGGAGAGATAGCTTGTAAGGGATATACACACCTCTGTAACAACACGCAGTATTTGAATTTCGTTCGGAAGAACTGTGCAGCCACGTGCGAATTTTGTGGTAAGATAATATCAAACATTATAATAATTTTATAAACATGATTAAAATATTTAGAAATAAGATAAGTCGATTATATTTAATGTAAAAAAAAGGCATCTTATTGATTAGCCTAATTGTCAAGTTCTCTTTCTCGTTGCAAAGAAATATGATTCATCATATAGACGAAAATCATCAAGCATGTCTATGATTTTTTAATGATTATATTTAGATTAACCGATATGTTTATTTCTTATCATCTTGCAGAGAAATTTGGACCCGGCTGCGAAGGTTTCAGTAAGTATACGGAAAGGAAATTTACAAATCTTAGAAAGATCAGCGACTTTTGAAAAGTGCCAGTTTTTGTATATCAATTTGATTATTTCTATTTTGTTCATTATGCAGTCACTATTTTATTTGACATGTCATTTCATGACCCTGTTGACAATTAACACTGTATACAAGAAAGTAAGTGTACCGGTAGTTATCATTGGCGAAAGCGGTCATGTATAAAATTATATGTGTACATTTTTCTTAATGGAGAACATGATTATAGCATGGAATATAGGAATACAGATTTAATTAACATTAATCAAAACAATCGTCTTGAATTTAACTGAAATAAATTGAGTTGAATATTTATTGCTCCAAACAGTTTGTGATCTTCGCTGCTCCGAACCGGGAGGAACGGTGAACGCAGTAACCTGTACGTGTGAGTGCGCTAGCGGCTGGTTCGGCGAACTCTGCGAGGGTAAGATTTCTTTGTCGTCTGTTTATATTGCTTTGTCCTGTTAGTTTATTTTTCATACATAATATCAACATTTTCATGTTCATTCCCAGCTTATAATGCAAGTTCTGATGCTGATAAGAAGGTTAACAAAAGGATAGAAGGCTTAGGCTAGTATAATAATACGAAATTTATCCTTTAACATGTTTTAGTTGGACTTATCAGAGGAAATTTGTTTGTTTGTTCGTTTATCTATGAAAGGTTCATAATATCTAAAGATTGCAAATATTCAACGCCAAGCATTTCTATATTCGCAATTTTTAAAAGACATTTCGTGGATATGCAAGCATGCATATCAGCGCACATGCGGTAATAAAGCGATATTCCCACGATGCATTGCGCATTTGTTTACATTTGTGCGGAAAATAGGTCAGTGGAATGCGCGTAAAGGAATGTGAAGCGCGCACCGGATCTAAGGACGCGTAAACACTTAGCTTTTATGACGTCACAATCAAATGTACAGTAGAGGTTGTCTGTCCGGCCTGTGCCGTAATGACAAAGCCTTTATGACGTCACAATACCTTAGAAGCTAAGTTGTGAAGTAGTGCATTATTTTCTTTATTTTTTTTTTAAATGTATTTAATAGGCTCTATGTATGTATGGACAAGAATGTTATTCTCGCGCTTCTTCTACATGACCTTATTGAATTTCTCCGTCAACTTGCACTTTATAAAGGAGTTTTATCAGTCACAAACTCATACTATACATACATTTCAAAGTTCGAAATTTCAAGATCTATTCTTCAAATGACGATTAGTTGTATCATTTATCCAAAAATTCGTGAAAAAGTAAGTATATACAGTGAACTGAAAGCAAATCATTAGTATTGTTTTTTTGTTGTGAGGCATATCAGGTGCATTCTGTCAGAAGAAAAAAATTCAGTGTATGGTAAAATATTATTTGGAAAAAGAAATAAAAATCAAATATATGATACAACTTTCTGTTTTGAAACAGATAAGTGTGAGGACACCGCTGCAAACTGCCAGAATTGGGGCGTGAATCAGTGTGCTACGTCACAATCAGTCGTTCGTCGTTGCCCCGCTATGTGTGGGGTATGTGGTAAGTTACATAAGTGCAAGTTTTATGATCGAGAAATGGATAGGCAAAATCGGAACAATGAGACTCAAAGACAAATCCAACATTAATCTCTTTTGCGCTTGTGTCCTAATCTATCTATATCTTAAGTTATAGTGATGATGTATGCAGTGATTACGAAGGGATAGGCTACAATTATTGTGCTGTTTTTTCTTGACATTTTATTCGAACGATTTATATCTTTCTTTGTTATTTTTTTTTTAAACAGTGGCAGAACCGCATATGTTTCTAGGTGCATCCGTGTCCGTTTTATTACGCTCGTTTGTGACAGGAATTAGTATATACATTGACTGACATTTTCATTTCTATACCTAATTCAATCTCTAAACAGAGGAATTCGGACCGGTTTCTCCTGGCTTTGGTAAGTGTTATAAGATATATTAAGGGCCTGCCCAGTTTTTTTTTTTTTTTTTTTTTTTTTTGGGGGGTCTGTTATCATATAAAAGATTTTCCTGATAGAAAATGATGTGAATTATTTGTGATGTAAATAACACTCGAACCCGTTGCTTGCTTTTAGATATCTTATCTATAAGGCTAGAAGGTTTTGTTACTTTCTTATAATTTGCCAAGTATTTTTCAGTTAAATCACATTTCTTTAACACGATCGTAAAGACTAAACAAAATCAACTTAAGGTGATGTCAATAACCTTGTGTGTGACCATTTGAAATGTGCCATCATGACTGTCAACTTGAATGTGATTATTGTGTTGAAATCGTCCCTAGCTTAGTTCATGTCCTGAAAGTCTTTGCGATCATTCTACTTGTTACTAGCTTAACAAAATGCATCACGTCGCCCAATTCAAATAACCATCTTTTTTCTCTCTCTCCTATCTACAGTTTGCTTGAAGGACTGCGTAAACGGCGGTACGCTGATCGACACCGAGCACGAATGTCGATGTCTGTGTGCCAAGGGATGGGAAGGAGAACAGTGCGAAGGTGGGAGATATTTCTGTTTTTAATGTCAAACGTTTTTAAGTCATGTCAACTATCTCTACAACCGAAACTTTTTCTGTCAAAATATGTGTTGCGATTAGCCTATCAATCCCACCTTTGTCACCAGTGTGTTTTTGGGGTCAAAGTATCGCATTTTGGGTTCATAGTGCATGGTCTTTTATCATCTCATTCTTATCTTTTCAGCTATGTGCCAGAACAGCGTCAAGAAATGTCAGTATGACGTCAAAAAGCTCAACGGAGGCTCATATTACCGATATGAACAATGTTTCACTGAACCCTATGTCTACGACAAATGTCACGAAATGTGCGGAAGTTGTGGTAAGGTCAAATTAATATGATTTTTTTTGTAATTAATTGATTAATTTATGGATCAATAAATTCATTCATTCATTGACTTATTAATACTAATCTTGTTATAATCATCGTTATTATCATTATTTTTATTATTATTATCATTATTATCATTATTATTATTATTATTGTTATTATTATTATTATAATAATTATTATTATTCATAATGTATTTACAATAAATGATTATAGAAATAGGTTTCGGAATTATGTTACAAGTTACAACACATTGAACCAAAACATAAATGTCATATACATGTATAGTGAAAACCACCGCACACAAATAAGAGCATATGGGATTAAACAAATATTTGTCCATATTTCCCAGGCGTAAGAGATAAACTTTTTTTTGTTACGTATGAAATATGCGATCATTTCAACAGCAATTATTATCATTTGTACTTCTACTTTATTTTCGCACACGAGATAGAAAAGAAAAAATAGTTCTAAATAAATTTGTACACAAATTAGTTTTGGTCTCAAATTCTGTGTAAAACGTAGCACTGTTCGTGATCGTATTTTGATTAACTTGTAAACGATCTTGATAAAAGTCGAATAGATTAACCCCATTTTTTTGCCGAGATGCGTTTTCAAGGATTATGCGATTGTCAGAAAAACCCTCAATGAAATAGTAATCAGTTTAATCTTTTTTGTAAAACCTAATGCTAAAAAAGGAAAGTATTTTTATGTGCGTCATCAAGATTATGCTTGCCAAAAACATCGCAAGTTTTATTTAGATATTACTCAAGCTGTTGACCATTCGGTACAATGGTCTGAAAAATCAGACTATTACTTACTGGCTCTATAGCTCCTAAGTCGATTCGATAACTAATAGTCGCTATTTTCCTACTTAAAGACATTTTCAAGCCCCCCCCCTTTTTTTTTTAGGGAAGTTCTAAATTAGAATTGTCTTTCAAATGCCGTTGGAATTTAACCTTTTCATGTTTTTGGCCTGCAAATGGGACATAGTACCTTAAAACAATGAAAATATGATATCATGAAAATACGTATCATACTTCGGCATGATGGAATTTTTAGAAATAAAAGTGAAAAGGGTGAAAACTTTCCATTGAACTTACACTTTAATGAAGAAAGCTCTCTCTATGCGGACACTATTATAAGAAAATGGATTTTCTTACGAGAGAACCTTTCGCAGATGACAATAATCGCTTTGTTTACTGTGTAGCAATTTCATATAGCATACCCCACCCCATCCCCCTTTGGTCTGTTTCCCATGCACCTATCATCACTCAATCAACTCCATTTCCCAAAAGGGTAGTAGAAAAAAAAGAGTGACTTGCAAAATCCGAACATTAATCCTTATGTCCCCTATGTACAACCTAGAAAAGAAAGCTAAGGGCAATTCATCAAAGTGTCTCAATTTTTATTATCTGAGGAATTACGAGTGCGTTCCCCGTTATGAGAGAGTAATACTAAAAAGTTCTTTATTTAGTTCTAGATTGTCCCTTCTAGAGGAGGGACTGCTTAGACTTGTAATTGGGAGCTCATATTGCTTCCAATCCGATAGATAATTGAGGATTATGTAAAAGTTCTCTCACTGATTATTCAATTGTATAAATTATAATGTATCCCCTTAGTTGGAACCTGGTTAAAGTCGATTAGGATGAGAATCTGACCCTCTTCCAATCTCCACATTTTGTTATCCATTTACACCGCGAATTCATGTATAAATCGAAACGATCGAGATAAAGAATTATTTAAGAGTTAGTTCACGATGTTATATGCTGGGTGTCAACGCATTTAAGACTATTTTACTGTCTTGTTGTTCGCTTCCTTCACAATGATATAATACGTAATCTTGTTTTCATCCTGTTTCAATGTGTTTCCTTCGTCAATGCCATAATCATTTGTTGACGACTTTTCTTTTTGTTGATTTTGATTGTATTTTTGATATGCCACAGTTGTTCGCCTTATAGGCTTTTCATAAATACGTACACTTTTGTGTTATTTTATGATTTCCATGGGACATTCAATAGGGTATGAAAATCACCCTCGAGTTAATTTTTCGAAAGGAGTTGTGATCGTGTTTTTTGTTTGTTGTTGTTTTCATATTTTCCAGAGAAGTTCGGGCCTGGTGCTCCCGGTTTTACGTGCACTCTGGTCTGTCTTAACAATGCAACCCTGATCAGCAATGCAACCCATTGCTACTGCCAGTGTACAGACAACTACATCGGGGTTAGATGTGAAGGTAGGGCTTAAGTGTGTTTTAACTTCTAATTCAGGAGCGGTTCTGGAAGTATATATTTTGAGGTTCTAGCTTTGATATTGGCCTAATCTACAGGTTTCGTGTGGTTAAATGTTCATATCGTATAATGATAATGATAATGATAATGATGATGATAATATTAATAATGATAACAATAATAATAACAATAATAATAATAATAATAACCATAATAATAATAATTATAATTATAAAATAATAATAAAATAATAATGAAAATAATAATATTTATTTTGATAATAATGATAATAATAATGATAAATATATAATAACAATACACGAATAATACTGATAGTTTGCGTACACACTGTTCATGCTGTACAGAAAATATAATAGTGATAAGGATTTGGCATCAACTCATGGTACTACCATTTCAAAATTAATAAAATTCTCTAGTAATCTGTCTGGCCATAATGCTTTCCATCTGTGACCCCTCCCCCTCTCTCTTCATCTCTCCCTCTCTCTCTCCGTTGCCTCTTTATTTGATATTGCCATTTCTCTTTTCGCTTTTGTTGTAGGCCTTTGACCTACTGCTCTAATCTTACTTTCTTTCCTCTATTTTTAGCGGAATGCAGAGATCTGAAGCAACGTTGCAAACGTACACGAGCTTCGGACTGCCACAATCCAGACTATATCCCTTACATGAAACAAAATTGTCCAGTTACGTGTGGACTGTGTCATGGTAAGTATAAGGTGTCTGAGGTGACCCCCTCCTCCCACCCCTCCCCCACCAAAATTTAAAACATGTGAATGAGAGAAAGTAATTAAATGAAACTTAGATATCCGAGCTTCGTGCCATTTTATGCTATTGTATGGCGCCTTTCTGTCACGAATGCTGAATCGTCAGAACTACTATTTCAAATACCATTACTTGACCACATATCATTTACGATCTTTTTTTCATCTACTTCGACCGCCTTTAAAGGTAAAGACCAGTTTTGGAAACGCCCCTCTCTCGAAAAATGAAATGGAAGCTCTCATTACCAATCATGTGAAAGAATATATTTTGACTAATACGTGATGATACAAATTTTGCCAGGAAACCGCCTACTAATTGATATATTTGGTAAATTATTATATCTATTGGGACCAAAATAGATATCGCGCACGTGGTCGCGTAGTCCCATAGACATCTTTCTGTGTACAGTGCTTGTAACTTTACCAAGACCGGGCCAAATTTCTTATCATTTTGATGATTCCAGAACCTTGCAGTACACACCAATACTTATATGCTAGATGATCAACGTTTTCTGATCGATTTCACAACGTTTCTTTCACAATGCAATCGCATGACCATAACTGGTCTTTATCTTTAAGGATTTCATTGCCGTCTGCAAATCCCGCTCGATTTAGCACAAAGTGTTGTAAAGTGATCCGGGCTCTACTAAAATAGAATTAGTTGGAAACCCTACCGTTTCACATTCCCTCCGGCGCCTCTCAAAACGTGTGAAAGAGCCCGTGACTGCCGGTTGATCTGATTTTGAGTAAAAGCATGTGAGGTAGCATGTGCCTTCCCCCTGTCTCGTCATTCGCACCGAGCCTTCTCTAGCCTTCCATAAATCCCGCAAACTGCGGCAAGACTATTTACATTATTCCCTTTTAAGCTGATGGAGGTAATTTCGTTACCATGTCAACAAATTTCGTTACCACGTCAACAAATTCGTCAGTCGAAATGAGTACTTGACAAGGGCGGCGGGGCTTTTAATTAAAAAGAAAATACCATTTAATTATTAGTAGGAGTTTGTGTGTGTGCGTGTGTGTGTGTGTGTGCCTTGTTTTTCTTTTCCTTCATGAGTAACCAGGAGAGGGGTGGGGGGGGGGGACAAGTGAAGGGCGTAGAGATCATGAGAGAAAGATAAGTAGGCGAGGGTATCTCTCCTCCCAGAATAAGAAGGGTATCTGTCACAGTTTCCGTAAAAGTTTAGGAAGGGAGAACACCCTGCATACATTTCAAATTGATGCAATTTGAATCAACATTATAGACCTTCTTCAAAAGTGTCCATCAATTTGTGTAGATATTGATAAATAATTTCATTCCGATCTTCCGACTTTGATATTATTTCCAGAACTGGACACAAGCTGGGGTGACTTTTTCCTGGGTAAGTCCATTTTTCTTAGTTCTGTCCAGTTTTCCTAGTTCAAATTCCCATGGCGACGACCAATCGCTCATTCTTTCTCAACACCGTAATATGAATTTAATTTCTGATTCATCCAGATAATGGCAATCATGCTCGAATTACCAAACCCATGCATATTTAATAATTTCGATTGAGGATGATGGGGCTTTAATAATGTGAAAACAAAAACCTTTTCAGTAAATATTGCCATGGGCTGTGTTCCGAATATTGTATGATGTCAGAAAGATTTAACAGTCATTTTTGTAAATTTTGACTAAATGTTTTTTGATGAAAAACAAAAAACAAATGTTTACAGACCAAAATTAGAAGACAGCACAATTTGGAGATTTTATTTTCAAATGAAAGTGTTAAAATTCCGCTGATAAATGATATATTGATTCTTCTCTCAGCAAACGCCGAGACACCACGAACCGCCGAAGAACTTCTTGAGGAGCGAGCCCTCAACGGCCAATTTCGATCTCACCTCGGTGATGGTATTGAGGTGGTGTTTCTTATCGATAATTCAGGTATTTGATTAATTAAATCCGAAATATAGAAGGAACATAAGAAGAATGAATAAGAAATTGTAATAATGATATAATAATATAGTTGAAATAGCAATTATTGATGGAGGGAAAAAGTAAAGGAAATCGATCTAACAAGTAAAAACAAGAGACATGAACTAGAAATACTAGGTTTAAGGAGCAAAAGTGTAGAAGTGTAAACAGAGAAATAATGAGACAAAATGAAAAAGCTTTTAAAAAACACTATTTTTTATCATTAGAGGTCAGAATGAAAGTATAGTCGCAGAATTATGGAGAGGAATTGAAATAGGGGTAGATGTAGGATTGGCGTAGAAATAGGGGTAAAATTAAAAATGGAAATAGGTAGAGATAGAAGTATTGCAGTTTATGAGTATTAAAAGTAAAAGGAGAAGCAGAAGTAGAAGTAGGGGTATATTCAGTAGCATTATAAGAATATCTTGAGTAGATGTAGACGTAGAAGTTGTAAAAGTAGACTTGTAAAGACTTAAATTAGTAGAAGTAGGGGGTAGGTATAGTAGTAGAGTAAACATGACCGCAATTTCTTTGTCGAAAAATCAACTCAAGAATAATTTCAATACCGTATTCTACATCCCATAGAAATCATGTTCGGATTACGTAATAAGTCAATGTCGTGTTCGCACGTTTCAATAAGTGACGCACAATGCTATCAAAATCCTCATAGCCTTAGGACGTCGATCAATTACATGTATGTAAGTCAAACTTGCTATGCGTGTTCGCACGTTTCAATAAGTGACGCACAATGCTATCAAAATTGCCTTAGATTAATTTATCGTAAGTAGTTGCTATCGTGTTAGAAGAAGATTTATTTGTTTGAATAGAATCAGAAACGAAACGAGTAAAAGTAGAAGTAAAATTAGAAGTATGAATATCTTGAGAAGATGTAGAAGTAGAGATACACTAGTAAACTAGAAGTATAATAAATATATGTGTAATTAGTAGAAGTTGTAGACTTATTTGTAGGCCTATGAACGGAATCAGAAGCACAAAGTGTAAGTCTGAACCTTGTAGAAGGAGAAGAGTGGGTGAAAGTACTAGAAATAGTAGCAGTGTTAATAATAAAGCAGAAGTAGAATTAGTGGCGGCAGTAGCAGAAGGTTGCAGGGGTAGAAGTAGAAGAAGTGAAAGTATCAAGAGAAGAACCACAAAAAATGAAAACAAAAGAACCAATTTGAATAACAAGAAATATTCGAGTCAGAAATTGTGGGAAACGCAAAATAATATAATTAATTGAAACTGCTTTCTCTCTTTGCATACAGGCAGCGAAGGAACCGATGATTTTGAAGCAAAGCGCGCCATGCTACGTCAGTTCATAGATCGACTCGACTTGGCCACAGAGGGAGGCATTCGTCTTCTCTTCACCACGTTTGCCTACACAATCCGAGTCAAGAACAACCTCTACGACATTATCGTGGGGTCCAAAGAGTCAGCTCTCAAATCTCTTCAAGATATTTCGTACGAGGGTGCGTTTAAAACCTGTTACACACGAGGCGTCCTTTCGATTGCGTCATCACCTGCGCTAATCACTCACGTGAAGTCAATGGCCTTTTACGCCAGTTATCTCAACGCAATGTTTGCACTGCCCACTGTGCAATCACATTTCGCATTATGACGTCACTCTCACATTGCGCGTCAAAGACGATACCGCCCTACATCAGGACGCCTCGTGTGGAATGGGCATTTTAATTCATACTTTTATCTACCGTTAATACATTTGCACCTTGTTATACTGAATACACCTTCACCTACAAAGATTTCTTTAAATATAAACAATAAGCGTTTGACTCAATTGTATGTAGATCAACGAGTATTTCATTCTGAGGATATTTCAAATACGCGAGAATGATAGCTCATTTGTAAGTGATATGTTAAACATAAACACTCTTGAAAGTGGGGGAAATAGCCTCTCTAACCTTTCATTTTGGGCTTATTTGTCAGTAAAATTATGACAAATTATGCAGAATTTATTGCTTGTGCCTTTCATCATCCTCCCAAACACGAAATACTTGTACTCGGAAGTTGCACTTCACCATAGTATATGATTAAAACCGTAACAATTCTTTTTCCAATATCTCTTCAACTTGAACCTCTACTTGTTCAAATTCTTTTTGTCCTCTTCTTCTTTTTTTCTTCTTTTTTCCCTCCTTCTTCTTCTTCTTCTTCCTCTTCTTCTTCTCCTCCCCCTCCTCTTTCCTCGTCTGCTATTCCTACTGCTTCTTCATGTATACTACTAAATATATTCCTCGTAGCTGCTTAAAATTAAAGTGTTGCTCCTATTTCTGATGCTACTTCTACTTTCTACTTCTTATTCTCATTCTGCTTTTACCTCTACTTCTAATTCCCCTTAGATATACTATTATAAACTGATGTTTGAATGTATCGTTTCCCTTTTATTATCAGGTGGAGAAACTCGTCTTCGCCTGGCACTGCGCACCGCTATGAACAACATCTTCGCGCATTCCCGAAATAACGCGCGTCAGGTTCTGTACGTCATGACGGACGGCCTGTTTGCAGAAAATGACTTCCCGGAGTCCAGTGCGAGCAAGCTACAGAAGAGAGGCATAGAGGTTTGTTAATGTAGATTATTGGCAACAGGAGAGAAAACAAAATACAAAGATATGTTATTGGTATAAAAATGTAAATGAATCTAAGTATTGAAGAAATGTATTATCGAATCTTACTTGGTTGTCCTTACAGTTAGCCTAGGCAGACTTAAGACCTACACGTACAAACTAACAGGTTTAATTATAGACATGAACACACATTCTACAATATCGTTTGTACTGATATCATAGTAATAATAATATATTTATAGAGCGCATAATAAGCAAAGTTTCTCTATGCGCTGTACAAGCATGAATGACAAGACGAATATAATCACACAAAGAAATCAACAAAGAGAAATAAACAAATCTTATAACTACTAAAATGACCAACTTAAAAAGTAACTAACATAATAGAAAGACAGCTAACAAAATAAATAACGTAAGTAAGGACAAAAGACAGTTTGAGCTAATTAATTGAGGCCAAAGAGGTGCGTTTTAGGTACAGATTTGAACGTTGCAAAAGTGGGTGCCTGTCGTCAGGTATGAAATTGGGAAGATTGTTTCAAAGGTTTGGTCCAGCAACTGCAAATGATCTGCCCTAGGAATATGTAAAAGAGAGAAGAAAACAAAAAACTTTGTGAAATGTTTATTGATAATGGATGTAAAGAAGACTCTTATGTAACCCCAAACGTTGCTATGAATTCATCAAGTGTTAAAATTAATCAATATCAAATTATGCCATACTGGAATACATTTGCCACTCTCCACCCAGGTTAGGTAAATGGGTACCCAGTATGAAAGAAATTCCTTGAATGCTTGACCACCTTATCATATTACGTGTAGCTCTGCTAAGACCAGGATAATAATATAATACTTTGTAAAGTGTATTAAGCGCAGGAGGGTGCGTTTTCATAGTAGCTGAGCTATATAAGAAAAAAAAATTATTATCAATGTTCATCTTTCCCCAATTCTCGTTTCTTATAGGTATACGCCTTGCCGACAAATGAATTCTACGATGATGACGCTTTGGCATCCCTCACAAGCTATGCCGTCAATCACGTGGTTCTCGTCAATTCTGCGGACGACATCCCACTACCTTATTAACATTCCCCATCTTTTAGAATTTGTGAAGTGTGACACGCTAATATACTCAAAGTTCAATCTTTTCATTTAATTTCCGACCTATTTTGACTTATTGTAGAGAAAATGCTGATGCTATTTACTCAAATAATTATAAATTTCATTAATTTCTAAAGCATTTTGTTAACATTAAAACTCAAAGGCATGTAGAGTAACCCCTTCGGAGTAGAGTATTTTTTATTCGAAATGGGGGGGGGGGAGGGGCTGCTATGGCATAGATACAGGGACACATGCCCCTGCTCTCATCTAATGAAAAAAGGAAGAGAAGGGGCCTCATTCTCTGGCATATTATTTACCTCATAATAGTGATGACCCACTCCCTTGGGCCTTGACACCAATGCCCCCAAAGAAAAAGAAAAAAGAAGAAGAGAGAAATGGGAGGGGGAAACATAAGTCAAATTATTATACAACCTTTCCCACACCTCCCCTAGCCATGGCGCTGTACTCTAGCTCATTATTTACCTAGTAAGACTGATAACCTACCCCTATGATACCACTCAGTGCCATCCCCCTAAATGGCTAGACCTATACTATGCCATTGCCGGCGGCATATGCAAATATATATCGTAGGCATGATTGAAAATGTATCACACCAACTGTGTTTTCTCTTTCATTTTAGGTGTGAAATGTATGAAAAAACGAGTCTTGTCAAGGAACTCATATGAATTCTAATGTCCAATCATCCATCTGTCTAGTAAGAAGAATATTAATGAAATTAATTTAAATACAATACATGACTGTCTTTAACTTGTGTTTTTCTCTTCGTTAATTATGTTTTCAGTCTTCCCATTTATGTTAGACATAATTTACAAGACATCAAATAAAGAACCAAGAGACTCACCACGCAGTATTCTCATTATTTTATTTTTTTTGGTTTAATTTTTTTTCTCAATCAATAAACAAATACACTGTACAGGTACCTGGCAAAGATAAAATTATATATTTTTTCTTCAATTTGTTTGTTGCAAGATGAAATAAACCACCCTGAAAGTGATCGAGTGTTCTTTGTTTTGAAATCATCCACATCATCATCATCAACAACAAAATTACTTCACATGTGGTTTGACAACTTAAAATACTGCAACAAACAGAAAAATAAACGTGTCAAGATTCATCAAATAATCACACTCGCTCTCCGTTTCTCACACACTTACTCTAGCACTCGCAACTTTTCAAGTTTTTTCTTGTAACTTCTTATATTCTATTTACAATGTACAATCTTGTGTTAAATTATAATACACGGAGCAAGAATAAGTGCGATGAATATCAGTGATTTCAGAAAGCTCACTTCCACCCACGGCCCTTCATTTCGGAAGTACTGCCATTTTCATCCTTTTCAAGAAATTGTTTGTTCTTTAAAACTCTCTTCACAAATATAAGCAACAACAAAAATATATATAGCTTTGTCTCTGTTTCTACTTCTTCTTCATAACACGTTTACGTATCTTTAAGTAAGTATTAAACATCACACAAATAAAATATTTGGCCAGAATACAGCTGAATTGAATTGTCAAAGAAAAGTACGAGTGGTTTGTTTGGCATCAGATCGAGATGTTCTATCTATATATATTCAGTTGTCTGCTACAAGTTGACGTGTCAAAGGTCGTGGCAAAAATCATGTAAAACTTAAATTAAAAAACAATCAAATAGATGCAGCTTGATTAGATGTTGGTCAAATTGAATCCTGGCATTATTTTCTTCAGTTCTTGAGGAAAACATCTTGCCTGGGATTTGAGGTGGTGAGAAATTAAAACAGAATGAAAGAAGTTACACAATGGTTGGTAGAATGATCTTTAACAAAACATAAGGCTAGATTGTTGTTCATAAGGTACTCTAAACAGAGAAGGGAAAAACAATTTTTTCTGTCTTTCTTATGTCCACTTCCTACAATTGAATACATGGGTGCATTACAAAGTCTACTAACATAAAGTACAATACAGTTTAATATAAATACTTATTTAAAAATAAGTATGGGCTAACCCAGGAGGCTGACAGAATCAGTTCATCTGTCAAAAGATTTGATTATCATGATTTTCATTGATTTTTCCACAGGCTGTTCACAAATATTTCAAAGACCAGCTACAGCAAATTCCCATTGTGATTACCAGAAATACTGACACCATACATGTGCCAGCTTTTCCCAATGTATAAAAAAACTCGCAACTAAAATGGGGAAAATTAACAAAAAATAAGTTTAAAACAGGAATCTAGTTTGCCCAAACACACACTGTTACAATACCTTCAGACAAAGAATACATTTCTGTTCTTAAATCCTTCCCAAATCTAACTGAAATAACATTCTATCAAGTGACAGGTAAACTTGAAGTCTGATTAAGTTCCTAATAGAATGCAATTAAGCATAGGAAACTGCACTTCATCCGAATCTTCCTACAGCGATCTCTGGGAGTACAGGGTGTCCCATCAAAAAAGTCAGATGGAATAATGAACTCTGCATTCAATTATACTGTTAGTCAGGCTAATGACGGCAAGAAGGAACAATAACATAACATATTAAGTATTCAGCTTTCAGAAATCAATACAGATTTGCACAAAGGATACAACATATAAATTATCAGCTTAGATTGCTCAGGATATTTCTGAAGAGAAATGAATCAAAACTCCCTCAAAGGAATGTCTTTAAAAAATGGTTTGCACAAGTTCTTAGAATAAAGCATGTAATCAAGAACTCTAAATTTGGCACCAACAAATCTCTGAATTTCATACATAAGTCACTGGATTCTTGACTTGTGATTGAAAGGAAAAGAGGCAAGCATTTGAAGTAAAAAGCAACACAGTTGAATTGAAAATATACATTCCAAAGACATCGTAGCAGACATTGATACATACATACAATGCACCTGATACTATGTCATGGTTCAGTAAATGCCCAGCTTCCCTCAATAAAATCCACTTTCTCCCTCACACACTTACAAAGTGTAACTCTTACTGCTCGACAATTGCATAAAAATCTTTCAAGCATGGTTGACTACATACCATGTAGAAGCACCATAAACTAAACTAAACTAACTTACTGTTTGAACATGATTAACCAGGTGTACGACACGTGCTCCTGTGACATTTGCTCCGCAGTCATTCAAATACGCTTACCAAATGCCCGACTTCAACAGTGGACCTAACAATATACCTGATCCTACCCCTGACCTTGACCGAAACTCAAATGGCAACTCATAGTCGAACCCCACATTTTTGATGAAATCAAGACCGGAGCTATTGTCGCCAGAGCAAATGTCGGTTCACCAAGTTATATTCATCATGCCATTGTACCTACGATACAAAGCAAATAAAATATTATCTTGAGAACATGTAACAGGTTGCTGAAGTAGCTATCGCTCTTGTTAAGGCAGTATCCAATACGGGAATTAACAATTCAATAGCAAATACATGTATTACCCCACCCTCATCACTCCGGCTAAACATAGCCCCATTACTGTGTGAAAATTAAAGGTAATCTCTGAGATCTAGTAATAATGGAAAATAGTATTTTACAGGCTTAAAGTGAACTTGCATTGAATGTTACAGACTACAAATGATTATAAAGAAGACAAAAAGAATAAACAGTGACAGAAAGTATATTATAGCTCTGAAATAAGCATGGAAAGATAAGGAAATTGAGATTGTCATCTCAGAAGAGTGTTGACCAATAAAACACATGGTTCCAGTCTTGCATGTGTGTTTTGTGCTTTCCAGTATTTCACAGCAAGTTTTGAGTAAAAATGATTACATTTTCTGGGATTAAAAAAAAACCCATCTTTCAATATTTTCAGCCACTTTCTCACAAAATGCAGTATAAATTATCTTAACTCAACATTAGCTTGAAAAATAAACCACATGAATTTTACTGGACGTGACAATACAAAAATGTCTACCCCTATACATCTGTAATATCCAATGTGTGCAGAACCCCCCGATACAGTGAGTTGCAATAATTATACCTTGTACCTCATCCTTACTTTCTAGGACTAGGGTAGAGGTCTCTCTTTCCAATGATGACCTTTAACCCATTACCCATCGACTACTGGAATCTCTCATTTTGATGATATTTTTTAAAGCTAAATGTAGTTTACAAATGAATTGGAATTGTTGAGTGTGCAGAAATCCCCTGATACAGAGAGTTGTTCTCTACTTGCGTGTAGGTGTCTACTGATGAAGTTTTGCATTCACCTGTTGCAAGTTTTATTACTAACAATTTACTAGCCAGAATACAGGGATTATACATGCATACTTGTTGCTATATCACAGAATCTATATTTAAGTTTGTTTGTCAATCATGAAAATCAATAAAAAAGGATAAATGTATCTTTAAAAACAGGGATTTATGATTGACCTTTATCTCTGACCAGGTCAGGTAACTGGAACCGGGCACAACAAATTTCTTTAATAGCTACAGCGTCATAATTGCAGACACGCCAAGGCTGGGGTAGTAATACTGGAGCACCAGGAGTGTCGAACTACTCTCCAAACTCTACAATTTATAAGTTTAATTATTTAAAAAGAACAGGTGGATTGAGTGAGAGGAGTTTGGGAGATAAGCAGGGATATAGCACAATATGATGATGCTCTTTAATGTATACAGTTAATCTTAGAATTCTGGCATTGATTGAAGAAAAAAAGATCTCACAGAATCAGACAAGACTTTAATACACTGAAGTTTAAGATGACAAATAAATGACATGTGGCGAACAAAATTCAGTAGAAAATGTACCGGTAAGCAAAGAAAGATATGGGAATCGAGGTACATGTGGTTGTCCATACATGTGCCTGAAATATGGTCTATATGTACAAGAGGTGTGAATTTTTACTGTAAATTGTGATGTTTCATTACCTTTTTGTAAATATATATATTTTGCTGGTTCAAAGCACCATTCTACTGCAAGATAAACAATTCATTAAAAGAAATATAGTAAATTTCTCTCCAAATGCCATTCCATTCCCAGAGCTCAAAATCAGCTTGAAACATAGAACATAAAAAAATAAAATGTTACATAAAGAAAATACCTTACAACATACTCAGAGAGTTAAGTGCAAAGATTTGCAATTCCACATTGTTTAAGTGTTCAAAGTTCTTTCCCTTTTTTCAGCATATTACATACCAAAATAAAGACACAAGACTGTTAAAAGTACTCTCCGAATGACATCAATACCAAGCACCAACATGCATGCTTTTTAAAGTTATCCATGCATAGCATGACACATACAAATTTATGTGATATTTGCCCCCACACTCATCACTTTCTATTAATTTCTTAGGTAACAATAGAGATAAAAACTGTCTGTACATGTACATATATTACAATACAAAGAGATGTAAAGAACTAAAAAAATTATCTAAGTTTTGTTTCCTTGGTATGAAGTGCCTGTTATTGTCTCCATTATACACAGTGTATGTGAGATTTCTAACATGCACACACTCCCAGCAAGGCACTTCTAAGTTAGAACACAAAACAATTAACCCTATAAGTTGTTCTAAATTCACTTTTTGGTGTATAAACCCATTATTAATCATCTTACTGCAAGCCTGATCTGGACTTTAACAGTCCCCTTCCCTTGCCATACTAACAAACAAAAAAACAAAAAACAAAAAAACATCAATTTAAACAGTCTTAGTAGCTTTGATATGAAATATGACAAAACATCCTTCCCCCTAAATTAACTTTTAAAATCTTTATCAAAAGATTGATGTAAATATTGATAGCTTGCATTAAATGATAGTTTATGATTTTGCTTGAAAAGCTTTGTGGCAGCTGTTGTAGCCTACCAAATCCTATCAAATCATATCATATGTGTTGTGAACCAAAAAGGCATGAACTTGTGTACATGCACTTAAACACTTGGATAACAGCTTTCTGGCTCTCAAAGGACAATGTAAATCTCACTCAAAATAATACAACTCATGTCCCCAGACTCCCCACATGGGTTAGAAGCTGAATTCATTATTTAAAAGAGTAACAAAATAATGCTGAGCTGATCAAGAGAGAGAGAGAGAGAGAGAGAGAGATAGTGAAATGCCCTTTATATGCCTCCAAATCATCAAATCATATTACACATTTCTTGACACATTTTTATGACAGTACTCAGAAGAACGCTGAAAACATAACAAATTCTCCGGAACATGTAAGTATCATCAGGGATTAAGAACCTCAACCGTCTCAATCAAAAGCATCCCCAAAAGTGAAAAGAAAATCAAACCTTGCACACCTCATAAAAACTGTTCACTTTGAGAACTAGATTCAAGCACCCCATATGCCTTGATGTCCATAAATATCAACATTTAAGTAAAATGATACACACTTGAACTGGTGTTGAAAGTCATCATATTACAAATTTTAGGGATGTCAGAATCGCAGGATAATTTGACAGTGCCTACATTCATTTGTCTTTTTTTCACACAAAAATCATTTCAATCATAGGTATTTGTGTCTCAAATATATACGAATACAGCCTCTTTCTGGAATAAGAAGACTATGAATACTGTTAAGTTTTTTTTATAAATCAATGAGCTTGAAGGTCATAGTGATAGGTCATGTATCAGTATAAACATTGAGATCCATTTTCATTTTAATAGCCATTATAATATACAAGTAATCCAACTAATATGGCTCATTTAATAGAAAAATGTACAAACCGTAATTTCAAGCCTGGCATATTACAAAATATACGAAATTTATTTGTGAAAAATGCGAATAGATTTGGCGACGACTCTCATTACTGGGTTGTTTTGATTTGAATCAAAATGTAGGTGCAGCAATGATGACAAATAACATGTACATGCATGTGTTCAGATGTGGTAGTACAATGAATTCCAAAACGTCTGGCTCTTTCAGTATCAGGTAAATATGTTTGTCTTTTGATTACGTTTAAAAAAAAACTTTCATTTGATGTTTGAATATAATATCTTGATATAGCTACAGTGATTTTACTGACATGTCTTCAATAATATATTTTTTTTAATAACAAAAGAAAATTAAAGTGATTATCAGTGATATTAAATGGCTGCTTTTTTCAATTTGCAGGTCTTTAAAATAACAAAAAAATGGAGATATATCCAACAATTCCCAGGTCTGTTGACGGACAGTATACACTAAAAATAAGTCTTTTTATATTCAACACTAAGAACTAGCTAATAATCATGGTTCTTTCAAGATGTTTCCTTTTATAAAATGAAAAGATCAATTCATAAAATACCTTAAATTTACTTTGCATGAATCTCAGAATCATCTGCACCTTTCAAAGAATAGATAATAGTCACACTCGAATTATCATCTCTCAAACTGTCCAATAAAAGTCTTTACCACGTATGAGGAATATCTGGAGAAAAGTCGACAGAGGTACAATGCTCTCACACTCACTTTGTGAAATACTGCACAAACAAATAAATACTACTGGCAAAAAAAAAAATCTTCCGTCAGCGTTTAAAAAAAAGTACCCTTGCTTTGAGCAAGATCATGACATGATAAAATGGTGGTTAGGAGAAGTCCCGAGGATTCTGAAAAGCACAAAGACGACCTATCCATTGGAAGGAATCGTGACCCGGGGTAGGGTTGGTGGATCCTGTGTTAGCTATCGGATGTATTCTCACCTACGTCGGACGTCGACGACTTGTAATTCAGCCGGTAGTGACCTGCAGAATGATGAATGAAGCAATACAAAAACACATTAGCTAAAGGTAAATCACCTTGTTTAAAAAGGGGATGAAAGGTTAATAAAATAGCTGAATTTGCAAGAGAGAAGACTATAGTGTGTTTCAGGAACAAGAAGCCTGCATTTCACATAGTTCTTTAAGTGGATCTATCATCGTTGAAAGACTTTTACAGATTCTAAAGGAATCAATAGTAGGTGGCATACACGTGTCAGCAAAATTTTCACTTCATCCCATACAAGTGGTGCATAGATGACGGTGCTGAATTCAAACTACTGAGAAACCATTCAAGACAATTCATTAGATTGTGTCATAAAAGTAACACTTATTACATTTTCTACTCTTAAAGATACTATGTCCCTTTTGCAGCCAACATCAAATTCTGTAGCACTTTGCAGGAATTATGAATATGTCATGTATGTCTGTGAAATTTAAACGTTAGCAGTGTCTTAATATTCAAATTATGCAAGGAAACCTGTTTACTTGCTAGACTTCACTGTCAGACACTTTCATCTTTGGTAATAACATACATAAAATGAGCTGTAAATGGTACATGAGCATTTGTCTACATCAATAACCCACTTCTTGTAATGGCCAAAATTAAACTGATTGAATCTTTGCGCAGCATAAAAACGTACGACCATTCGACCATAGTCTGAAAAATCAGACTATTACTTACTGGCTCTATAGCTCCTAAGTCGATTCAACAACTAATAGTCGTTATTTTCTCACTTAAAGACATTTTCAAGCCCCCTTTTTTTAGGGAAGTTCTAAATTAGTATTGTCTTTCAAATGCCGTTGGAATTTAACCTTTTCATTTTTTGGCCTGCAAATGGGACATAGTACCTTTAAAGGCCAGTATTCTACTAAATCTGAAACCAATGCTGAGGTGAGGTTCAATATCAGGTTTAACAAAGAATGCTAATTTGATGTCTAGGTTTTCCTTTTTAACAAAAGGAATGTAGACTCATGGTCAGGTTTAACTGAATCAGTAAAATAGGGACCTAATTGTTCCAACACATATTACTGAATTTCATGGTATTTCAATGTCTTTTGCAATTTAATCGGGGCACAGCAAACAAGTACTACTCACTATTATGTGTAATGGACTCCATAGTGGCTTCTCTGCATTCGCTGGCTCTATGTCCCTGGCCACCACAGTTGAAGCAGGTCATCTGTCCTTTCTTAGATCCACCTCCACCTCCCCCTCCACCTCCACCATGGATCCCATGGCCTCTATGAGCCATACCAAGTCCACTGAGATACATCTGTGCAGGTGGCATCATGCCAAACTGTGGGTTCCCTCCATACATCATGTCCGGCAAGGCACCCTGGAGGGGCGAAGGAGGCATGGGAGGGGGGTATCGAGGGCCGTTGCTGGGGGGCATGTTGGGTGGAGGGGGGTTCATCATGCTGTTGGGGGTTCCCGGATGCATCATGTTGCCCTGGTGGTAGAAGTTGGGGAAGTTGAGCTGGTTGGGACTGGCGATGTATGTTGCCGGGTGGTTGAAGTGGATCATGTGGGAGGAGGACGACAGGTTGACGTTGTTGCTGCTACTGATGCTGCTGTTGCCGTTACTGTTACTGCTGGGTGCAATGGTGGAAGTATGATGATTGGCTTGACCACACTGACCATTGCAGCCGCATGATGTGCAACTGTTGTAACTGGATAGGTTATTGTTGCAAGGTGTGCTGTCAGAACTCACCCCCAGGCTTTGCTTAGATGTGGTAACGTAAGTAACTGAAGTGGGTGCTATGTAGCCATCGGTCGTTGGTAGTGCAAGGGAATGCAGGGGATTTGGTATCAGCTGGACAGGGCCAGGGTTATGAACAGTCTTGGAGGTAGGGTTGGCCTTTGCATGGTGTGGCATGACTGGCATGGGGATATCATTCCTTGTCTGCAGGGTTCCTGCAGGTATAGGAGGGGATGGTGAAGCTATGGATCCCCTTGCTCCAGCAACAGCCTGCTGCACTACCACCTTAGATGTCCTAAAGGCCCCTCCACCTTCCCCATCACCTTGTATGTACTGCACTGTGTGAACACTTTGTTTGTTGTTGCCCTGCTTGATATGGAACATGTGTGGCGTGAAGGCTGCACCTGCTATGACGGGACTGTCCAACTGGTGCAGCTGTCCAGAGCTACCATCAGGACTAACGACCTGCGGCAGCGGCTTTCCGACCACCACCGTGTTGCCGGGTTGTAGAGGCTGGGATGGCATAGTATTCATCCTCTGCTGCATTTGTTGTGGCGGTTGCTGCTGCATGTGAGGTTTCTGTGGCGGAAGCTGCAGCTGAAGTTGCTGCTGTGGGTCATTGTTGGTTGGATGCTGTTGCTGTTGCTGGTGCTGCATGGGACTTATGATAGTCCCAGCCTGAGGTATAACAGCGATCTGTCGTAGTTCTCCAGGAGGAATTGGAGACCTGTCACCTTGCCTGCCGGCATCCACACCTACAGACTTCACCACCTGGCTGTAGGGGAGAGATGTAGCTGATGGCTGGTTGCGGGTCTTGGCCACTTGCTCCCTGGGGCTGGTTTGTTGAGGTGACTGCATACCAGCAGGTTTTTCTTTCCCCGTGGCTTGATTTAGGAGAGTCTCAGCACACGATGTAGCAGAACTTTCACTTTCTTCAGAATCTGGTTTTAAAAAAAATATTTAAAAAAAAGCAGCCTTCATCAATCTCAGTTCACAAGATATTCAAACCTTTTGATAACCAACTGATCTTTACAGCTCTTTGAATGACAGTTCTGTGGGACTAATAGCACGTATTAATGAAAGTATTATTCATCCATTAACATAACATCTGTGCATGTATATTTTGTAATTTTGAGAACAAGCGTCATGGTATAACTTATAATTTGACAGATTGTGGGTCTAAAGATTCTTATATCATGTCTCAGCCTTGGCACTAATGTCCTTGGACAAGGCATTAATCTGTACTTGTCAATCTGTACTTGTCATTCTCAATTGTGGTGAGGTAAGTGGACACCACATAGGAAGAATCTCTTGAACGCCTGGGTACTGTAGTACAACTAAGCTAAAGCCTGGATAGTACTTTGTAGGTACCTGGAGCATCTGGAGCATTCTCATGGTACAGTAACACTCCAATCGACTACCTACCTCGATCGTTTTCATCCGAGCTGTCTCTGGGGCTGGAAGGCGGTGAGGAGCACTCCGAACTGGTGAGCTCTCCAGGCTGCTGCTGCTGTTGTAGACTTAAGATGTGAGCTGCAGCCATCTGTGGCATCATGGTACCAGCAGACCCAGGGGGTGGAGGGGGCATGAAGAAACCATGGGTGACCCCCATGTTGGGGTGCATCCCCATGGCTTGAGGGGTCAGCCCGTTGTACAGATGCAGGTCATTTTTTCTAAGGGAAAAGACCAATGGGTACTGTTAAGACCACAGTTAAAGGATGTGAAATGTAAACATGAGAATGAACCTTAAGTAACACCGATTCAAGAAATCAGTTCTTAAAAAGGAATAAACCCATTACATAAAACTGACCCAAGAGGAAAAGGCAGAAAAATAAATGAACTTTTCTACAATTCTTCAGATAACACATCTGTTTGTTTTTTTCTCCTGTGTAAAGATTGTTCTATTTTGAGAAATTAGAAAAGGCCCATTTCAGAGTAAACAAAGTGAATGGTAGAGTTCTCAATGTATGACATCATGCAGACATGACCGCTTTACCACAAGCATGATTAGGCAGTGCCCGTTTGGGGGATATTCCTATTTCTACAAGAATCTGAAATCATACGCATTTCTTAAAATTTGTTCAGCATATTTGTCTGTATCTATCAGAAACAAGTACTCAATTTTACAGCCAAAGTAGGGTCAGAAATTCAGTAACTAAGTATGCTTTTCACAAGTAAATAAGATGTAATGTACCTACTGTCTAAATCTAAAGCTATCTGTGCATTCATTAAAGTGTAAAAATAGACCGAAGGGGTCAACAGTTCCCTGGGCAGATATTTACTAAAAATAGAAAATAGAGATGTTACCTCAGTTGTTCTAGTTGGGTCTTGATACGTCCTTTTGCACCTTTGACAATATTCCAGCGATCAATCTGTTCATCAGAAAGTTTTAGCACCTAGAAATAGATATCACGAGTCATAGCATGAGAGAATTTGTTCTCCACTCTTATTGCATGACTACTAAAAGAGAAATTTTAATTCAGGAAAGGCAAAAGTTCTAGCACTTTCTTAGTTTTCTCTTCTCCATATATGCTGTTTAATCAGAAAAGATGAGAGAAAGAGAGAAAATCTCCTAACCAATTCTGCAATCCCACTAGAATCATGCATTAATTTATTATTTGTCCATCATTAATGCACAAAATGAAATATCTCAAAGACTACTGTTACTAACTAAATTTACAATTTTTTATTTGAATTTCTCTCAAATCAAATTAGGACCCCCCCCCGACAACTATGCTCCCCTACAACTATCCCTTATCAAATAGTCCAAGTATCTCCAACACCTACATAGGAGGCAATAAAACTTAGGCAGTAGTTGCTCTTAGGGGTTATAGCCTACAGAGTACTTGTCCTACGATCCTCTATACTTTCAAATCATTCTGCAATCATTCTTTTATAAAATAACTATCTACTATTGTTTTTCTTCACTAGCATTAAGATAAGAGAACACTTGGTTCCTATAGTTACCTGATCAAAGCTCATCCCTTCAAAGAGGTAGGCATACTTGTGGAGCCGCTGCTTCTTCAGCCACTCATGAATGATGGGGGCAACCGCGTCCCTACCGGAGGGTACCAGGCCAGCCTGGGGGGAGTTCAGGGGTACTGGATACCGGAAGATGGGGGACTGGAGGGGTGAGATGCACACGTGGGTGGTGGACGGTGCTGAGGCGTAGAGCGAAGCAGTGTGGGTGGGAGGGTTCCCTGGTGGGGTGAATGACTGAGGCCTGCAAGGAGAAATGCATACGGTATAGAGTTACAGGAATATTTTTCTCATTTTTATAGTTTTATATTGTAACAATAAGCAAGTCATTTGTCAAGGACATCAATAAGAAGAAAAAAAAAACTCCCATTTTTAAAGCAAGCCAATACAAACAAAAGAGAAAAAAAAACTCTCTAATATACAGCATAAACTCCCAATTTATCAAAAACCGGTCACAGATGGAAAAGGAAAAGTCAGTAAATTGTGTAGAATGTGATCAACCTTTGGCTCACATAATATAAACATGGAACTATTAAAATCATTAATATCTCAAGGCAACAATACTTATTTTCCTTAGATATGTTGTTATACAAATGATGCATGCTCATGAGTTCATTATACAATCTATCCGCACTCGAGTTGAGGATGTGTGTTTCTATCGCACGAAGCCGTTAGGCTGAGTGCGATAGATACACACATCATCAACGAGAGCGGATAGAACGTATAATGAACGAATGAAAACATGCATCATTTGTTTTATACAATGAAACTCCTAGATCCTTGTTATTTGATGTAAAAATAATTAATTCAAGATTGTTTCGTGACAGTTTATGGCTGACAAATAAATCTCAAGTTTTAATAAGTCTCAATTTAGTGCGCACACATAAGTATAGATATAGCAAGCGCACCTCTATCTATACCCATTTACGCATAGTGCTGCGCAAGAATAGGCCCATGTGTACACGCAGTATTAAGTGCTCTAACCTCTACGCGCACTACTGCGCGGCACTGAAAAATCGTTGGATAGTACTGGAAAATATTGCACGCTTTTTCATGAAAAAGCGTGCAATAGGCTCATTAAATGAATCACACGTGACCGCGCATGACCAATCATTTGATTAGGATCTGGGAGTGAGTTATATAAATTCTAATGACAACCTGTATCAACTAGAGAGTTGTGAGATTCAATTCTAAGGCCTTGGACAGGGCACCAATATTTGTTCCTGGATTCTTACCAATTCTGTGGGGGCTTTGGTTGCACTGATTTATAGGACTGCTGCGACACTGGTAAAGGATCTGTAAACAAACAGATTTACAACAGTATTGAAATATATTGAGATTGAAAATGAATTTGTTTATTTGATTACTAAGATTTTAGATTTTAGATTCCCCAATAATTAAAGGGGACAGTAGATTCACATCATATATGGGAAATAATACTTCATTAAAGGCTCGTTAACATATGCCTTGTTTACCGGTAACTGTGACATTCCAAAAAGTTAAGTGAATGACAAATGCGCAAGGGTCCAACATATTTTAACTTAGCTCCGTGTTAAATGTTACAGAAATGTGAAGCATATTACACTTACTTCATCTTAAAAAGAAAACACAGCAAATTACCGTGGCATATCTTAACAAGGCTTAAAGCCACAACAAAACTTTTAAATTAAATGCTGCATTCATTAAAAAGAAACATTTACTTTTAGAAGGGAAAGTTAATTCATAATCTTGTCATTCAACTGATGATGATATCTATTACATTTGCAATTCAAAGGGAACAAGACATTACAATAAAATGGTCAAAGTCCAACATTTCAAGCCCTTCATTTTATTCAATCTTATAACTATCAGAGAATGTCTGCGGGCATGTCTTTTCTATGGCTAGAGTTACTAGCAAGCTCTCTTGTCAATATCAATATTCACCTGAGTTGCTTCCTGCATTTGTGTACTGCTCTGAAGGAGTGGGAATGAAGACCATACTAGACACAGTCTGATAGTACACAGAGTTGTTGCCAGCACTGGTGGTCGTCACTGTCGCAGTTACCATTGAGTTGTTGTTGGAAGGCATAGACATGTTGCCACCACCGCCACCACCATTTGTATTGTTGGGAGCACCTTCACTGCTTGGGCCGCTGCCATTGTGAGCTTGCACTGACGCGGGAAGGTTGACTTGGTGATGATGTTGTGAGATGTGGAGTTGATTGACGGAGGCAGTGAGGTTGTGAGTTGGCGTGCCAGGTGGCGGTGGCTGGTGTAGCTGCTGTTGTGGTGGGGGTGGTAGTTGTTGCTGCAACTGGGGGTTACCAGGGCTGAGCAACTGCGGGTGGTGGTGAAGGTGCTGCTGCTGTTGTTGTGCATGTTGCTGGACTTGTTGCTGTTGCTGCTGCTGCTGCAACTGTATATGGGCATGGGACTGCATCTGCATGTGGGGGTGTTGCGGCGAGAGGTGAGGGTGCGGTGAGACATGACCCTTGACATGTTGGGATTGCTGATGCTGCTGCTGTATGTGCACGTTGGGGAACTGCTGCGGCTGTGGATGTCGTAAGTGGATGGACGGTTGTTGCTGGTGTAGCACTTGTTGCATGGAGTGTGGTTGAATAGATTGCTGCATCTGAGCCAAGGTGGCGGGAAACACCTGTGTCTTGTTCATACCAGCTGCAAACTGCTCTAGCTGCTTGTTAAGTTCAGCTGGGTTGGTTACCAGGGCTGGCAGCTGGACTGCTGGAAGTAGTGGCTTTGGTTTATCTGTTTACAAAAAAATAATAAATATACATCATCAACATAATTATTAAACCAATAAAGAAGGTGACACACATATATAGATGGTGTGCCTATACAATGACTCAGGGTTTGATCCTGAGCCATGATAGCAATATTACGTGTCAGTCCAAAAGCATTGTCAGATTGTCATACAGCCTCTCATCTTTTTTTTTAAATAGTGAGTATTCTCCTCCTGTGATCAAAATCCCAACATACAGGCTGATATAAAGGTTTAGCTCTGGAATAGGTGAAAAACAATTAGTAAGGTAATGTATTGTCAAATTACATGAGCAAAGTCCCATGGAAAGGATTGCTCTAGAAAAATATGTTTTTGGTGTCCAGTACTTTTATTCATTGCGACTTCCAATAAAATTTAGTCAATGTGTTATAAACGTGATAACGAAACCTACTCATACTAAATATTAGATATGTACAACATAACCAAATTATTAAACAACATCTATATTAGTTTCTTTCCCAATAAAATTGCATGACCAGTACCCATACCCCTTTGTTACCACCAGGAGTCCAACATGAGTATCAGCTTATTTAACAGGGTTTAAAGAGAAAGTTGAGTTCTGGTCATGCGATTGCATTGTGAAAGAAACGGTGTGGAATCGATCAGAAAAAATTGATCATGTAGCATATAAGTATTGGTGTGTACTGCAAGGTTCTGGAGTGATCAAAATGATAAGAAATTTGGCCCAATTTTGGTAAAGTAACAAGTACTGTACACAGAAAGATGTATATGGGACTACACAAACATGTGGCATAAAAATAAGGGCCTCATATTTAAGCTGTTACTTGTTATATTTAGAATATGGAGGCATTTGAAGAGCCATGCATTTCTGGGAACATTTTTCCTCTGATGTTCTTCAACACTTGCATAATTACAATGATAACGCTCACAAATTATTTTTCACCTCTCCCCAGAATGAGCTCAACCTTCTCTTTAAGTACTCACATGAGTATCAGCCTATTAAACAGGATTCGGTACTCACCAGCAGGTGGGGCTGTGGGAGACATACAGCGGTGATGGCTGGTGTCTTGTTGCATACAACTGCTATTGCCATCGCACACGTTAGAGCAGAAGAAATGTATCACATGGTCACACTGGAGTATATGCTGAGGCAAGGCTGACAATTGTCTGTATACAAAAAGGGGAAAATGAGACATGGGGGGGGGTGTTAGGTATGGAAGTGGTTTCAAGTAGCCATAAGCTCTAAGGCCAAACAGTATTTTCTCTTGGAGATCAATTATAAGTATAAAACAGAATATTTTTGTTTATGTATATTATGCTGCGACAAGGCTCACAATAAATTAGACACAAAAGTCACGTATGGTGGAAGAGGTTTCACTCAAGCCATAATGCCAATGGTTGAAGACTATGTTCTCTTGAAGATACACACAAAATAAGCATATGTTTTAAGTATATGAGGCAGGATCACAATTGTCTGTTGCACACAGATTCAAAGATTGAAGTGTAGACCCAAATAATAATGGAAATTGAACAACTTCATTGCTTATGCCATAATTGGAACAAATCCTTTGTTGTTGTTTATTTGCTTCCCCACAATAACAACAAGTAAGAAACATAACATTAATTTTATATTCATTTTCTTTCTTTGTTTTTGTTCTTCACTCCATACTGAGAATTCAATCCTAACCATAGAAAATAAATGTCAATATTCTGTGTAGGAAGGCACTTACTTGGTATATTCCACTATTTCAGTTTGAGTCTTCTCTCCCTGTTCGCCCGGTGGGGTCATGCTGAAAATCCTCTTTCCTGCTTAGAATGGAAAAGAACAAAAAGACAAAATAGAGACAATCAGTATGCTTCATGTGGTTTCATATGCAAGGATTAAAGCCTGTCTGCACTAGTTTGGGCAGGAGGGATTAGACCTCCCTGCATGGTCACTGACGGGTGGTTATCTCATCAAATCAGCTCTCAATTAACATAAGAAAAAGGGGATCATGGGGGATCAACAGGTACCGCTAAGGCACTGTTTGCTATATGAAGGGCGCAAGTAGCTACAAGTAGTGCAGACAGGCTTTAAATATCACCAAGTAGGCGGAAAAGAGAGTGACAAAGGGGAGATGCTCTAGTAAGTTTTCCACTTAATATGAAAGTACAAGTACTGTTTAATCTTTGATAATAATACATGTTGAAAATTTGGTCCATAATGTTATGGAAAATGATATAATCTCATGGAATTCCCTTGAAATTACTCCTCCATTCATGAACCTATTCATGAAATTCTAAAAAAAAACATTTCCCCTCATTTTGTATAAAATATTGATCATTCTTCTTTAAGCCTTCAAAGATGGTTTTGCTTGTAACCCATTCTATATTTCTTCAGGTTTCATAAACTATGTCAAAATGATCAATACTTTAGTACCATTAAAAAAACATAAATATTACTTACAACTAACAAGGGAATTTATTTTAAGCCAAGACATGATTTCAAATACAATTATATGGCACTTGGGTCATATACATGTACATGTATGTCAAGCCTACGGACACATTTTTATAAGTTGCCCTTTTATGTTCCATTTTATGTTCCATTTTGTTTTTAAAAATTCCACACTCCCTATAATACTGAAGACACCCCCATATTTTGTTGCATCAATGCCTTTGTTTTCATATCTATGATTGTACAACACAATTTACACAAAAGATCACTCCTTTAATGGTGTATGAAAAGTTAACAACGTATTGTGGGATGGGTGGACTGTGGGGAGAGTAGAAATCAAACTCAACAGCACATTAAAGTAACAACATACAATATCAAATCCAAAATAGCTACATCATAATATGACATATTAGTATTGTGAACTCTTGTCCATCAAGATACCACTATAGATCTCTCAATAAAGAAATGACACTATCAAGTCCCAATACATGATAAAACAGATTGTTTACAAATTTATATCTCATTAGATATCTTGAAGTGATTCTCCTTGCCAAGTACTTTGAACTTTGTCACTCAACAAGCATACATGTACCATGACACAACACATTCTATACTTGATAGCAGTCGTGTATGCTTTCATAAAGCTCTTTCACACAAAAGGAAATTCATACAAAATATAAAGATTTTTTTAAATTTTGTAATCACATACTTATTAAAGGCAAAAAGAATTCCAAAAAGCTACATCATAATATGACATATTAGTAGGGCTGTGCATAACCGTGTAATGAGGTACTTGAGTACACTCCCAGCCTTGCCCGCGAATACTCGAATACTCGGACGCCATGTTTTTTTTTGAATTTTTTTGAATTTTTTTGAATTTTTTGAATTTTTGAATTTTTCATTTTTTTTTTTTTTTTTGCCAACACCATACTACGAACAGTACGAAGGTTCGTCTTTGAAAACCCCCGCGATTTTACTTCAAGTTGCTGTTGAAAGCGCCTATTTGTGCTTTTGAATTTTTGACAAATAATTGAAACTATGTTATTTTTAAAACTAAAGATGACAGACAAATATTCCTCCGGGTCCAAACAGAAATCCGGAGATTTGGTCCCAGTTTCAGAGTGGTGAGTTGACAGTGACACCCTGTGTATGATTGAGCTGGGAAACATTTTTACCCATGCCGGTGCTCTTCTGGCACGGGTGACTGTCGGCCTGGACAGTGCCAGGTGAACGGGGGAAAAAATGGCGGCCGAGTATTTGAGTACGAGAAATCGTACTCGAGTAGCTGTCAACAGTGCGAGTATTTGAGTATTCGACTACTCGTCGCAGCCCTACATATTAGTATTGTGAACTCTTGTCCATCAAGATACCACTATAGACCTCTCAATAAAGAAATGACACTATCAAGTCCCAATACATGATAAAACAGATTGTTTACAAAATTTATATCTCATTAGATATCTTGAAGTGATTCTCCTTGCCAAGTACTTTGAACTTTGTCACTCAACAAGCATACATGTACCATGACACAACACATTCTATACTTGATAGCAGTCGTGTATGCTTTCATAAAGCTCTTTCACACAAAAGGAAATTTATACAAAATATAAAGATTTTTTTAAATTTAGTAATCACATACTTATTAAAGGCAAAAAGAATTCCAAAAAGAGAAGATATACAAAGAGAATTGAGTTGTGTGGTTTCAGGTGATAATTTTCACTGCAGCAAAGAAAAACACCATAGCTGTTTTACCATTATGACTACCCTGCCATTTAGAAATCTGGAAAATTATTCTTTGTGAAAATATGCTATAAAGAGAGTCTGGGACAAGGTATAGCCATTTGTTTTTCTTAAACAGGAAATAAGAAGGGGGGTGTCAGGCAAAACCATAATAATGTATTATTCCATTTTTTTCATTAAAAACAAAAACATATTTCAACTTCGAGGTACAGAAAGATTGTAGGTATTGTTACCACCACGACCACTAACTATCTCCTTCTTTAAAAAAATAAAAAAAATCACATTGTTTTTGTATTTTGGGGTATTGTTTTATAAAGCTTCTCCATTTTCACTGGAGGAGTGGAAGGAAGAAGGTAAGGAGTGGGGGGATATAGTCCTGTTTGACATCCTCAGCTATGCCTACCAGGTAAGTTTTGGATTATGCATACAAGTATCATCCCTCATTGCTTTTCATCTTCTCATCTAATTCTGAACTTATTGTGTATACTTGATCAGTTGATCTTTCTTCACACAAATTGGCTCAATTCAAGTGAATACCAGATTAACAACAAAGCAGTTGCACTGTCAATACCTGCACTTGTACGTGTAACTGACATTTAACTGTCAACACTGGCAAATAAGGAAGACTGCATACAAGAGTCTATACATGAATGATAACGTCAATCTCTAGCTACTGTAGCTCCAATCTGCTGTGTGTCAGATTCAGTCACTGTGCGCTGCTTTCCATATGGTTGCAATTAATCTCCTTCCAGACTCTGATATTTAAATTTCTTGTTTTCTCTTAAATTTATGCTGTCTAAATCTGAACATTAATCATGTTATTTTTGCTATTTCAATACAATGTATCTTTTCTTAATTTGGAACCTTTTCTATACATCTGGAGAGGCGGCAGAGGTCTACTGTAATCCAAAAATATATGCATTTGAAAAGTAGGTTTTAAATATTTATTCTTGCAAAATATTCATCTTTTTAAAACCTTTTATTTCATTTAGCTGTAATATTATATGTCAGACATTGTGTTGTATCCCCCCCCCCTGTATTGTTGTCTTTTGTCATGTCCCTGTAATCTGGTACTTATATTTATCTTTCAATTATATATCTTGACTTTAGGTCGGCCACTCATAAGGGTCACTTCCTTTCTGGCTGCTACCTGCCAAGTAACTTGTAAATTGTTGTACCAATGTTATAACAATAATAATAATAATAATAATAATAATAATCTTTTATAGTCCACTCCAAATTTTATTAAACCGATAATGGAAATTCTTTGTGCCCAATTGATCGTGAGCCCGGCAGCCACTGAGCAGCGCCAGATCGACATTGCTCTATCCCCTTATTGTTGAACGCCAAACAAGGTAGCAGCGACTCCCATCTTTTAACGTCTTTTGGTATGACGTGGCCGGGGTTCGAACCCACGACCTCCCGGTTGTGAGGCGGACGCTCTACTGATTGAGCCAACACATGTATTCTATTCTTATTATGTAACAATGTATAGTTCTATGAATGTATTTCATATTTTTTGGAATTGCTTTGGTGGAATAAATTTGAATTAAATTGAATTGAATTGAAAATAATAATGTTTAAAAGACTGAAAGCAGGCTATAATTGCTCCATGGTTGAGTGGTGATAGGAAATGTGTCTCACATCACACATTTAACATGTATGACCTACATGTATATAGAACATCCTATTAGGCATGTGAATTATGGATGTTTCACACATGTGGAGACAGGGTCTTTATAAAGAGCAATATGGAATCTACTTGAAACATGAAACCACGTTTGCACAATCACAACACATGTGATTTTATGCTATAGAAAGAAACTGTGTCAATTCTGATAAGTTTATTCACCTCATATGGCACACAATTTAATTTTTTAAGATGCCTAATTTTATATTCAATTTAAAAAAGAGATGATTGGTACTGCAAAATCGAAGAATAGTAACGAATGCAGACATACTAAACCTTTCAGTCTTACACTCATCGAAGTAAATTGTATGAATCAACATAAAGCCCCAAAAAAAATAATAATAATAATAATAATAAATAAAATAAAATAAAAATAAAATAATAATAAAAAATAATAATAATTATTATTATAAAAATAAAAAAATGAAACAAAAATTTTCAGAATTACTTGGTTAAAATTTAAAAAGGCTGAATTCTCTTTTGAAACACAACAAAATCTGTTTAGCTAAACATTCAAACATGCTTATTATTATTCAACTACAAAAAGTAAATACCACCATGACAATTGGTCAACTACATGTAATTAAACACACTGCATCAGCTCCTATACATGCACATACCCACGCACTCCTCATCATGTAAGCCCCACGCAGAAATGGTACAGCTGGTTTTACATGTTGACATTTACGCAAAGCCTAAAAGGCTAAAGACCATTTCATACAGCAAAGCAATAAAATTCTATTCCATTTTTCTGCACATTACACAGCCTACATGTACGTTCTAAAAATACACCATGATGCAAAAGAGGCACAATAACCCAGAATATGCCAGGGATGGAATGACCCTATTGAAGCAGCTAAGTGCAAATGCAGATTGTTACCGTGGAAACGGTTGTTTCCTTCAGTTTATTAGCTGGATTTCTATTATTCTATTTGAGTAAGTCAGATGTATCATTCAATCCTTTCCAATGTGCTCGGTTTTTGCATTCCCTTTTTCAATACTACAAAACTGTATGCTATATTTAATTTTTATCCATCTGTCATTGAAAATAGAGCTCTTGGTGATTATTTCTTCTACTAAGAATTACTATTAGGCCAAAACTAAAGAGAATTTTAGGCCAAAACTAAAGAGAATTTTAGGCCTTAAAGGCATCGTTTAACAATTTTAAATCCGAGATGCATGGCCCTGGTGTGATATTGAAGCCCTAAAAAAGATTGTGATTAAAAATGATCATGAAGTGCCTCAATAATTAAAAATCTTTGAGTTACCGGTTTTACCATACCGGTACTCATTTTCCCCAATATACTGTAGTGTTATAAAAACCGTTGGGAAAACGGTTTTTGAAATTTCGAATTCCAATCATAAATATCTTGATAATCAGACGGGCGATCGGCTTGTAAACGTCATGGGATTCCTGACTGACCTAAAGGTTTATAATTATGATTGCAGCATGAGCTAAATCCAGGATTTTGTTTAGAATCTGAGACAAAGATACCCAATCCCTTAAAGAAAAAACGGACAAAAATTAACTGTAATACATATCTAGCTCCAGTTCAAACTGGATTCAACATTTCAATGTAGCTCTTGTTTTGACCTATTCCTCCCTCACAGTCACACGCCTATTTACAACATCCATCCCAATATCTTGTAACTTCTCATTTTTTTTAATTTCAGCCATTTTCCCCCATAATACTCAAGTCAATGACAAGATAGTTTCTGTTTGAAGACACATGGACATGGCATGTAACTCTGTGTTTAATGAGTTAATGTCCTTGCATCTCCGAGCTGATGATATGCTCCAGAAGCAGTGATGAGGGAAGAACTACCCATACTATGCCTTCCCATCTGTAGCAGGTCAACCCACAGCCTTAAAGGGAAGCAACACACTTCTCATGCAATTGTACTTCACCTCTTTAAAATTGACTGGACCCATTTTCCATTCAGCACCCCTGAAGACCCCCTACTTTATGCGATATTCCACCCTCCCTCTACTCCAACAATCCTGTAAGTTCCATTAAATGCGAAGACATACTAATTTATAAAGAGGGAATAACTACTGATATACTTTGCCTTCCAGACTGTAGTGCATGACCTTAAATATGACCTTAAATTAATAAGGTTAACCTACGGCCTTAAAGGCATTGTTTAACAATGTTAAATCTGAGATGCACGGCCCTACGTGTTATCAGTGTCTGTGATATGGTGTAATATTAAAGCCCTAAAAAAATTGCGCTTCAAAATGATCAAGAAGTGCCTCAAAAAAGTAAAAATCTTTGAGTGACCGGTTTTACCATACTTGTTTTCCCCAATAGACTGTAGTGTTATGAAAACCATTAGGAAAACGCAAAATTTGGTTTCGATTTCCAATCATAAATATCTTGATAATCAGACAGGCGATCGGCTTGTAAAAGTCATGGGGTTCCTGACTGACCTAAAGGTTTATAATTATCATTGCAGCATGAGCTAAATCCAGGATTTTATTTCAGAACCTGAGACAAAGTCACCGGATCCCTTTAAGACCAGGGTGTTCCACAAACGTTTAAACGTGTAACAGCCACAGGTCTGAATTTTGATTGTACAGGTCTGAAAATCAGCTCAAGATTACTATTCAATCTCAACCAAAATTACTTATGAAATATTAGTCATCAAATGTGTTTGAAAATGCTTCAAAACATGGATCAGACAGCACCTACATGTAGTCACTTACATCTGTACATGTACATGTAAGAACCCTAGAATCCTTTTAGCAAGTCCTGGAGCTTCATATACCGTTCATACTCCTTCCATGTTCCAATCATTTGTGGACCACCATGATGATAGCCATATAATGTTCAGTACACTTGCCATGATGCATGTACCAAACTATAAAATGTACACCCCTTCATCCCCTCCAACCTAAAGGTCTTTGCTCCTACAAGCATTTTCCAGCTGATCCTCCATAGTCCAGTCAATGACAAGATATGCAATGGTGAGGGGGAAGAACTACTCACATACTTCACCATCCAAACAGGAAGCCCATAATCATAACTGAAGGTCAATCCATAAAATACTTCCAATGCATGCCTTCTGCATCTCACCTACCCACCCCCTCTCCCATCCCATAAGGCCCATTAAATGACAAGATATACTACCGAAGCAATGATGAGGGAAGTTCTACTCACATACTGAACCATCCCAACTGTAGTATATGACCTTAACTTAAGGTCAATCCATAGCCTTAAAGGTACATATGTAGTCATGTGTACCATTCATTACATGTGTACATGTACATACATGTATGTCTGCTCTACACTGTACATGTATATCTGTAAATAGATGAATGTAAAATGAGTCAGGAGTAGGGGAATCCCAATATATATATTTCTACTTTTTTTGGTGGGGGAGGGGTATTCCTTCTTCCTGACAGTGAAAGAATGGCAGACATTTTTCAAAAGCCACAAACCTGCTTCTTGGATATCCTCATATTCATGCATATTTTTTTAGAAAAGAGGATACTGCAAAAATCGGAGAGGACCTAAAGCCGTCGGTCCTCTGGTTCCTTACCGTCGGTCCTCTGGTTGCTTAATAACAAGCATTTATGCTTTCTTAGCAATCAGGTAAAATAACCACCACTAAACTAAACTAAAATAGCTAATTACATTAAACCTGGTTCTGGTAGGCAATGGGTTAACAGTTGCCAGGTACAAACGTATTGATCAATCAATACCAATCATGAATGTTCAATGTATCAAAATAGACAATGTTCCTTCATGAATTTATTTGACAACACACAATATCCCATCCTCAAAAGTCAAAACACTGATGTCAGTTTGCTATCAATAAAAGAGTCAACAAAAGAAAGTACAGTAGTGCCTCTACGTTCTCGTATAATGTACATGTGATGTTTTCCTTGCTACTATATGTCAGGAGTTTGTAACATGAGATGCATGAATCAAAATAGGCAATGTTCCTTTGTGAATTTCTTTGACAACACACAATATCCCATCCTCGAAAGTCAAAACACCGATGCACATTTGCTATCAATAAAAGAGTCATTTTACAAGGAAGTATAGTAGTGCCTCTGCATTCATATGATCTACATGTGATGTTTTCCTTGCTACTTTTTTGTTGGGAGTTTGTAACATAAGACATGTTATGGGAATTCATTGCGCTCATCCGGGAAGAGAAGAAATAGGAGAGAAATTATAGGAAATCATTTCTAAAATGGAATCACCTGCATGTAGGTGACACATGAAATTGATGTCACAAGAGAATCACAGGAGAATCACAAGAGACAGATATGGACCAACATGTTTAGCTCATTTCTGGCATTCATGTTAAAAAGTATAAAAATCACCCTTTTTTTCCTTCCTGATATAAAAATTAAAAACTAGGAAAAAGATAGAAAGAAGAGAGAGTTTCTTTCCATTTTAATACTAATAGGCACAAGACAAGTCATATCTAAATAACAAAAAAATAAATGAGACTACTAACTAGTAAATACCAATAAAAAATGAACCAAAACAAAGGAAAGTTACCTGGAATATAAGGAATAACCCTATCCTGTTGTTCAGTACTGGCTTCATCAGGAAACAGTTGAACAAGCTGAAATCAAAGAAAAAGCATATTAAAGTTTTTAATCATGGCCTGTATTATTACTTATAAATTATGTAATCAATCAGTTGAATAATGATAATTTCTAAATCATGAATCAGTTGAATAATGATAATTTCTAAATCATGAATTATGTAGCTATACCAAAGTCGAATAAAAAAGTGTTGTATAACAGAACATTGTATAGTGAAATACCTGGTTGAGCATCGTTTAGAATGAAAAGAATCAGGGTCCCACTTAAATCTGAAAATCCCATTATACCAAAATCGTGTAACTGGGCGGGGCTCATCGTGAGTGCGCACAGATGATCTGCCAGCTGGCAGTCAGTTTAATTTACCTCTTCAAATGTATTTTCTTCATACATTTCTTTATACGATGTTGTTTTCTAGCCTGTATGCTCCATTCACTATATGATGATCTTTACACGTTTCTTTATAAGAGTTTCATATAAATTTCCTCTAGTCTAAAAGTGGTATTGATCTTCTTTCTTCAATGTGCTTGACATTGGTTGTGCTTGTACAGTGCTAGTCAAGTGCATAAGATGGTGGTTCAGACCCTTCATCATCACTAATGAGCAAAAACACTGGAGATGGCCACAGTGGCACCGATACAGACTCCAATCAGAGAGTTAAAAATCTGAGGCCTTAATGCATAATGAGAACAATGGTTGAGATATTCAAAATGAGTAGGTAAGTGTAGACCCTGCATAATAGACCGGTTTACTAACATATTCAAATTTATGGATGTTTCTTTCCTTGCGACCTAGCAACAAGTTATTCCATTAACCTGGTATTAATGAATGAACTACATGTACAATACTCGGAATCCAGTATGCATATATTACTTGTTGCTTTGTGGGACAAGCCTCGGACAAGCTTTCGAGCTTTTCGGGTTGTCAAGAACAACCTTTGTTTAAAAAGTATGAATAAAATTTGAGAACGTTTGTAAACCGGTATATATTACCTAAACTTTGTGTGCATGGATAAAGTGTATGAGCAGTATGAATACAATGCTCAGCCAAAACCAGAGTTTAGCCCATTGTTTTTTTTTTTCAAAAAGAAGTCTAAAACATCAATCAGATTATCAGAATGATGTACACTTATAAATGTCGTATGACATTGTGACTGTCACTTCTTAGCTTGGAAATTATATTTTCCTTTGAAAGAATGATTAAATGCGTCGTGAGCATCCTGATATCTCTGACTATACTTGGACATACATACCTTGCACTGGAAATCAAAGAGCTGGGCATGTGTTTTACTCACACATGAAACAGTAGAATCAGACCAATGAACCTGAACAAAAATGAAAAGAAATATAATGCTTGAACATACATTGATTGTACAGACTCAACATGGTAAGTAAATGACTTATCTAACTCAAGCCAGCATACATGTATTACATCTATATCCTTAACCACTAATGAAAGGTATGATAAATATTAATTTTTTGAAAATTAACTTTCTGAAAATCACTGGCACATCACAAACTGAAGATAGCAAAATACAAATACTTTATTGCCAACAGTCTGAAAGATTTTTAATACATTCAATATATATAATATTCAGCAATTAACAACATTAAGCGGGAAAAAACCATCTTGTTAAGTGTCCCAGCCCGCTTCCTTTTTTGAGGGCGCCTGCTTTTTTCCCCTGCTTTTTTTAAATGACAAAACTTGAAAACAACCTGTTATTAAATAAACTATTTCGTGTAAATAAATAAAAATAAAAATAAAATAACATCATTTTGGCCTCATTTTCTGTTGCATCTTTCCCATACAAACCCCATATATCATTTCCTGAGTCTAAGTGGTGGCCATTTTGAAGAAGAAGAAAGGAAAAAAGGGCCTCCTCCTTCCTTTAAAAAAAAAAAACAGAACATTAAACATGTTTTTTTTTTAATTTGGCCTTACAAAATAAATATGTTGCGCATTACATACACAAGATACAGATTGTCTATGAGGATAACTCTCACTAAAACACAAAGAGAGCAAGCGCTTTATGTTTTCTTGTACTGCATCAGCGAGGTAAGAGAACGCTTTACATGTACTACCCAATATCACAACACAAATAAATAACCCATATAACCTTTAAGATCCAGGTTAAATACAACTTGACTACACCTCAAGTCAACCACAAAACCCTCATTTATCATTCATTGCGAATGCCATTTTGGACAGCACTGGCTCAACAGTGTTTAAATACCACTTGCATGTTTATGACACTCCATACAGTGGAAGCAATATTCATGTCATATGACTGACATATCACACATAGTACTGTTTACTTTGCTGGTCGTAAGCATATATTGACACATTTTTTTCTCTTCAGCCAGTAGCAAACCTGCATCTGATCAAATACTGATTGAGATAGCTTTAAAGATAAAGAACAGTTCTGGTCATGCGATTGCATTGTGAAAGAAACGTTGTGGAATCGATCAGAAAAGGTTGATCATCTAGCATATAAGTATTGGTGTGTACTGCAAGGTTCTGGAATCATCAAAATGAAAGAAATTTGGCCCAGTCTTGGTAAAGTTACAAGCACTGTACACAGAAAGATGTATATGGGACTACGCGACCACGTGCGCGATATCTATTTGGTCCCAATAGATATAATAATTTACGAAATATATCAATTAGTAGGCGGTTTCCGACTTTCCCGGCAAAATTTGTATCATCACGTATTAGTCAAAACATATTCTTTCACATGATTGGTAATGAGAGCTTCCATTTCATTTTTTTGAGAGAGGGGCGTTTCCAAAACTGGTCTTTACCTTTAAAAGCACTGGCTGGCTGGTGGAATATAATTTGAGGTGGAATACAATTTGAGCTGCAACAAAACGGTTTGTTCACAGATCAACCCTGAATTGAATTGAAAACCAATTCAAATGCCATGTACATAAAAAGGAAATACTAATATGTGGATATTACAGAGTGAACCACAAGCCCCAAAAGATCTGTAAATAAATACATACAGTTTGTTTAAAAAATAGCTGAAAGCTTACCTGGAAAGTATATTCAAGACGTTTGTCACTGTGGCGATTTATAAGTCCCTTGACCTCAATGGCTTTTATATGAACTGGAGAGAAGAAAAACAAGAAAAGACAAAAAAAAGTTACAAAACATGATAAATGTTCCTCTCTTTTCTCTCAAACCCAAAATCAACTCACGATGGACTTGTTCTGACAGATTCAGATTAATAATTATTAATTTCATATTCATATGCTTGATGTTCTCTAGTAGGTGAGAGCTGAAGAGTTGACACTTTGGAATCAGCTCAATATTGCAGGACTTGTTTACTTGTGAGAAACACTTGATACATCTAGTACCCCTTTCAAACCGAATTCTGAGGTTTTCCCCGGTGAAAATCTTAGAATTTTAAGAGCTTGATTGTCTGGGTAAACAGGGGAAAATACAGGAGCAACTTTCACACCGACTTCAGTTCCCCATGGAACTTGCCGCCGGTTGTGAATCTCGCGATTGATGTGCTGGAAGTAAGGTCAGGTTCAGGGTGCGGAGTTCAAATGACACCGGCACGCGGGGGTTATAGTCGGATGGCATTGCCAGGAGTATTTGGCAGCAGTGCGGGGACGTAAATACGTACATGTGCTCGATAAACGATGTAAACACTCATCATTAAAGTAGCAAAGAGGGAAAATCTTGTATTCAATATTATAAACATATTTTAAATTTGTGTTTTGATATATGTGCCAGAAATATTTCAAATAAATATTTTAAATACCAGTAAAAATAATAAACTGCTGCGGCTGGCAGTGTATGTACATGTACATGTACGTGGCTATACACAAATCAGAAGGACAAATGAGAGCTAGGCGTGCGTAATCTGTGTGATCGGCCGGAAGTGATAATTTACCTCTGACATATTTCACCGAGGAATTCACACACCGTCCATTCACACCGGCTTTGGTTTGAAAGGAGTATAAATCACATGGACATAAACTTATTTTCTCTCATCCTTTTCTTATGTATAATACATCGCAAAACTCGTAAAAATGTTCATATGTTTTTATCTTCAGGCAAAGTTGTGAACATCTTAATAAAAACAGTTTACCAATCCCAACTGTGGCCACTAATGCATTAATTAATTTTTCAAGAAGTTTCATGTACCTAAGTAGTAATATCAGGGTGGTCCACAAGAGGTTTAAGCATTTAACAGTGACAGGTTTGAATTTTGATTGTACATGTTTGAAAATTAGCTACAGGTTTGAAAATCAACAACGGGTTTACTCATTCTCAACCAAAATTGTCTACGGAATATTAGTCATAAAATGTGTTTGAAAATGTTTCAAAATATTGATCAGGTTGCACCAGAGAGCATCTAAGAACCTAAAAGAGCCCTTAACCAAGTCCTGGCGTCCAGCCACAAGGGACTTCATGCTTCACATGTATCACTTCCTACTCCTTCAACGTTCAAATTTGACATGTCTAAATATTTGTCTGTGGATTGTCAGGAGTTATCGTTAGAGGTTAGTTTACAATGTTCTTGTGTGAACAAGGATCTTGAGAATGAGCAGATGCGTGTGAAATGTACACATACTCAAACACCATATTATTTGCACATCAACACGACATATTGATTTTTTTTCTTCTACAGCTGACATTTCATGGGAAGCCCATTAACAAACTACGCATTCTTTCATTTACTTTACACCAACTGGCTACGATGAACTTCTCGAGTTACATGTAACCTACAATCGCTTCCATAGACCCAAGCACATCAAGCATAAACACTTCAATGTTGGGAGACTGGCATTTAATAGAAGCAAGTGTTCATTCAGTGGATAAGTGTTCATTCAGTGGATAAGGTTCACAACTTCACATAGCATCTATAAAATTGGAGAAAGGAAATTGATACTCAATATTTTCTACTGACACGGTTAACTGTAATATGTACATCAAATTGCTTTTAGTACATATGTAATAGGACAAATCTGTCAAAGCTCTTACTATTAAAAGGCCACGTAATGTTTTAATGAGTTCAAATACAAATGTAAATTTGCATTTAAATTTTTTTTTTTTAAAACTAAATGCGGGCTCTTGAAATCAACCTGGAGATTCGACTCAATATGATTTTTTTTCTTTTAGCATACTTGAATGTTGAGATATTTAAAGATTTCAATGTTATTGACATTCTTTTTATTTACTACAAAATAATCATCCATTGATATTCAGAACAGGCAGGTATTCAAATGATAATAATGAAATAAATGTATGTGCAGCATTTGCCAACTTGTACGGCTGGAGGGATACATACAGTATGTAGTACTGGTAGGCCAAGGAAACTTGCAAGCTCTCTTTCTCAGTGTCACTAGAAGTATATAGGCATGGTATATCCAGGGCTTGCAAACAAATGCAACTACATGTACCTTCTTCTTCTCGAAAATCAAATGATTGAACTTGGTATCAAATGTCCCCATATTTTTATCCCAATTTTCATTTGAAATCTTATCCGGCAATTCAATAGTGAATCTGTAATAGGGGAGAAGGATGATGAACAGGAGGGCCTAGTCTACAGCCACAGGCTCTATTTGACACTTATCAAAAATATCATTGAGCCTTGAGCCTAGCCTAAATTTGTCAGTCTCTTGCTTTGTCAACCAGCCCAAGAACAGGGCCAGGGGGGTGTTTCACAAAGATCCTAAGTTGAACTTATCTTTAAGTTGGACTTAACAATTATGGAAAGCCGTTAGCATCTTTGAAAATATTTTGTAAAAGTTATTTTAAAAGGCATACAATGTTGATTCAAATCATTCATATTTTCTTTATCAAGGAGATTGCATATTCTTGATGTGGAATTTATGAAAATACTTGACTTTTTACTTTTGAATTTATTTTATTTTAAGGCTACAAATGGCAATCCATAATTTTTAAGTCCAACTTAGAGTTAAGTTCGACTTAGGATCTTTGTGAAACACCCCCCAGAGCTTCGTAGTAGGTCCATGGCCAGAGTATGGTGTGCAGACTGTCTACAGTCTAACAGCCCAGACCCTGTGTCAGGTTTTTGGGACTGACAAGGGTTTGTGCCTGCAAACTAGGGATTAGGTATCTAGCCGGGTAGGCAGTGGAGCATTAATTACCTGTCTGATGTGTCAGTGATGCGTGAATGCGCTGGAGAAGACAGTACTGACTCCTCCGGAATGCCCATTTGTGTATACCCACTTCTAACGTCCTAATTCTCCTATCGTAGTCTACATCACCAGACATGCAATGAATGCACACTGTGCTATCCCATGTACAGTGTTCCTACCTACATGTAGCATTGTAATGATATGAATGATCATTTCATTTCTATGAAAAGAATACTGGGGAAACATTCATGTACATGTATGTAAACAAGGTTCCACACTAACTTCTTTCCCAGGAGATATACATGTAGATTGCAATTTTTAAGGTAAAATAAAAGGGGATTTCAAATACATTCCCCTTTAAAGGGATTGGGCATCTTTGTCTCAGATTCTAAACAAAATCCTGGATGTACATGTAGCTCATGCTACAGTCATAATTATAAACAATAAAGTCAGTCAGGAATCCCATGACGTTTACAAGCCGATCGCCTGTCTGATCTGATTATCAAGATATTTCTCAACGATTTTTACTTTTTTGAGGCACTTCATGATCATTTTGAAGCGCAATTTTGTTTAGGGCTTCAATATCACAGACACTGATGACACGTAGGGCCATGCATCTCAGATTTGGCATTGTTAAACAATGCCTTTAAGAAAAATTGTTGAACAAGTCATCTCCTTTGATGACCACAACAAAATGTTAAATAGTTTCTTTTCCCTTGCCCTTCATCACACTGCATCAACATGAAAAACATAAGTACACTGTATACAGGTGTCGTGAGGTGTAAGAGGTGTGAGGTGTAAGAGGTGTGAGGTGTAGAGGTGTAGAGGTGTGAGGTGTACATGTAGAGGTGTCGTGGATCGTAGAGGTGTTGTATTCTAGTGGATATCAAGTTCAAGTTCAAGTTTTATTTCCACATCTGATTTAAAAAAAAAAACAAGGACAACTTATATGCACATGTAATACAATAATAAATGTTAAAATTAAACATATGGCCTATCAAGGTTCTTCCCTAAGATAATAAAGTTTACATAAAATGTTTTGTAAAGCCCATCTGCGCTAGTTTGGCCAGGAGGGATTAGACCTCCCAGCATGGTCACTGACAGGTGGTTATCTCATCAACTCAGCTCTCAATTAACATAAGGAAAAGAGGATCATGGGGGACCAATGGGCATCGCTTAGGCATTATTTTCTATATAGGGAGCAAGTAGTGCAGAGGGGCTTTAAATATACTAAAAATAAGATAGAAATACAAAGATTAAAATGACACAAAACATGAACATATAGAATTAAACCAGACAAATCCATTACAAAAACAAAAACAGAAAGGGAATTTATGTAAAAATAATCCTAGTTATACATATTCATTTACAAGATATTTCTTAAGCTTTTTTAAAAATTGACACTGTTGGGCATATATATGTGAAGTTCTTGAGGCAATTTGTTCCATAAATTTGGTCCGCATAAATAATTGTTGTTCTTGAGAAGTCATAAGTTAACATTGGTAGGTGGAAAAGATTTGATTGACGAGTTTCATAATTAGTCACATTTCTATTATATATAAATTATAAAAATCATCTAGAAACTTTGGAAGTATATTTTTAGAGTAAGAAAACATAAAGATACCAATCTGTTGCTTATGTATATCATTAATTGTTAATATATTATGTTTTTTAAATACAGGAGCAGTGTGGGAGAAAGGATGTAAGTTAAATATAATTTGTATTATAATTGCACGTTTCTGAAGAATTAAAATTTGATTTAAATGAGTTTTAGCACAATCTCCCCACACTATATTAACTAAGATAGGGTAAATCATATTATACAGATTAAGAAGAATATTAAAGGCACAATTTTTTTAAATTCTGTTCATTGCACCAATAGCTTTAGATATTCGATATGATAAAGAATGTACATGTTCTTTCCAAGTCAGTTTGTTGCAATTTTTACTCCTAAAAAAGTTGTAGAATTTACTATCGATATATTTTGTTGGTCGATACTTATTTTCATACAGGAATCACAGGATGTATTAATATTTTAGTTTTGGGGCTGAAATAACATACAGCACGTTTTTTGTCCATTCAATTTTATTTTATTTGCTTTAAACCATGTATCAATGTTTTCAAGTTCCATATTAATAGTAAAACACAATGAATCAATATTTTTACCAGACAAAAATAAACTTGTATCGTCTGCAAAAATTATCGACTGTAAGATATCACTTACAAATTGAATATCATTAATAAACAACAAAAACAATAATGGACCCAATACTGATCCCTGAGGGACACCAAATGGATTTTGTGCAATTTCAGAAGATACATTATTTACACATACATATTGTACTCTATTATTTAAATAACTGGAAAACCACTTAGTACAGTACCCTGAATACCATAAAATTGCAAATTTCGTAATAATATTTGATGACTTATACAATCGAATGCCGTGGTAAGACCTAAAAATATACCAGTAACAACTTTTTATCTTCAAATGATTTAGCAATAATATTCGTAAGATATGTCACGGATTGTGGATCTCATGGTTCGTGGTTCGAGTCCCACTGCGGCAAAATGTCCTTTGGCAAGCCATTAATCTGCATTTGCCACTCTCCACCCAGGTGAAGTAAATGGGTACCCGCCTACCCGGTAGGAAGAAAGTCCTTGACTGCTTTAGCACCTGATTATGGCGGCTCAGCTACAGCCGGGGTAATAATATGATACTTTGTATTAAGCGCAGTAGAGTATATTGCGGCTGCGCTATATAAACGGACCTATTATTATTTGTATGTGTACATGTACATTTACAGGTCAGGTCTTTAGGGCTTCTATAAGGGTACACTGATGAAGCCAACCCACATCCTATCTTGCAGGAACAGTTGTCCTACCTACAGATGTACCCTACAATTTCAAAAATACTAAATACCTTTCCCCGCAGGTTATGTGCAAAAATTATTGCATCCTTACTAAGAAACACAAAGTATGTACACTTCCTGCAGTTCTATCCACAGGCACAGTGCTGAACAGATTGTAAACATGAACCTGGTTTTCACTGACTGTGGGGTCAGCTCCCTAGGGAATGGTCTAAGGATACCCTGATGAAGCCAACCCACATCCTATCTTGCAGGAACAGTTGTCCTACCTATCCTACAATTTCAAAAATACTGAATACATTTCCCCTTGCAGTTTATGTCCGAAAATTATTGCATCCTTACTAGGAAACACAAAGTATGTACAGTTCATGTGGTTCTATCCACAGGCACAGTACTGAACAGATTGTAAACATGAACCTGTTTTTCACTGACTGTGGGGTCAGCTCCCTAGGGACTTGTGTAAGGATAACCAGATGAAGCCAACCACATCCTATCTTGCAGGAACTGTTGTCCTACCCTACAATTTCAAAAATACCGAATACCTTTCCCCTTGCAGTTTATGTGTGAAAACTATTGCATCCTTACTAGGAAACACAAAGCATGTGCACTTCCTGTAGTTCTATCCACAGTGCTGAGCAGACTGTAATTGTAAACATGAACCTGGTTGTAACTCACTGTGGAGTCAGCTCCTAAGGACTTGCCGAAGGGCTTCCCTGATGAAGCCAACCCATTTCCTTTACCTTCTAGACAGGAACACTTACCCCACTATTAAAAATACTACTCTTGTAGCTGTTCATGTTAAAAAAATGAATGCACATTGCAAAGGACAGAAAAACAAAGCACACTGCATACGTCTTACAGTTCTATCCACAACACTGAACAGACTGTAGAATGAACCTGGTTGTAACTCACTGTGGGGTCAGCTCCCTAGGGACTTGCCTAAGGAAACCCCTGATGAAGCCAACCTACTTCCTCACATTCAACTTCCAGTCAGGAACACTTGTCCTTCCCTATGATTGATTGCCACGATAGTAACCAATTGAAACGAGATTTTTAGCAACGAGAATGTGTAGTCCTAACCTGTACATTGTTATTATGTGAATATGTTTCTACTTCATATTATCTGTACATGTAAGTATCTTTAAAATGCAAAGATGCACTGTGTTTAATATATGGATTTATCTGATCAAATAGAAATAAACATGGTATGAATCTGAAATTTGCATATATTACATCTATAATACAATAGATTTTTCAAATGCCAACTAATTTGTATGGAAATTGTACATGTCAGGCTTCATGTACATGTGTATATGCCTGCACAGTAAGCCAACACCAGTCTTGTTGGGGGAAAAAAATCAAGGTGGCATACATAAAGTATGACACGGCCATATTGTTATCCCCATGCATACATATTTAAGGCTTGCAGTGTACATGTACAATGTAGGCCTACATGTACATGTATGTCAGGTCTGTATAACAGTAAATAAACTGACTTGCCTTCAGACAGTGAGTGAATGCAACCTACAGTAGGTTTTGTTGTACAAGTACTTGATGTTGATTTTGTTGTTGTGTCTCTATTCAGCAAAGTTTGTCTTCCCAGCTTTCTACCCATGCATACCATCAGGATGTGAATTGATGTTGGGAGGTATTGTCCTTTTTGTTGTTGTTTCCTACCCCCTCCCCCCTTCGATCAATCAGTTCTGGGGATCTACAAATATACAACAATTTCCTTTTTCTTTTTTTTTGTCTTCAAACACAAATCTCTATAATAAATCTCTTATTACATGTAGCTTTACTGTGCCTGTATGAAAAAGAATTTAAAATGCAAGCTAGGACTACACCTAGTTAATTCACTTAATTGTTTTCAACTCAGCGATTTAACAAGTCATTTTGGTCACTCAATTGGCACAAAGCAGATTTGGCAGTATCAAGCAATGATTATAAAGGTGTGCCTACTTCATAATCTTCATAACAATACACTGGAATAGCCTACGACAGCCGCACAAGCATGCATGTACATGATGTACATGTGCAGGTTGTACTTCAAGATCGGACGATTTCACTCAAGTGAGTGTCTAAACTATAGGTATTAAATGTCAGTGAATCACTGCACGTTTGACATGGACTTAAGTTAAGGTCATCATCCTGTTTTTGTGATTATTTGGTTTCTGCACAGCATGCCTTCCCAGCTTTCTACCCATGCATACCATCATGATGTAAATTGATGTTGGGAGGTATTCTCCTTCATTTCGCAAGGTTCAGTTACAAAATCGCTTCCTGGGAGTCACATCAAAAAGTACTCTGTATTAAACTGAACAGTATTCATGAGGAGCCATTCCACCTCATTTCCTTCCTCCAATAAAAAATGCAATAACTTTTTTTTAAATATTAAAAGAAATATTGGCTTACATGTATGCTTTGATAAACCTGTACATTGTTTTGCTTTATTCCTGTTCATGTATATTTCATTTGGACGATATCTATCACGAGATTGACATGAGTGTCCAAAATGGCAAATGAACAGTGCAAAAACAAATTACTGAGTCTTAAAACAAAATAGTAAAAATCAAAGGCAAATTCAAAGAGGACTATCAAAAGATATGAATTTTCAAAAGTCAATGTAGTAAAGTTTCATACTGTAGCTCTCTGTGGACACAAAAATAGGGAGAGACTGACTGTCTATTTTATTGCATCAAAACGAGACGGTGGATTCAAGTAATCAGTGTGTAACACTGAAAATACCTTGCTAAAGCGACACAAAACAATATCCATACAGTAAATCAATAGTCATACGAATGAACGACAACTAAAAAAACACTGTCTGCGATGTACTTAGCAGTCATATAAACTACGGTAGGCCTACATCTGCTGTCGACAGAGCTAAAAAGCTGGGTCAATTATTCAAAACATTGCAAAGTTGCATCAAAACAACCCGGTGAAGATACATGTACATGTATACACAGCATAAAGGATGCATGGTTATAACTTGGAACCAACCGCATGCTGACTTTATCGGTTTCTGGCAGCTATAGGTTACGAAGTGAAACCTGTCAGGTCACAGTAGTAACCCCTGAATTCTGGTATTTGTAAAGAAAGAAAAAAACAAATCTGGTTTTCATTCACACTTGTACTTTAAGGAATAATCTTTTGGCTTTGCTTTTTTTAGAAAATCAAAGTAATCTGCAGGCAAAGAAGGAAGGAATGCCAACATTAGATGATTTAGTAGGCATGACATGTACATTTACAATCATAATTCATAAACTACATGTACATGTACATACATCAACTTGAATCTTTCTATTGTATCATGATCATGAATGGAGCAGTCGTATTCTAACCACCAACAGCTGCTGATTAAGTCAAAGCCTAACTGCAATTTTTTGGGGGTAAGATATTGACCCCCCCCCCCCCTTCACTCCAGTTGTTGGTAACTTGGTACATGTACAGTGCAATAGATGCAAACAGTGTAGGTTTCTAGTTTCTACATGATACATACATGCACAGTATCACTATCACACATCAAATTGCAGCATGTGGGTCAACACAAAAAATAACTTTTGGAGTTTTGTTCTCTAGCTCTCGAGCAAGGAGAAAACAGGTACTGGACATTGGACAAGAGCCAAGAATACCAAGGAGGTAAAGTGCATTTGAACCACCTGTAATTTGATGCTGATAAGTAGAACAGCAATTAACAACTTGAAATCTATTTTTGCAGGGATGATATCCAGGCTGGGTTCAAGTTCACCGGCCTGATAAAATGCCATTTTCTTTCTGTTTCTTTTACCACCAAGGCTGGGTTTCATACTCGGTCAAATAGTTGGTCTGCCCTGCCCAGCAAACATATAAGACAGATTGATAAAGATTTGGAGGCTTGATGTGAAGTTAGATAAATTTGGTTTCCACTTTCCAAGAATAAACCATTAAAATGCCTAACGTAGTATTATTCTTTGAAAATCGTTAGTGCTTCGATAATGATTGTGGCTCTTGTCCTTCATGTACTTTAAGTAATCTATCTTAAATCAAAATTGTTTCTAAGTTTCTCAATTTGTTCATCATCGGGAGTTAAAGGGTAATCCAACCCTTCTAATTTAAGTTCATTTGAATGAAAGCTTAAACATCAGAGAAACAGAATGGCGAAAGTTTGAAATAAATTGGACCAATATTAAGAAAGTTATGAGTGTTTGAAATATGAGATCACTACAGCTGTGCAAATCTCAAATCTGCAATTTTGTCAGTGGATTGTGACGTACATGTACATGTAGTGACGGATTACTCTCCTGTTTGTCGCGTACAAAAATATCACTTATTCCTGTTTTTCTTTCAAGTGCCTTCACCCTCGGGGCACTACTTAAAATATATCATGGAGAGTACATTATTACAGGTCCTCTAAAAAGAACAGACCATCCCCATTCATACATTTATGAAAAGTTGAAATTTTAGTCCTTTTGTGTATTGGAGCAAATGGGAAAGTTGTACGACACTACGTCACAAAGGCATTATCAATTCAGCCAATTTGAAGAGCCCATACATGTACCTATAGTAATTGCAACTTTCAAACATTTGTAACTTTCTAATTTTTATCCGATTTCATTCAAACTTTCATCAGTATGCTTCTCTGATTTTTTTTGCTTTATTCTAGACAAGTTTGCTATCAAGGTTGGATTTCCCTTTAAGACAAGTAACAACTTGGGGTTCCGCGAGTTTAGCAACCAAATTTGAAAACTCAACTTATTCTAGTTGCTTGATGGTCCATTTGCCAAAATACAAATTAGGCTAATGCTGAACCCTGTTTTAACACATCATGTGTTTACTGTACATGTATTGTATGAAAGGAGAAAAAAAATATAAAGGAACATGGGAGCAAAGAGTGATTTAGCTATCACACGTGTAGCTAAATCACTCTTTGCTATTAAAGCTATGGTAAGTTCCAAAAGAGCTCTAGGCCCTGTCTATAAGGAATTGCAATTGATTTGCATGGATTGCAAGTCCTCCAATCAATCACAAACTCACAAACTACTATCTCTAGTAATTAGTACAGAACTGCAATTAATATCAGGTTGCACAAATTGCAAGATACATGAATCAATTATGACTGTTTAAAAGACAGAGCACTGGTTTTTTTTAAGAGATAATAACATTCATGAAAAATTGCTTTATGGATATCATATCTCAATTTTAAAAATGTTCAACAAATGCAAATGAATATACAATAAAGCTCCAGAGAACATAAATGATCTTTCACACCAGTTGGCAAACATGTCTTTGCACATGTTGGCTCTCTCCCATTGTGCCAAGATCCATGCAGAGCATGATATTTTCATATCACAGAGATGGAATCCAGCCAGAGTAATCTGTCATCTTTGGGGGTTACTAACTGCTGGCAAATGTGGACTAGGTCAAAGAAAGGTTAGAGATAACAGCATCAGCAATACAAGTAACATTCTGTCTATCACATCTATCCTCTCAGTCATACACAAACAAGGCGAGCATGCAATGTATGGAGAGCGGATACACTGCGATCTGACGAGTGCGCAGTGACGGACTGCAGCCTAGAGTTGTACTACTGTTGTGTCAGGTTTGCAGCTCATGTCTGCCTGCTAGACATGCGCTCATCCTATTTGAGTGCAGGAACAAATCTATCAAACATGAATGTTAGTTTGTCTCTGCCTCTTGCTAACCCAAGTGCACACTCAGCAAGAGAGCAGTAAATATGCATTATAACTACATGTACGAGAGCTGAGATGGGGGATAAACATTGTAGGGTCATTAGAATAGCTTGGGTAGACTGTGAGTGCAGATCTCGTTACAATAAATCATTTAGAGAAATAGATATGAAAATGGAATGCAATTAAAGGAACAATGCAACATATCTATTAATCAGACATCAAATACACTGTATGTCATGTCACATACTGTGCATGTAAATGTAGGTAAAGTGTAATATAGGGCTGTGCATATAAGCGTGTAATGAGGTACTCAGTACACACCCAGACTTACAGGCGGATACTGTTTTTTTTTTTGATATTTTTAATTGTTTGTTTTTGTTTTTGCCACCACCGTACTACGGAAGTATCCCAGGTCCGTCTCAGAAAACCCACGCGATTTTACTTTGAGGTGCAGTTGAAGGGGCCAATTTGTGCTTTTGAACTTGTCACAAATAATAGTAACAATGCTGTTTTTTAAACCAAAGATGCCAGAGTCAAAACAGAAATCCGGACATTTGGTGACATTTTGGTCCCAGTTTCTGAGTGGTGAGTTGACAGTGATTGAGCTGGGAAACATTTTTACCCACGGTAATATGCCGGTGATCTTCCGGGCACGGGTGACCGTCGGCCTGCACAGTGCCAGGTGAACGGGCACACAAAAAATTGAGTACATGTAGTTGTCAACAGTGCGAGTACTTGAGTATTTGAGTACTGCGCAGCCTTAGTGTAATGGTCACTGAGTGTTAAAAAAAAAGGAAAATACATCTTACAAAACTGAAATTTGAACCTACATGTATAAGTTTATATTTTGCACATAAATTTAAAATTCCAAGATGTATCAAAATTAAATAATCCAAAATTATTTTCTTGAAACAGTATCTCCAAAACCTTTTGTAACCAATCACTTGAAACTTAATGGAATAATGGAAACTCCCTAAAATTCTGTTATAGTTCTGTTGACATAAAAGCCCCCCACTTTATTTCAATAAGCTTGAACAGGTAAATACTGAGCAGTAAATCAGAAGCATCACACTGTCAACAAATCCCTCTACAGCTATATCTGACAATCCACCGGGCAGAAACTAGCAAATGTTGGCTTGCAAACTGCAAAGCCTCTACTTAATCTTGAATGATCCCTTGGGATTCGACGATGAAACTTTATCTGTCAGTGATCAGACAATGTGGTATACAGCTGCAGCAGTGAAGATACATTTACATGTTATACACCCTGATGATATCTCATGATATCTGATGTCTTTCCTACCTAACTACCATGCATAACTGCAGGTGA